>LUCM01008953.1:67226-155250 GCA_008360955.1 Fasciolopsis buskii | reverse complement strand
GCTAACAGACTGAAAACCACCTACTACACTACTTGACAATAAACCGTTGCGAGTATCGGGCGTGTTATCAATGGAGATACCATGGGTAGGCAGAAGGGGCAAACAGATTGGGTTGGAGACAGAAGAAACAGGTTGAATAAAAGAGAGGGAACTGTGAGCAGTAGCATACTTATCACTACCCACCCCACCTGCGCTCGATGCAATGGGCAGCGCGGTCCTGATTATCCTGCGCGACGACCGATGCAGTATGGAATTATTTGTAGGCGTGTAACTCATGGGGATTGATGGATGGGTACTGCCAGGGAGTCCAGCCGCTAAGCAGAAGAACGATTAGGGTTCTCAACCAAAGCCTTTGGTTCTCACAAAAACCTGACCGCAAGGCAGCGGGGTACAGCTGAGTGGAAGCCCATCTACTTGGATCAATTAGTCTTCCACTCGTTTTTCCGACTGAGCTGATAACTCATATCAACCCCCAACATGGAGGACCAGGAGACTACTTCGTCAGGCCTCTACCCATTGATCTTCCAGGCATGATTGGATCTTCGGCTTGAGATAAGCCATCCTGTATAGCTCGTTGGATCATGGAGACACGCAAGCCGTCACACCACCTCAAGGTGTAGTCTCGTTGTGACAGATGAAGATCAACAGATGACGTGGGAATGCCGATAGAGAAAATGCACAGCGAAATTAAGTAAAATAAGTGTCTCGCTTCTCGCGGTTGGGTTTGAAGTCCGAAAGATTCGTCAACTAGCTGGCTGGAGAAACTGAAGCAGATGACAGTGAATCGTGAACAGTGGCGATCGTGTTGTCATTTTCTATCGAATCAGGATGATTGAAAAAGTACGTTTGTACAGTTAGACTGTATTCCGTGTGTTGGCTGCAGCACCATTCTAATCTTTTCTCACCCGTATAGGCCCACTCCTTGTTCCCCTTGGATATTCACTGTTTTTATAGAAAAAATTAACCCTGGGGAAAAGGTAACGGTTAGTGAGGCTTGCCTTGCTGTCCAACGCTGAACGATGAGGATGAGGATATCTAGAGGCCTCGGCTAAATTCAGCTCCGACTACCATTGCTTTCGCACTGATATTCTCTGGTTCTGATTGGTATATCATAACATCAATTTAGGATCAAAGTAAACAGTGGATACAGCAACTTGAAGAAATAGGCAAGAGTCATGTAGATCAGGATAAATACGAAATGCAAGTAGGCACATCACCTGAATTCCCAACCATCGCGTTGGAAAATCACGAGGATCCCAAACCGGCGATCAAACCTGCCTTAATCAGGATAGCCCGCTAGTTGCTGTTTTCATACTTTTTGCCGTATCGTGAACTGACCACATCTGCCCAGCCAATGGCTGCTTCGAAGAACAGTGTATACCAAGTCGTTTAGCATCGTACAGTATAGAATTTTGCGTACAAAGATGTCGTATTTCAATCAAAAACAGCAGCACCCATCACCTTGAAAAACGAAAAACAAAAACTCGTCGAGTGAATGATGTGAGGCACATGAGATAGGTTTCTCAGGAAGTCGACTGAAACCCAATCTAGGTTCATCAAGATACGTGCTAAATATGGGACAATGGAGTTGGTACAAATGTTGGTTGTCGCTAGTATGAGACGAAAACATCGTTGGAATATTAGGACGGCACTCTGAGAGCTCAATGCGTAGAGGATGTGTGGGATCTGAAACTATTTTGTAAACAAACTTTTCGCATGCACATAGGCGTTGCTCCCATACGTTAGTGAACAATTTACTTAGTGGTAAAATAGACAAGGGTAACAAATGACAGCCTCCGATGGAGAACTTTGAAGTATTTTTTAAGTGAACCCGCGGAGACCATAGAACAGTAGAAAAAAACAGTGGTATTCGAAACGGTAGATGGTGCCTTGTTTCTCCTTACGGTGTTGAATTCTCGTGATGTGAAATGACAAAACTCGAAGGTTCTTTACACAGATGGAAATGCGAGAAGTCTACTTCAGACTTTGATCAATAACCCTTAGGTATTTTCCAGAATCAACTCTAGTAAGCGTTTTTGAGTTGGGGTGGGAGGGTCCATATTGATAAAAAGATCGGGGGGAAGGGAACAGGCAACCGAAACATTTAGATTTGTCTGCTTAGACCGAGAACAGAAAAACCGTAGGTAGAACATAAGTTGCTGGAAAAAATTGGAAAGGGATCGTTACTAGAAACGGCTTGAAGGAGGGCAGCATCGTCAGCATACTTAGACAGGTGACAGAAGGAAGCAGTTAATAAGTCACTGATCTATGCAGAGAATATATACAGTGAACGAACAACAGCCTGAAGCACGCTTGAGTTAATAACCGATGGTTTTGGCGTTGCGCTGTCCATTCGCGCGCAATGAGTTCGGTCGGTAAAATAAACAGAACGCCTTCCTAATAGGGGCCTGGGGCAGTCAGTTTGTGAAGTAGGAGAGACCGTGAGACAGAATCGGAAACAGGCGAATAGTCTAAGAAGATGCAACGTACAAATTTAGTCGACGCGTGCAAGAACTCATAACAATGATGAATAAGGGAGGTGGTGGTGTCCAAAGCGGATCTGTTATACGTTTAGGCAACTTGAAAGGGTCGTCAGGAGTAATAGGACGTAGGTGTCTAAGCACGTCATGCTCTCTCAGTCTGAAACCGGAAGATATTAAGGCGAAAGAGTTTGGCTAGGGCAGCAGAATTAGTGTATTTTGGGATGTGAAAAACAGTGACGGATCTCCCAATCCATCACTTCTCCCGATCACTTCCAGGCTCTCGCCAAGCTGAGGTCTCAAGGAATTACGCATCCAGAGGATGGATCTGCGGGCATGCAACAGAGCTTTTGGGATCGAGGATATCCATCGTTTTTGAGCTGTACATGACATGGAGTTCTGCGTGGCAGTTGCCGCTGAGTGCAGGGTTTGTTTGATCTGTTCTTGATGTTTCTCGGATCCTGGGTATTTTGTTGAGATGACAACAGCATCGAAGGCTTCAAATGGAACTTAAGTCAGCGATCATCCTCTAAAATCGGCAGTGGAAGACCCCCGGTTTTTGTTCTGGTGTGACTACAGACTGAGCGCAAAAAAAGCTCAAATCAGAGTATGATCTAAGTTCATGGATGTGAACCAAAATGATACTCAATGCCGAATTGATCTATGCCACCGGTGGCCGATACCAATGTGATCAATTTGAGTTCAACGCTGTGAAGAAGGAGAAAGGGGGGCCAAGTAATCGAAATATCTCCCGTCTTTCCCCCCGGGAGAGTTGCAACCATTGTGTGCGCATACTGATAAGACGAACAAACAACGACGCTGACATGTACGGACCCGTCCAACCGAACTGCAGACAAATGACTGGTGACTGGGATTCAGTCTAACGGTGCACGTTGAGCTCGCAAGCTCAGAACCATCCCAACACCGGCCTGACCACCAGCGCTTGAAACCGGATAAACAGGCTCACGAAGAGTGAGGCGAGAGAATGAGGTTGTATCTGGGCTATGAAAAGTAATTACGGAACTGGGATCATATATGTGCATTTCGGAGACAACATATACACTTTGAAAACGAGAGTTCTAGCTAGAACAGCCTGTTGCCCTATCTGACTAATCGTGAGGACAGTGAAAGTACCCAAGTGAACACTTAGGCCTAAATAATACGTACAAATCAGTTCTTCCCCCCTCAACCAATGCCACCATCAGACAGATCTAACCCAATCGCAATTCTTTGCGGCACCTAGGTGGTTTCTATTTCCGATTAAAGGAAATTAAAAAATTTCTCTGTAGAAAGCATTGGAGGAGTGAAACTTTCTGGCCACCCCCGCCGCAAAAGCGGTTTTTCATCGGTAACCCTAACCGGAGCCCATGAACTCTCACCCGCAAGGCGTTAGGGCATTAACCCAACTTGGGAACTCTGACCAGGCGTATACCTATGGCCACTCACCCCGCTCATAGCAATGGACAGCGCGGTCCTGATCATCCTGCACAACAACCAACGATATATGGAATTCGTCGTAGACGTGTAACTTGTGGGAAGTGGTGGACGAGTATTGTTAGGAAGCCTAGTCGTCAAGAGGGGGAACAATTGATTCTTAACCAAAGACAACGATTCTAACAAGAACCCTTCCATAAGGGGAGAGAAAGCATCCGAGTAAAAGTCTATTTACCTGGATCAATTATTCTTCTGCTCAATTCTTCGCTTGTGTTGCCAGCACAAAGCAGTTCTCAATCTCGAGGACCGGAAGACTAGTTCATCAGAAATGACTGAATCTCCGGCTTGAGATAAACCACCCTGTGTAGCTCGCTGAGTCGTAGAGGCTAGTTGAATCTCTCAGAGACCCAAACGTGCAGTTCATACCTGTTTCGAATAAGAAACCACTGCATTTTTGTCCGATTCTAGACGGCAGGAATAAATCAAACACGATAAAACTTAGAGGTGGGGAATCGTTTCATTGTTGCAGACTTGACATTTTCTGCCGACCCGACCATGATAATGCGGCGGCGGGGGCAATATCTTATAGCATCTGTTCTCGTACAAACCTTGACTCACTGAAACAAATACACAATTTTTCGTCTGGATGTCATCTGCATGCTCATCACCGCACCTGACCTAATGGTACATTGTGTGGTTCTATGGCGTTCAAAGTCTTACAGTTATGGTTGCCGGCCCCCTCCGTGAAGTGGGCCCTAGTCGCTATGGGGCATGCTCCTTACACTACATTCGTTTCAGGCATTTCATACAAAAAAAACTTACGGACAAACGTGGGTCAATGCTTCCAGTCCTCTCCTGCCTACCCTAACCCGGAAGTAACAGCTACTACTCATTCAATGCTGGACTAATGCTTTGGTTTACAAAGTGTCATTTCACGTGCAGTCAGACAGGGGTATTTCCTTCATATCTAAGCAACCAAACAGGTTGCTCCGTAGTAGTTGCACTGTTTTCAGATGAACAAAGGCCAACAACTTTCAATCGAACGGTCAAGCTGAGATCCCTTAGCATCTGAATACGTACTTCTTATTCAAGAGAGACTGCCCTTTCCGACGTCCTTCGTCTTGAACGATCATTGCTGTGCATAACAAAATCGACCACATGTGAATAAGTATTTCTTCGTCATTAGAAATTTGCATCAAGTATGGTAATATCTGCCTCGGTGAGCAATCGAGGACCAGTCTTAGTGCATAATCCAGTAACATCAACGAAGTATGGTTCCTCAGTCGACGAACTGGAGTACGATCCTTAGTACAGCCATATTTATTCCCCTAGAGATATTGTACTCGTTGAGCTCTGATTGCTGAGCCTGACGTTTAGGTTTTGGCCTAGACGTGAAGCCCAACAATCAGAACCCCATTAAAACCGACAAATTTTCAAATTCATTGAGATATGGTACTGACACATCTGGCGCCTGGTTTCTAATTTTTTGAACCAGCAACAGTTGTGCACCCCGACGCCAGTGAAGAATCAACTGCGACCCATGACTACCAAGCTGATTACCACGATCGACCTGTTGGCATCAAATGTTGTTTTTTGTCGTTCCAAGTGTCACAGTTACTGTTACCAGCCCCCCTCTCCCCCTTCGCATGGTGGGCCCTAGCGGCTACGAAACATGACCTTCCACTACACTTATGCGTGGTGCTCAATAATAAAAAACCACGGAACACTAGTTGAGTGCTGAGAAATCGCATTTCCGTTACCCCATCCTTTTTCGTACAAAGTACAGATAATCTCACAAACAAATATACAATATATCCCTTAGTATGGGCAACAGTAAGTCTACTCCTAGCACCTGAAGAGAGAAACAAAGTACTTTTGACAACTAGACAGTTTCAGTCCTCTAGGGATCACCGAACTGCATTCGTGTTCGCCCGTTTTGATTTTTTTTATCAATTCTTTACTTTCATTGTTCTCCAACTTGCACTGTTCGTCTGTTTGCCGAATAGGGCCTAGAGGCTGGATATTTCCGTCCTCAATGCAGAATGGCTTTTCTGATGGAGCTCGATCAGCATGTGTCATAAGAAAGTGGTCGGTGGGGGAAGATTCGAACCGAAGACATTCACTGCCGAAAGCCACTTAACAATTCACTCCGATGAACCCACACCATTTACGTATATAATGAGAGCTTCTTTCGCCTTGCACACGTTACCAATCCTGATACGATGCGACCACCATTGATCATTACGGCACCTTCACTCCATCTCCCATTACAACAGAAAGTTTGTGTGCCAATCCAAGGTCTAGCTTCGCGAGGATCGGCAATAAAATTAGCAAAAGGCCGTCAATAAGGAGTACTAAAAATTTAAGTATTTTCTTCTGTGACATTTTTGAAGTATGAATGCAGTGTAGAGAACATATCCCATAGCCTGGATGGCAGGTGATGAGGTATTGGTAACATACATCTTCCGGTTAGAAATTAGAGGCTCAGATCCTGGATGAGGTAAAGGATCTGCACCATCGAACAGCCTTAGAGAGAGCAAATCTCAAGTTTGGTGATTCCCGAGTGTAAGGTCGACCTGAAGTTCCTGCATAACGGTTGTTGTTTGAAGGGCGGTCAGCCGCGCACGAAAGTTACAGTTTTGTCCTTCATTTGTAGCCTATGCTTTCGATCAAACGAGAAAAAAAGGATTGACGAAAGTTGTACGTCGTCATTAGGCCGCTCAACTGAGCCGTCACACCAGAGTTGGTCACGTTAGAAGAAATGAACGATGAATTTAAACTGATTGGCAAAACGAAATACGTGCGCCACTGATTGAGCTTGCTTCCCTGAAGGGCGAGCTAATTTTTGCTTCTAAGGACTTATTGCATATTCGTCGTTCCTATGGAACGAGTAGATCAAATTATTAATCGGGTAGTCCCACAATATGATAGAACTATTAGGGATTTCTTGACATGGAATTAACATCTCATATGGCCACTAGAGCCCACAACACCCGGTGAGGGGGCGGCGGCGGTGGAATGGCACAGGACCACGTAGGCAATCAACCATAGTTCAGGTGAAAGGAAAGATAAACCACTTACCGGTCTTGATTACTATGTGTTAAGACATGCTACGTAGGCGGGATCCGTGGTGCGCTTCGGCGAAACGCAACAATTTTACTCTTCTACAACACTCTAGTAATTGAAAATTTATGGTGAGATCCTGAACGGATTAGCCGCATGATTTAAAAGCTCGCAAAAGCACTAAAACCAATTTCTAGACAAGGAACCCTGATAAAAGTAGAGCAAAGTGCACGTGAATCAAGTGAACAAATTTATACACGTGTATATGGGGGAGTGGCTGAGCAGAGAACGGTGCGGATATTTCGGGGATTACAGGAGGCTGGAACTTAGGTTTGCGCTCCTTAAAATTTATCCGCCACAAGAGGTCTAATATCGCACCGACGTGAAAAGTGGCTTTCATGAGAGGAATCGGGGAAAAGACTTAGAGAACGGCCTGAATACATCGCGCGAAAATATTCAGAATTGCGGAAAAAACAAAAGGTAGACCGAAGATAAGCTTATCAGAGATTCATCATTACCTGATGTGTGCTTTGCTCTTCAACAATTGAGTCATCATCTTCCTCGTTATCAAGGAGTTGATCGGAAGTGCTAAAAAATCCAAAACAGTTGCCCATTACATTAGACTAGGCGTAGGCGCACAACCGCATCATATAACTGTGCACATCAGTCGTTCACGCGATTTCGGCAGCTTTGGCGAAACTAGAAAACCGCAGCCTCGAACGCCTCGTGTTCTTGTAGTAGGTTCACGGTTTGGTAACAGACAGAGGTCTTTGAAGTACGCTTGCTACCAATGAGTTTTCTGTCTACTATTCTGGCAGGGAATTAGGACTGCAATTTTTAAACAAACTGAGAAGGCAGTGGTTGAATGCGTTTGTAGTTTAACGTGCATTTGTCGCTCCGGGTCACTTGTTTGCGCGGTTGCAAGTTACGCGTTGTTTGCGCATGCTTCTTTCAAATCTGCTCCACCTCATACCGCCTCCGTGGTCTTTTCCTTGCACCCGTGCGATGCCTGAGTTAACAGTATTGCAGCCCTGCAGGATTATTAAGGGGGACGCACTGCTGATCACAAGGGTTACAAGCAAGCAAAAATAATGTGAAATCCGCATTGAGACGACCGGTCTTACAAGCTAATCTCTGAAGGTGGATCGCTCGTTGCTTGTCTTGTATTACCTGTCGCGAAACGACCCGTCATAGGTCACTAGCCAACACTCACTTTGAACTGGTCCCAACGTGTTTGCAGTCCATACAACCGCACAACTCATACTGAGATAACGCAGAAATGAACTCTTTCTGGCTTACCATCCCCGAGGCAAAACCTGAGAGAGGGAAGTTGATGATGTGTGCGAAATGAAACCGCAACTTTCCAAGAAAGGAAAGAGGAACGGAAGAAGAGAGGTAAAAGGAGGAAGAGTGGGTCGCCAAACTTTAGTGACAGCTGGTGGCTGCTGCTGGTCGACTAGCCGGATACCACACGGCGCTACTTCCGCGAAACGTCCTAATAACGGTTGTTGACATTCAGTCCAACTTTCATAAGATTTGTTTTAGCCCGCGCTATTAGAATAATCAGAACTCTTTCGATTTTAGGGACTCATGTTTGTCATCCACTTAATCTAAGTCCAAATAAATGGGTCCCAATAAATTCGCCTGGAAACAGATTACCTCATATCACCCTGTCGGCGAGGTAATACGAAAACCAGGTGCTTGCTGTTCGAGTCAAGAAAGTAGAAAGAACAGTCGGGAGCTTACCTCCCAGAAGCAATATATGTGAGAAATTTATTGTCCCATATTTAGCACAAATGCTGACAAACCGGCCCATTCCTAAGCAATGAAGCATATGTGCCCTCATCGTTATTACATATATGTTCATTTAACATGGGGATGAGCATAAACCCTTTCTAAGCTTTCCCGATATTTTTCCTGAGATGCTACTTTTGTGTGCGAAAGACTACACACTGATTTATCCCTTAAAGTCCTCGGTCGAAGCATGTCGCACACTAGTTTTGATCTAAAACCTAAACGAATGGAATCATACAATACAATGTTACCAAGTTCCCAGGATGTCCGTTTCTGATATTTACGGATCTGTTACTGAATACTTCCGACCAAACCAACTATCCAGATCATATTTTCAGAGCATCCTCTCATGGTGACGTATGCGAAAGTCTACTTTTTGGTGAAAAAGCTCTCTGGGCTAGGACATGACAGACCAGTTGCAATATTAAAGGCCGCCTGTAACCACCTTCGATTAGCCTTTAACCAGCAGGAAAAGAAAAAGGTCACAGACAAGATTAACGCCCGAATTTTCACCTTGAAAACAGCATAGCTTGGAGAACAAGCTCGTGTGGAAAATTACGAAGTCTGGCGATAAGATATAGGCCAAATAGAGAAACGGTATGCTTCAGCCTCCACACTTTCATTTACGACTCTTCAGGGCACACACTAGGTAAGAACATGCTCATCGGGTAACGAAGTTCACACAGTAAACCCGCATTCACATCCAAACCGATCGTGCGCTTCTAAATAAAGAACAGATTGCCAGATTCTGCAGCCTCATTCTGTGTTTATTCATTTACCTGCCTCTGTGGGAGCAGGTATATTGGCCGCACGACTAGGCGATTGCCCGATCGCGTTCGTGAATACCACCCGGCTTGGCCGAGCACAGGAAGAGTTAGGATAATTACTGGCGCGGTCTGTTCATACCTTGTCGAGCCAAATCCCTCAGTGAATGTGACAAATGCTATTCGCACAATCTACAAAGTTTAGAGCAGACAATCAAGAACTGTCAATTATTGCATCCTAAACACGGCCGAAGCCGTATCTATCCGCTTGTATAACCCCCTCTGTGTGCTCAGAAACAACTGTGTAGAATCTCAAACTTCCCTGGCTCACCTGTCGCTATCGAACGAGTGGTTTGCAATCTGACGTGTGACAAAATGATCAATTACACATATACACAGACGCACAAAATTTTCGGAGTTGTTAACTGATGTGACTGCAAACCGACAGTTCCCCGCAATCCATCTCCAATCATGTTTAATTTTATGTATTTGCATCAGTACGGATAACTGAAGACGAACTTATTTGCCACTTTTTATTGTTCTCAGTGTATTTTGCGGAAATTTTTAAAATGTTTCATCCCGCCTCCCGACCGCGCGCTTGGTCAATTGCTGCATCCTTTCACAATAATGCCTATTTTTACGATTTTCGGTGGGCATGTGAGTTGCGAGACCATGTTCTCTAAACTAGGTGTTTTACTGGGATGCATACAAACATGTGCACTAACTCGAATTGTTCCAAAATTTCACTTGGAAGCGCGCTCAAAATCTGTTATATGATGGGACTAACAAACATGAGAGTCTGCAGCCAAAGCTGTGTAGAGCGTTTGACAAAATGTCGCGGAATTTTCTGGGGGCTAATTGGTAGTTCCGGACTAACTGTGACTGGTGGATTGAAGACAGTGGAAAGTTTTGAGATATGGCCGCAATCCTTGAAGCTCAAATGAGTTATGCAGTGAGCGGAAATTTTAATCCGTGGCGAATGATTGTTTATATACATGAACATGTATATAGTTTGGAAATTCGCGAATACGAAGTGGAGCGTCATGTTATTTGGATATTAGAGCCGTATTGGACAAAATAACAGGCTGGTACGACGTCGTGGTTTATGGTGGATGAAAACAGTCAACACTGTGCCAGGCCATTTAAAGGACGACGTATTTTAAAGTTTTAGGCCCGGGCAGGCGATATAGCCGACAAGAACGCTGACTGTGCAAATATGCAGTTTTCGGCGAACTGGACTTTGAATTGCAGTGAATAAAGAGACAGTTTCGTTGAGAATTAAAGCCATTCCTACGTTCACATGCCACGAATGTCCACTCTGCTGCGGATTTTGATTTTGGGATTTGGATTTTTGTGATAGTGAGGGTCGAAACATTGAGTTTGATCACGTTCCGCTAGTGTTGATAGTACCGTGTTTTATGTAAAATGCTTCCTTTTGGAGGAAGGGAGAGCCAGCGTACACACAGAATTCTAGGTAGGCTCCTAATATGATCTGGCACAGGAGCAAGAACAACAGCGACTTGTGACAGGACAGGGATAACTTTGGTCCGAATAATTCACCCCTAGAGTTTTGGGCTACTGCGACACATTGCCGTCCGTTTAAATTCTAACATGACAATTAAACCTAGGTCCACGCTGTTGTTGGCGTCCACAGTAAACAGGTCTCATTCATGCGGAACTGTGGGGGCTTCGGCCTTCCGGAATAACAAATGGCTTTTTCTCCCATTTGGGGGCAGGTCTCACCTGCCCCAAATATCGCTCCTAAGATTTTTCTACCCATGGACTCTACCACCTTGACATCATCGGCTAAAAAATGCGGGATGAATTTACGATTGAAGCCAGGTCACTTATGAACAGCAGGAATAAAAGCGACCCTGACACCGATGCTTGCGGAAGGCAGCCACTGGAGTTAAGCTTGGTTGAGCCCCTATCTTATATCCTGGGCTAAATACTCTCCTCGTAAAAGGGCCTTCACCCATTCGTCCCAAATGATTCCATCTTAATTGGAAGGTGACAATGATTCACTAAATCAGACGACTCGCTGAAGTCAAGATAGCACACTTGAACCGGATTACCATCATTCTGTTTTCGAGTAACCTCATTCAAGAAGCAGAAGAGGTTGGTGATGCAAGATGCGCTGAGGTGGGTAAGGCATTAAGAGCTCTGATAGGCCTTGGGTGATATAGTCCAGGATTAAATTCCCCATCACCTTGCACGGAATGCCGGTGGGATTGCTGGCCTAAGGTTTCCCAAGATGGGGGTCAGACCTCATTTGTGTACAGGTGGAGCTGCCACTCTGCTGCAGTGGTTAAGTATGTCCTTTGGTCTGGGCTAGCTTTTACAACGGGTTTGTGTTGATATCTGCTGATGACTATTCAGAAGTCGTCCGGTGTGCGTCTCTGAACGCGTCTTCTTTCAGATTATCTAACCGCAGTTGACAAAGTTCACATAGACGAGAGAAAAGAGAGGACTAAAAACAACAACCCTAAGCAATCATTGTATATCACCTGAATAGAATCAACATAACAATAAACATGTAAGCAATTCACGGGAGAGCTATGTTGAGTGGTCGCAGGGTATCGAAAAAGAAGACCTGCAAAAAAGGCAGCACCAGCTGACCTCACGTGGAATGAAACAAATGCGATCAAATAAATGACACACTTGATAACAAGCCACAAAGGAGATATTAGAGAAAATTATCCTAGAGAATAATCGATTTTCACCAAAAGATCAAAATCGCAACAGTTCGTTAAGGGCCGGGTAGATATAATCTATCCCACCATACTTGTTTTACTTTAGCTATTGCAGTAGCCTACAAAAAAACGCCTTTTATTACCGGCATCCTCCAGCGACATCACTCACATTACCCCGACCACCGAAGACCTTTTGGCATTAAGGTCTAGTGGTGCTTCGCTGAAACTGGTTCTTCTTCGAGGGCTTTATTTTCGCGGGTGTAAGCAAGCTAATTACTTGGCCGAGGTCTTTTGGAGAGGTTGGTATGCAGAATACGTGACAACTCTGCAAGCCCAACAAATGTGGATACAGAGTTGAAGGCTGTTCAGGGCGGATGGTGGAGTGACGGTCTCCGGCGCGCACGTCCATGTGGGTTCGTCGTCTCTCTGAGTCATGGAGCGGATGATTACCAGTTCTGGGGGAATTGTAAGACTGGTTAATGTAAGAAAGGCAAAGGGAACGCTGACTTGCGACGAGCGTTGCTGACGTCTGTTAGAAGGGTAAGGGGAAGCAAATGATATGAAGGTTCCCAAAAGCGGGATATGAGCGCATTTCAAAAGCCGTGAACGGGTAAATTGGCGACCCCGTATGCACACATTTTTACCCACGGCGCCATGCCAACTAGACACTGAGTAACATGCATTTTGATAAAACCAATCATCGATTAACCCTCGTATGGCATTGACCAATGGATTGAAATAGTTCGTCCACCAACTACTTGCGCCCGGAGTTTGTGCTGATAAACTTCTTTCACAACTGCGATAACTCATAGCACACCAGGGAATCACGTGCTCGCTGCAATGCAGTGTTTCTCCGAACACCCATTTTGTCAGTTGATATCCCGGATGTTCCGTGTTATTCATTTGTCAGCCATACTAAATCGTTTTATTTTGTATCTATGATCGTGCGCTCACACAATTAGCCACTTGCGCCGCCTCCGTGACTCCCGCTTTCGCAACTCCGTCGTCTTTGCTTACATTCTGGACACGCTGCACCTGATGGATCTACCAATCGTCAAACAGGTATTATGGCGTCGATGGGAGGGGGGCCGGCGGTGGTCAAACGGATAAGGTCGTGGCGTTTGGACATGAAGGTCGCTGGTTCAAATCCTCCCGCGGCCGGTCAACTTTCCCACTTAGCAGCCCTCTGCTGGTCGCGACTTCCTTAAAAATTGCTGTACATTGCTGGTTCATAAATAAAAAGGAATTAGAAGATAAAAGATAGAACCGATTCAATGGACAATATTTCATAGACGAGCGTGCAAGCAGTTTTCGAAAGAAAAGTGCACAGACAGCAAGGATGATTTAATTAGGGATGAATCCATGCCTGAATTACTTACCTTTGATGTGCTTCGTTTTGGAGGATTTTGGTAGGAGGTGTAATACATTGCCGACGATTATTCTCCCAAAACGTTTTATATGAGATTTCATGAGATCACTACTACACAAATAACTTTGGTGCTTTATCTCATGCACGCATTTGTTCGGTCGAATTTTTGTTTACTCGCACTCACCGCGCAATCTTGACACTCACTAACGTGGGATCCGTGTATACCAATTGCATATCCCTGAACAGCTATATTGGCTTTCGTTCTGAGTTTTGTGGCCGCGTATTGCATTTTTGTTTATGCTTTTCTACTGGTTGGCCTAATAGCCGATTATGGTATAATATACAAAGTGATTATGTTTTGGTTTTGGGTTTCGGCTGTGGCTGTGCATTTCCGAAAAGCTTCTCACCCTGCTCGCATCATTTTGCTACTGTTAAGCTCGCAGGGTGAAGGTTAACTGAGCGATAGTTGTTTCTGCCATCCCTGCATCAGTCGTCTAAGATTGTCGCTACCTCAAATAAGCTATAATTATGTTTTGGAATTTCGAGTCAACGCTGGTTGTGCGTTGGTCAAACGTTATTTATAAATGCCACTGGTCAAAGTTGTCAAGTTGCTGCTGTGCGGTCTTTCCCGTTTTTTATTGCACGCTTACCAGAGGTCCATTTTCTCTAGTTAAGAGTCAGTGGTCATGGCTCATAGTGAAATTTGAGAGATTGATATCAAACTTGAATAACTCGTGCGCAATCCGAACAGCGAAACTTCTTTTCGCTTTAACTGAATTTGATGCTAGAACTGCGGAGGATGTTCGCAGCCCAGCTTGATTTTCGCAGTAATTTTGATGTATATATAGCGTATATTTATCGACATCCGAGAGGCATGTGCAAGGAAAGATCAAAGATGGTGCAGTGGAAACATGGAAAACAAAAGCCAGACGTGAAGATACAACTTGTCTGTCCCCTCATGACCATAAACTGCAACGCAATAAGTTAAACACAAGTTCGTGAGCTTTTAAGTCAAAGCTAAATACTCCTTTGCAAAGGCTTTCGGTGGCTGATTAACAGTCGCGCACTGCGAGCTAATCCATGTTTAAATGCATCAAAGGTGCGCACGGTCGGCCCAAAAATTGGAGGGAAGCAACGGTGGGCGTTGCCATATGGTCGAGCTCCTCAAAAATCAGGAGGGTTATATGGCGAAGATAAAGACTAGTATGGATGTCATAATGGGATAGAGGTAAGTCAAAACCACACTGGTGAATGGAGAGTGGTAATTAACAACATTCAGGCGTCAAATTAATGCTGAAGATAAAACGATGAGAAACCTTTAAGGTTGCATCAAATTATTTATGAGACGAAATCATATGAAGAGTTGTGGATGGAGAGACAATGGAACTCACAAGAGTGGTCACTGGGCTTAGGCGGCTGGGAGCGGACCGTGATGTGTGGCGGGAAGAAGAAGAGTACGTGTAAGAATTACGGTCCGTCCTTAAGTACATTTGCCATGAATGACATGTGTGTTGTTCTGTTTCAATATCCGAGATTTTTGTGTTCCGTGGCGGTGGGGGTCTTGAGGTTGGGGAATTACGTGGAATTCCAGTAGTGCTAGTATTAGTGCCCTGGCCGATCGTAATGGTTCATCTGAGATGAGGTACCCGGGGCGGTCATTGGTGTGGGTTGGTTTGTCTTAGGGCTACGCGGTCCGTTGCTGGGGCGTCAGATCCGGATAGCAGCTTCCTAACAGTGATAGGCAACCAGCACATAGGATAGAGTGCAGCTTTCGGCAAGAGTTTGCGTTCAATCCGTGGCCATTGGCGAGCCTAGAGAAGAGTCGGTAGTTTGGAAGTTGTTCCAGCTGGTGTTAAGGTGAATAAACAAAAATTGTAGCAGCGATAATATTCACTTTCTTACTAAAATTACAGGGTCCAGACAACTGTCCCGAAATACCCAGAAGGGAGCGTGTCGGTGTGTGCAACAAACTTACCGTCAGCTTACTCCCTATATGGTATATGGCTCAGTCAGTCCTAGGTCGCATGGCCCCCGTTCGTAGCGTGTTTCTCTTCCATCTTCTGACATATTTGCAGATGTTGATTGCAGTTGTCTGAGAGGACCACTAGTGATGGGAATAGAGAATAAACGTCACTATTTGTGTTGTCCGTGGAATTCGCCTGGTCTCTGGGCGTGCTCTACATCCAACACGGAATCAGTTGTAACTGACCACGTGATCTACCACCGATGTTTGCTACTTTCAGTTGACAGAAAAAAGCAAAACCGAGTGGGTCGCAAACGGCAGCGTGGGCTGGATGCGAGGACAGGATTTGCCACGCGAATTCATAGATTGGAGTGAAGGGCGAAGTATGAGAACATTAGAATCAGTGATTTGTGTTTGAACAGGACGATGGCAACTTGTACCACATAGTAGTTTCAGTAAGCTTGCATGAATAAGTAAAAAGGAAGGAAGGACGGAAGTTGTTCTAAATGTCAGCATACGTAACAGTTGCGCCATTGGTAGGGGTGTACTGGAAAATAGCGGGGTGGGTGGTGAAGCATAAGTGAACAGTCCGATGCGCTACTTCCCCAGACCGTACAACAAAGCAGCCAGATTCTTATCAACCGAACAAGGTCGGCGTGGGGTTTCCCCTTTCGCAGGGTCATTCGTTTGAGCAGCTGATTTGCAACCAATGACCAGACTATAATAGCGGGGACTAAAATAAAATACAAGGCTTTTCTAATTGCCGCCTTCCACACGTCCACATCTGGTCTGAATTTTCCATACTTTTCTGGTGACCCGGTGGCATATTTAGAGTAACGTGTCGGTTTTTCAATCGGGAGCAAAGCGATGTGTGAGGAACTCCTTGCTTTTGCACCGCTTAAGCAACAAGAGCTCCAGATAGCCTTAAGGATTTTGGGCGTTCAACCGTCTGCAAGCAGTGCAGTCTACTATGCATTTCTCAACTGGCGGAAACCGACTGATTTTTTGATATTCGAAGAAACCACACTCGCTGCTCAATGCAATCAAACTGCGACCAAAGTACTTAAAGCCAAAGCTCGGTGATTTATAAAATACTGCGGTATCTTGGCAAAGCGTTTTGCACGATAAAAGATAATCATCTCACCGCAAGCTTATCAGCCAGCACAGATACCTAGGTAACGGAGTTTAACATGGCTGCGCAAAACGTACCTATTATATGGGCATGTCTGCCAAAGTCAAGACTGACGCAGTGAATGTCAGGTTCTAGGGTAGAAACTGTTCGTTTTTGCCATTGTGATTGGTCATTGCACCACGACCTATTGCACACATAAGAGTGATTGGAATTAAAATTACAGGTATTGTTTCTCAATTTAGTTGTAATGGCACATTCGAATTCGTTTGGATTTGGATGCTTTCTGTTGCAAACTATTTGAATGACATAAGGTCGCTGGTATATTTCCAGCTGCGCCTCCAGATCAGTTCTGTTTTTTATTGCAAACTTTATATCTTCCTAAATAACTTTCCACTTGATACGGGCATGGCAAAGACTACCGTATTTAAACAGTCGTCTTAACCAATAAACCACAATTCCTTGCATGAAAAATTTTTAATTGCGCCTTCAGAATTTCTAGAACGCCTAAAGGCAGCAGTTTCCGAAGCAAGCCTCCTGAATTCACGGACAGCTGCGTTGTAGAAGGCCTCATTAGTTGATGTTTTTAATTTCCAACCCACCCTGCACACCTGCTGCAGATGCAGCAGGAATCAGTGTCTGGCCAAGCTAAGTTCAACAGTTCAACATTGCTGTATCAGGCTTCGTGCGGCGGGCAGCCAAAATTAAGAAAGCTTGTACGTTCTTCTGGGTGTTCCCCGGACAAGCCGCCAAGCGTCCGAAAGGAAAAAACAGACGAATATACTGAGGCCTCAGCGATGGACCTAACCAGATTTGGAGACTGAGGTAGACACTCGAAGCGTCTTGTCGCCAGTTTTTTTACCTGAATTGAAGTAAATCCTTGGTCCACCGAGGAATGCTCCTAGGTTATAACTATCATGGATCCTCTTAATTCTACGCAGCGCGACTCACTATGCTTAATTGTTTCCAGTTCACGAAACAGCAGTGTAAAGCCGAGATTCATCAAACTTTCTTTGCCCCTTTTCTTTTCTTTCTTTGTCCAATGTCGAGTCATTTTTGCCTGACTTCCTCTGAACGTCGTTGATTTTAGTCGTTGTTTATTTTCTGCACCAAACATTCACCTCTCCTCTTCTGTTCTTTAGCATTGATTGAGATTAATTTTTGGGCTTTTGTTCCATTCACGGTCAACGTTCATTTGAGGCAGTTTGTTTTGTTGCGACTCATTTCGCCTTGTCGCCCACGTTTGTTTACCTTAGATGTATGGCCCCTTTTGCTTTAATATTTGGTTGTCACGCTCAGGAACTTCACCGTCCGGCCTGATGAAAAGTGTAGAAGCTCTTTTATTTGGTTGACCAACGAGACAGGCAATTTTTGCTTACTGTTTTTCATTGAGGGGCCCCATTTTCTGGGTAATGTTTTGCCGAATAGTGGCTGAAGCCCACTGTGAAAGGCATGGTTGCTGTGCGCATCATTTTCAACCTACGATTAATACTCTAGGATTTGCAAAGCAACCGCTTCTTGTTAAGCTTAGCAACAAGTTGGGTTAGGCGATGCTTTAATATTTAGGAGGGCTATCCAGAAAGTAGGAAATGCACCTTTGGGGGAATTGAGCTGCAAATAGCTGGGAGGTTCCGCCCATACGGCCCGTGCATTCCGTCGCTGCGGTCACTTGTGACTTAAGTGAAGACGAAGTGGAGATTATAGTCACTGCCACTAAGACAGTGAATGAGACTGGAAAAAGAAGAGACCGAGGAAAAATGCCAGGAAGTCCTACGTGAATTAAGGAAAACCTGTCCTTGGCAAACATTTCCACAAACAAATTGCAGCCCCCACCAAAAACAATCAACAAGGAAAATGCATTAAATTAAGGTTCTGTAGGCAAGCCATCCAAAGCTGTAAGGATTCAGGGTTTACAATCTCAGATATTTTGGAACTGCAGCTGCTATATGCCAACAGGCCGCCGGTGTGACAAATCATGTTATTCATGCAACAATTTCAGATTGCTTATATATGGTAGTCCCTTTTTTCTTAATATCATATTAGCAAATTCAAACCAGCCCTATTAACAGTCCTTCGAACTCCGTGGAAATCCAATGGCACCCACTTAACCACTAACAGGAAAAGCTCCAAAGATGCTGAAAGCTAGAAAAGATCAGTTGAGAAATCTTACTCCTCAGAAGACGCGGACGACGGGCCATTAGGAGAACTCTGCAAAGGACTTTATGTTGCTCAGTTGATCTTCACTCTTCTGAAGTTGTTACCGAGCAGCCATTGAAATGCGCCTGTCAAACTGTTTGGGTGATTTATTAAAATGATTGAACTCATCTCTTATCAGACGGCAAACCATACACTGGCACTAATAGAATCCTGGCCTGCCCAACGGAGAGATCATAATAACTGATCATTGCCTTGCCGGGGGTGACTCTCAAGAAGGCCTATTCAGAGGTGTCCTCTAATTATGTAACCTCCATTTCTACCCTACTGCAAGACCTCTTGAATCCCCGGTTCCCTGCATGGTTTGCGTATAGATGGTTCTTTCGCCCAATCACGTTCCCTTGGTGAGTGCCATCTACAGTTCGCTGGTATAACTGAGTAGTTGATAGTTCGGAATTAGAGTGAACATTTCACCAAACTGTTTCTGCTAGAGAATTTCGACTTCCCTACATTGAACTGAGACAGAAGCACAGTTAAGCCCCCCTTTTAACATAGATTGGCCCCGAATTAGACCAGAGCTCGTCGGGTGCAGCACGTTCCTTACTCAATCAGGTAGTCCTCCGGACAAAGTCCGACGAAATTAAGTTTTGGTGGTCATGAGTGAAGATCAGTAAGTGGACGCGGTCACCACTCTTTCCTTAGTAAGAGGCTTTGGCCACGCGGTGCTTACTTTTTACTACATCTTTCAGTGGCCAGACAGCAGCCTGCAAGGAGGACAATACAGTCTTCTGTGGAGTGAGCTTCGAAAATATCCGCTATTTATTGGCCAAAGCCGATGCCTCCAACGTTCACACTAGGGGGCTACATCCGACAAGCCGGCCACCTGTTTCTGCCCAGAAAAAGCTGACTACCTAAAGCGAATCTCTTATTCCACGCTGTGTCAACTGACTTCCGGAAGAGTGCCGAAGTCTGTTTGCATAGTACGATATCTCACAGCTGGAAATGAATGCCTTCATGGGTAGCTCCAGCAGCTGCAATTCTTAATTTCGCAAAACAACAGCCGGTCTTCGGATCTCCTTCTCTTTTCAATCTATCTGCACAAAAGTAGGCGGGCAGACTCACCTCATTAGCACCCTACGGAGATGGCAACCGGCCGCGATCCACTCTCAATTAACCTGAATATTTCGGCTTCATCCTGAGTTGATCTTCGTTCCAACGACACCCTCCATCTCTTCCTCTGCCCCGCTTCAGTTACAGAACCACTTAGCAATATGAACGTTAATCATCAGGTGGTGGAAATACAATTATCCAGCTACACGTCTTTAGCTCGATGGGCCCGAAAGAACCCTACCCTTGGATTCTGTGGGAAGCCACTTTGCATTAGCACAAAGGCACACACGGAACCCTTCCAACGATGTTTCGACGCAGACGCATTCTAGGCCATCTGGAAGGGAGCGACTCGTGGTCCAATTTTCTAAGAGGAGCACTGTGATCAATCTGGTAGCCACAGATGGACCGGCTTAACTGGTGCAACGAATGGGACTTCTGAGTGCACTTTGAAACGAGTCGTATTGGTCCACCTGAACCAAAATACCTTACCTTTATTAGCGATCGCGGCTTCTTTCCGTGCAGATCCTGCATCAAAAACATGCACTGCATCGTGGAAAGTTTCACTCAAACCCACGATGATGGATTGTGTACACAGGCACTTCGTCGATTTCTAACAAGCCTTCGAAAAGCTTCCCCACATTCCTCTTCCCCACGAGTCAGAATCACACGGTGCATGTGGTCAGACGCTTAGTTATCTCCACAGTTTCATCCTGGGAAAATTTTCTCTATTAAGGTGGGCCCTGCTTCTCTGAGCCCACCCCTTGTTCATACTGAAATCTCCCAGGGTTTCGCACTAAGCTCACTTTCAGTCATAATTTACTCTGATGAACTCCCTAAAGGTATTCCGGTGAAGAAAATTATCAAATATACTAAACTCCTCCCACTTTCTACTATCTTTCCTTCGTACTCGTCGAGTGTTTGGATTGTCAATATTGCAACAATACAGAGCCCGGTAGGGGTGACACACAAGTAGTCACAATCGGCCAAGAATAAGCGAACGTAATAGGAGATCCGCGTTGAGACAATCCGTCTCACACCGGTGAGCCTGAAGTGACCGACTGGTCACGTGAGTCACTACTCGTTTGCTGACACCTTGTTTGCCGCTATTTCATTTACGAGTAAATGTTACCATTCCGTTTTTTGCCGACTGTCTTTTAGTTTTGAATTTTAGACTACGTTTTTTCTATCGGTATCTTCCAGCAGGTTTTATTCACGATTACCGTTCAAATTTTGTGCCTACTGGACGGAAAGAAAACTTTCGTCAGACTCATTAGTAGGGGCCTCAAATCTTCATAACTTCCTCCACGCCGTCCGATCCTCAACTTTGGTTTGCATTAATTGAACTGCATTTCCAGAGTTAGAGGATAACCAAACATGTAAGTTGCTCTGGACGAGTCGCTGGCTTTCTTCCTCCAGATGTTACCCTCGCAGGTCAGAGATTTCATAGTATCTTTCCTCAGGCATGAAGCGTCGAAGTGGGCTGTTATAACTCGGGCTGCCCCTGATGAAGATCACTGCACCCGGCAGTTGCCTCAAAAGATCGCGCTCGGGAATAGGAAGCCTTCAGAGCTACTGCGGGAAACGCAACAGCTCAAGGGCGCTCGGTTAGGCGACCACTCCATGTTAAGAAAAATTTGGTTTCAGCAACTCCCACCGCATCCACCTCTCTTGCTCAGCGTCACCCGTAATTATTCACTAGGGAGGAACCGCGGGCATCCCTGATGGCATCATGTCGCACTATAGTCCAAGTGTCTCAGCACTGAAAACTTTCCCGTCCCCCAGAGCCACATCCCCACCGTGATACGCTCGTGATACGTCAATGACTTTTATGTTCTCACCTTGGCAGACCAATTCGGTAGGTTCTCACTGCGCATGAAAGACAATGCCAAGTACTCCCAAAACCTTCAGAATGCTGTGAACGGATGCTTTGAAACCGCTCGCGAATAACAACCAAACTGGAAAACTGAAAGCGGGTTGTGGAAATCAGTTATTTAAAAAATAAAAAATATGCTTCATAATAAACATTTATACAGGCCTTTCAATTGGATTGTAGGCGGGGGATAAAGTGAGTTTAGCTCTCGAAGTTCTTTCAACCTTCAGAAAGAAACCACGAGGGACTTAGTCTAGTTAGAGGGATGATTCATCTGCAGTACGAGAGTGGGCTGCTTTGTTCGAATGAATCTTGTTTGCCTTAAAGAATAATTTTTACGGCGGCCCAGGCCCTTAACATTATTGTACCATACTGGGTTCGGGTGATCAGATGTGTACAGTGACCTAAAACTGCGTAAAATTGGTTGGCGGCTCGTCCGGGCTCCCTCGGTGGGAAGAAACTGCCTCTATTTAGGCTGTGAATTATAGAGGGGAGACGGTTCCACAGGGCCCTATGGTAAGGTTAGATAGAAGCTGAGAAGATAACGGGCGTGGATACTCGGGCTAGGCCAGCTGTAAAGAGAAGATTAAGAGTGCTATCAGCTCTTTTGATTAACGCGACATGCGCTGTCCACTCACTCAGTCGTACACTGGAACCAAACTCGGAAAGGTATTTTGGGGAGGAAAAAAGTGCCAAAAATTTCAAACACGCTGAAATCGCTCGCTACTGGCTCAGACCGGCAGCCAGGTAAATTGCATTAATTGGGAGTAAGAACTCTGATGTGTACTGGGGGGCACTAGATACGGCTGACCAGTGGGGCCCGGCGCCCGATTTCTACAAACAGCCAGATGAAACCTTGCAAATAGTTGAAGGTAGAATGATTTTACCGCTAGGCTGAAAAGCATGTCCCTTATGAATACGAGACAGGCACCACGGCACCTATTTAACCTGTCTCTCCTAAAAGCATCCTAACCAAACACAAATATCTCTTTTAGGGGCATTATGGGCTACCCTGTTCAAGTGATAAAAGTGAAATCATAGCTGTGCATAAGTACATACAAGCTCAGCGCGTGCACCCTATCTTGTATCGAGCGACCGTTAAATAGTCATGAAGAAAACGCTTCAAGAGTATTAGCATGTGAGTGTGGACAGCTGAAATAAATTTCATCAGAAGTGTAAGATTTGATTTGGGATGATGGATCCGTATGAGACAGGCAGGGAGGAAAGGATGTTGACGATAAGTCCGTTAGAGTACTGTCTCCTATTATGTTTGAGTCGTAGGCCGGGGTAGTTTTCAAGCCGTTTTTGATATGCCCTACAAGCAACATGCTTTTGTTGCGTAGCAAGAAAGCTGTGCAATAGTGGTGATGGGTGTGGTGAGGCTGAATGAATGATTGGGTAAAATTAGGAATATCTTAACGTTTGGAGCAAACCTGTTAGAAGCTTCGAGACTTGGTCCGGGAACGTAAAGCGGTGGCTGTAGGTTGGTCGGCTTAAGCATTATATTTACCGGCTGGAGATAGTCAGTCGAGGGTAATTCAGAAAAATGGGCTCTTGTCTCGAAGTCTGTATGGTTCATGCGTGCATTTGGGAGTATAGGTGACGGGCCGGTAATACCAAAATCGGTGTCAGATTTGGGGCAGTAACCAGGTAGTAGCTGAGGCGGTTAAGCAACCTAGCTGGATGGGGGCAGTGGGAAATGGTTTGTAATGCTGTGGGGTTCGTAACTGGTGTTGAAATTAGGGGCGTGAGGTATTTTCGAGTTAACCGTGTCTTCTGAAGGAGCTGAGCAATGGGGCCCTGTTGGGTCTAGAGGATCAAAACATGGCATTGTGTCGTCATTTGTGAGCTTGGCGGCGATGGTAGGAGGTGTAGGAGAGTCATGTGCCTTACGTGGACCCCTTCTATTGAGGTGGTCGCGGCACTGCTGGTTAGAAAAACGGCATTGTCCTTGATATCAAGTGCACCACCAGTTATTTGGGACTTGCGGCCTGTGGGAGTGGGGTGGCGTGAGAGTGAACTATAAGAACTGGCCTTGGCGACCGTAGCGTAGAATGGGCGAATGCTGGACACCCGTTTAAACCTGAAGGAAAAAGGTGACGTTGAACCAAGAAAGCCTAGGTGGGGGCGTTTGGATGGAGGCTGACATGTAAGTGGCGACCTACGTACACCTAATCCTATAATAACGGAGAATCACCATGTGAACTGTATCGGAACCAATGGATTTTTGTTGGACTGGTGCTATGGTGAGTGTTTCGGTGGTTGAAAGAGCACTTTAGTTGACTCAGCTGCAACGGACCATTCATTGATTCTCGGGTGCACCTTGAAAACCAACTGCGAATGACTAGGGTCCAGTGGTGTTTTGACTGTAGATATTCTTGATTTTAAACGACGTATCGGCAGCAATGAATCTTTGATTGCTGAACAATACCTTTGCCTGAATTTAGACTTAAGGCCACAGTATGAAGGGACAACTACGACTTTGGGTCCACTTCCGCAGCCTCGACATTACACAATGTATGTGGATCATGCCACTAGCAGTCAAAAGTTAATCTTTAAAGTCTTTCATAGGTGTACGGCCGGGGATGTTGAATACAATAGCATGTCATGACTTATCCGTTCTAATCGATGTTTCAGAGATCAGCGCATCCAGGAAGCTGTCGGTAGCCTTTAGGTTATGTATATCCGGCAGAGTTTTAAGATCATTAAAGGGGTTCAAACTCTGAGATGTTGTGCTCTAAGCTGGTAATTCGGTTTATTGCGTTGAACAAGTTCCTTTGAACATTTGTGCCTTATGGCAGGTTCCACCCGTCGGGTCACTAAGTACGACAACGCATTGGCTCATTGTTCCCAGGTGGGGCAACCTTGGAGCGATTTTAGCGTTAGTTGGACGGACATTGCCATTGACACTTCTGGCTCACTGATTTACAGCGCTAACCACTCCTCGTTTGGTTGAAAAATTAAAAGTTTCAATGAACGCTTAGATAAAATTATGAGGTGTGCCCAAGTGGTAGAGTGCCCATGCGTTCTTTCCGGTGGGAATCTGGTAACAACTGGGCACAAAAAGGTATGTTCATGTTAGGAAAAATTACCTAGCCCTTCCTGGAACTGGACGATGAGTAAACTGAAGCTCATTTGTTGTGGATTAACCCTAATGGATGCGCCACAAAACATGGCCACTTTGCTTTCCTGAAGTCAGATTTTCCACGATGCGGACATCTCTGTCCGTTGTGGTTAGTTGTTAAGCGTTGAGCAGTTTTCGCTGCGTTGCGTAACGTGCCGAAAATAAAGTATGCAATTTATTACGGACTAGTCTCGCTCCAGCGGTGAGAACGTTGCAGAAGACTTGAGTTTCAGGTCGCATATTAGGAAGCTTTAAAATAGACAGTGGTAAAATCCTTTTTGTGCAACACTATGTGCATGTCACTTTTCGTTGTTAACCAGATTTGCACTTTTAAAGCGGCACATTTTCTATTAAAGGCCACCTTTACTATTCAGTATAGAATGTCTGATATGAACAAATGGAAGAGATATCACATAAGGAAGAAGCGTTTGAGTGCTATGCAGTGTGCTGTGTACGGATGGGCAACGCTTTAGGAACACAGGATTCGTTACCCGCAGCTAGATATAACGAAAGTTTCTGACCGAGTGTCTCACCTTAAGCTTTTCACTGGTGCTAAAACCTACGTTATAGCAACCCCCTAGTGCCCTGTTTCTCCTATTTGACCTGTAGGCTACAGGTTGCCAATGCAAATGGAATTCTAACCAGGCCTCTTCCGATTACTGGTGGCGTCATTCAAGGAATCGCACTAGGCCAACTTTTTTTCTGCCTCACAGCAGAGACATTTTCCATATCATTAGGCATGGTATTCTTTTTCTCCTTGCCAATGATATGAAAACTGCATATACCTTTTCCCCGTGACATCAGCTGTATCATAAAAAACAAAAATGATGTGATATTTTTTGATTTATGGGGCACAACTTGGTCGAAATGATTATATATATGTATATATGAGCTAGGAATTAAACCACCAGCAAGCAGAGCAGTCAGATTGGTGGAAACCAATTGATATTTCAACACGCGGATAAACAGCGCTCGCAACCCTGGGACATCAAATGGCAAGCAGACTTTCAAACACCAAGTTTCGATTGTTAACATTTTTATTGAGCACTTTGCACGATCAAACCTGGCCACCTCCAGGTCACTTCAAAGGCCGTGACCTGGTGTATGTGGATGAAAAATTGTCTTTGTTTTTTGTATCGTTTATTTCTGCCCGTCTTCGTGGTTGAACGCCAAAGAATGACCACTGCAGCCGGTTAGCGACTCTGGGATGTGTCAGAACCAAATCCTTTAGCGCAGATGCTGCACAGTGTCTTGTGATCACATTTACCATTTCAAATTAGTTGAAAGATGTTCGTTAAATCATTGATTTGTTCATGCATGTTCTTATCTAGCTATTCACTTCTATTCGATCCCTTGATGCGCTTATTGATATATATATCATTTGCTTAACTATTAAACCGGTTAATTGTTATGGTTTTTTACAGGATGAGTTTGCGTCCAAAAGATCAGCAGCGGGAGTTGGGGAATTCCGTTCCTCTGGCCATGATGTGCGAGTGGATGTGACAGCAATGATTCTGGTTACATTTGCTACCGATCTTATTGATGACAAAGTGGTAGAATAAGTTGATTCAGGGATAAATTAGATGGCCATGGTTGTTTTCACGATGTTATTGTGGTGATTTCCATTTCCTTTGCTCCGTGGTCTGACGCTATATACGCTAGTTTTAATTTTTCATACTATTTGTCGGTTCCCCCGCGAATTTTGCTGTGTGAGTTACTATATCTTCTGTATGCTCAACCCGTAGGAAAAATATTTGTTGGTGAAAAAGTTTTTCCCAAGTGCTGTCCTCGATATTGTGTCCGAGGCCAAGAACCCATTGCGTCTCAGGGCATTGGAAGAGTTGTTTCGTACTTGGGGGCGGAGATGCATGCATTTTCACCGATAATCTTTTGGAAAAGGAGGGGTTAATGTGAACTTGATGCAGCCATAAAGGATCCAAGAGTCTTTTTGTCCAACGCTCCGTGTAGTTTGGTGATGAGGAACAGCCGAGGAGTCGTTGAGTAAATGTTCCAGTCTATCACTCTATCCCATTTTGGAATGCACCATGGAACAGTACTCAAAGATAGGTCATCCATGGGTTTTATACACTGACAACTAACGTTCCAGAGTTCTAAAGGAGCTGTTTACTAACCCGATTACTTTTCTGGCCATTGCAACTTGAATCAGAGTATGTACTAGTACGTTCAATGTGCTGGGTTTGTGCAAACTCAGGTCTTTAATTGTGTGAAGGGAAAGAAGGACTTTTAAGCAAATTACAAAGACCCTTGTAGGGATGTGGTATTCGCGCGAGAGTATGCTGCTTTTGTGGGCTGAAAGTTACATCAACCAAGTTGTAACCGTAAATCAACAAATACTATATATATATATATATATAACACGCCGGTCTGAGAACAAATTTTTTGCTAGCACAACAACATGTAATTTGAATTTCACAAAAGACAGCCCTAAATGGTTAGAAAAATAGTGAACCATAAATCGTTGTTTTCCCTATTTCACCATACACATTTTGAGATTTTTTGGAATGTTTTCAGCGTTTCTAAGGACGAAGAGTTCTACAGACAGGCCATACAGCATTCGAGCCATTGACGCCTGTTCTGAGACTTATCACTCAGCCTTTCCAACCAAAAACAATCCTCATCTGGGCCCCAAGCACGAGGGCGATAAGCACCAGGCTGACCGCCACGTCGCTTCTTCCAATATTGCCCAGCAGGTGCAAAAAAGGCACGAGCAGGCATATGCAAGACACCGAACACGACGCACACAGATCACCTGGATCAGAAGACCATTTTATGCGCCCAACAAACGACGACGCACCTCGTCATTGCTCATCCGATGTTCGCACCAGACACGGGCAATATTTGGGAGATATCGGTGGTCGAGAATAGAAAGTTGCCGGGCATCCACAATGCTGATATGCCAATTCTTGCAACCGTAAAGTAGAACACTTCGAACTGTGGTGCTGTATACCCTTCCCTCGATGGAAAGCGTGAAGTCATGCAGGGCCAAAAGTGTCGTAAGTTCGCGAAAGCTGCTCTGGCCTTCATAATTCGTCATGTGGCCTCCTCCCTTGGCACTGCCCGTTGCCTGTATCGATTCAGGATAACCAGGTATTGACAAAAATTCCTTTTTTAATGAGCAGCTCGTCTAAGTGGATTTCGAAGAAACGTTGGAACCCGTCGCTTTTTAGTACGCATGCGGGAGTAATTAGCATCCGGATTGGGTTGCTAAAGTTCTACTCCATTCCGAACCTCCTTGCCACAGTTTTCCGTCCATCCCCCCTCTCCCCGATGTAGTAGGCCATACTGGCTATGGGGTATGTCCCTCTGCTAAATTCATGCAAGAAACACGTCCCAAAACTACTTTCATTGTTATCAGTAGTCAAAGTAGAAATGAACACGCCAGGACCGTCCTCACTTGATAGCAAGGCGTTCATCACAGTTCCGATTTTGAAACTCTAACCAAGAGACTGACACAAACATCCTGGCTATAATAAACGATATTTTTGAAAAATACGCGTCTGTATACTCCCTTCTAGTTTGCAACATTAGCGTTTCTGAATTCTGAGAAATTTTGCAATAACAGGTCAAAAATCCATTTTGCTTCTGCATTCGAGAGATTTCAGTCCCACTTATGAAATGAATGAGACAGTCACATGAGCACAGGTTACCTCAGTGGTGTACTTCATAGATCTTTCTGAGTAGAAAGACTTCACGTTTTATATCATTCATCTTTCTACTCAGCGGACTTGTCACTTCAATGAAGCTGCTCTTCAGTCGTCTTACAGGGCAATATCAGTCCTTTGGAACAAGCCAAAAATCTCAATTGATCAATGGCACTGGTAGTTGGACACAGTTAATCTCGATGCTTGCGTCGTATGAACTTCTGTTTTGTGCCAAGTACAAAGTAGGAGAAAGACAGTGTGCCCCTAATTTGTACCAAACTGCTTCAGCTGTGCTTATGCAGTACAAGCCTGAAGATCACGAGCATCATAAGGTGATCGGCCACATACCTGCTTCAACAAATGATTTCTGTATGGTTTGATTGTTCGTTGTTGGCAACGAACATAAAGCTCGGTAATTCTCTTTCCGGACGGTTTTCAGTTGATAGCTTCGAACAAATCACGAAGCATGAAGTATCCTGAAGAGGTATTATGGTTACTAATATCTGGCTCAGGCGTATGAGTAGGACTTCAAACTTGACTTCGTCTTGATCATTACTGAACTCTGCAGTTTTAGAAATTCAGAAGATTATAGCTATCTGAAATAAAGTTCCAACAGTAGAGGTTACACAACCATAATGCTTGTACATGGATATTACTTTTTGCACTTACTTCATAAGTGGTATGATTAGTAATTGCCTCCCCCCGTTCTCATCTCTGAGACGAAAGTGGCTGAAGGTGAGCGGATTCAAGCTAGTGCATTAAGAAACTCAAAGGTAATCATCTCTACTGTACAGTTTGTAAGCAACCAAACACGCCATCCAAATTAATTGTCTCTCAGCATTCGCGTGTTCCTTACTTCTGTTTTTCCAACTGTGCGGATTTGACTATATATCTAGCAGTGAAACTGTTTTATTTTCATAAGGTAAAACAAATAAATCAAAGAATGAGATCTGTTTCTCACATATCTCATTACAAGCAGACAGGTAATTGTGAATCACAGAATTTTATTGAACAATCTGATGATCAATTTTTTGTGTTGCTAAGCACCAACGCATCTCCGAGTGTGAACAGTTGACCACATTGCTGAAAATAAGTAGAGAGAGAGAGAAAGCAAATGAATGTTTATTTTATCTTTTCATTTTGTCCAAAACAGGTTATAAATTTGCACAGGTTTCTCACAAAACACACCTAGAAAGTATTCCGACCATTTGGATGCAGCGAAAAAGACACCTAATAGTTCACCATGAGTGATCTAGAAGGAATGTCAAAAGATTTCCAAAACGTTTCTACAAGGATCTGACTAATTTGAACTTTTGATTAAAAATTCAATTATTATCAGTTGAGATATGAGAAATAGGCTACGGCTAATTGTTTATTCAATGAATTACATTTTGTACTCCCAGGAGTTTGCTAGATTCAAGTTTTACTTCGGTGTTTCTTGGCAATTTCCGTTCCCCTTAATCCAGAGTGCGATAAACACCGATCTTCGAAGTTGGCAAACAATGTCACACTTTATAGTCATTGACAATCATATTGCCCATTTTATTGTTGTTCTTTGGTTATTTTGCTCTGTACCAGTAGTTCGGTAGCAGAAACGTGAGAAATCACCAGATTTGTAGATCAGTCGGATAAAAGCTTCAGTACGGTCGTTACGCAGGATAAGAAACGCAGTGTCGATGCAACATCCATGGGCTGATGTCCATTCTGTTATCTTCGATGTTATAATCTCTTTCGCTTACGCTCAGTTCGAGATCTTTTATAACGCAAAGTAATCGTGGGAAAAAGTTTTGGTATGTGCAGATACCTATTCTTATATGCTCGTTCCGAATACCCAAATACATGTGTGCGAAACAATACGTTTTGGGCTGCAGCTGTAATTATTTCGCTAATCTGCTACTTGCCATCTTCCTAATTCCTATTTTCGTTGCAGTGTGCAGGGGAACCCAAACGAACCGGTAGATCGGGGACAAAAAACATGAACACACCCCGGTGCGACTGAAGCAAATGACATTGTGTGCGTGTTCGTGTGTTGCTTTCGGTTTTTGTTTGTTTGTTTGTTTTCGGACAGAGAAAAAGGGCGTTTTGAAAAACGGCGGCTTCCACGCATTCGGGTATTATAACAACCTAAGCCGCTAATTTAGTCTGGAGAAGTGTTGTTACCTATTTGCCGATGTGTCCTTGTAAAATAGTTTTAAATCTTACCTAATATGGGGAGACCGTCGATTTTTGAAAAGTTTGTCCCGAAATGATCCACGAGAGACGGGTAAAGGTTCCATAAGGGTTCCAAAAAGAATAAAGGTGGTTACTAAAAGGATAATAGATTACAAAAACGTTGGGGAAAGGTTTCCATTTGATGTGGAAAATCATTCCCAGAGTGTGTTCAAGTTTTTCCACCGAAACTTTGGTCTGGACTATTTTGCTGCTACATAATAACATCCGCTGAGTTGGCGGTGGTGGGTGAATTATTTTTGCAGGACTGTGGTCCATATATTTAACAGTTACCCGTGGGTAATGTATGAGTGTGGGGTCTGTATGACTGACTGACTGCCCCTCGTACTATGCGTTTCACGAACAAAAATCACCTCATCCGGTCAACCTTACAGTAGGGAAGCACCGAAATCCAGTTTCACTCTCGTCAGTTAAAATGCCCAAATTTAAACCCTGGTTGCAATGGTGTTATGTACATATGATAACGAAACTCGAGTCTAATACTCTGCGAGTGTAGGACTGATCTGATAACGTGAGTATTCTGTAGTCTGATCTGTCGCAGTCGCTAGCTCTAGCGCCTTCAGTCGGTCTTCTCGATTCTAGTTCATTCCCATCCTGCTTAATTAATCACGATCGATCAAATGGCCTCTGGCCGCTCGATCCGATGGTTTCGTTTATATTATAGTCAAACCGTTCACATAGATGCACAGTATAAAGCTCAAGTGCCGATTTCCCCCCATCTCTTGGACAGAAGGCTTAGTACTTGATCTTCGCTTCCAGTGCTTCCCTTGTTCGCCTTTGAGCATGTCACGAAAACTAGACTGCTTTCTCTGTTCCATAGTTAGGGTGAGCGGTTGGCTCCTGGCTTGCAGTCATCCCGGTCTTTAGACCATGCGTCATTCACATGAATGCCGACGGGCTTGTTGGACGGTCTCGTTTCTCGGACCTCACCTGACCCCACTGTCACATGACTGAGCTTGTCAGAACAGGCAACTTTGCCCTGCTGACACCGGCGGATAGCCTCGCGTCACACTGAAGTTTAGTCGAGAAAGGTGTGGTTCTAAGGATGGTCAGTCCGAAACATAATACAACTATCGCTGAGTTAACGCTGAACTTCACCAAATTTACTGAATCAGGTCCAACACCCGGGGATTGATGTGAGTCGAACATAAGTGTAACAGTATATTGTGCCGTCTAAAGATAGAGTGAACGTGTTGACTAAAGGCTGTCTGATGCCCATTATGAACCAATAGACTTTCATATTTAGTACCCTTCTGATTCCGACTGCGGATGTATTTGGCTCCCTCGGTCATTGTAAAGATCTTCCTCATATTAACTATGGTTCAAAGATATATATATATATATATATATATATATATATATATGGCTGAGTGGACGCGTGGTGCACGCCATATTTCAAAACGGATTAGGGTGGCGAGCCCACGTGCTTGTTACGTGATACCATCGGCACAATTTCCTTTTAACATGCTTAGACAAACGGCCAATGATAGCCACGACAACAGGTGTTTGTCCAGGCCAAACATTCCCCGAAATCCATTGAATGGAATGTATTCCACTAATCGGCATATCCCCAATCTGGTATATAAACGCATGAGTTGTAAATAAAAATTGAACTTGTTTCGCGGCTGTTTTATCCTTCTCGTTGCTGTTGTTTGCTTAACTTGGGTCGGAGCCATTCAAGTGTTTGTGAGTAATTCGTATTCGTTCGTCAGTGCGACTAACCAAATTCAGTATACTGATTTCAGGTCCAATCACAGCAATTAGAGTCGCGGGGCTCTAATCCTCGATCTGGCCATTGTTGTGCGACGATGATTGCCTTTTAAATGCAAGAAATATTGAGTGAGTCGATTCACAAACTCAAATATGGTCAAAATGTTCAAGCCAATAGAAAGATTAAAACCATTTTGATGCACCAATGCTGAAAATAATTTTGATATCATTGCACACCACAAACCATCTAACCGAACACTACACATGGCAGCAACGCACGTGATTCAACATCTGGAATGGACTTCTTTTTCTACCGGTTGGTGGACTGCACTTTCCAGACAGCAAAATCTTAAATGCCATAGAGCATTCAATGTGAACAAATCAATCATTGACTATGGCGGTCCGCTATTTCTGCTTTTTGTCTATACCAAAGCAAAATCGAGCTATCTAATTGGCTACCGATAGTCTTGTGATAAACGAACACGGCTAGCAAGGAATCAGTGTGGCTACCCTGCATTTCGTGACGAAACGAAGTGAGTTAGATCAGGTTGAGAATTAACAAACTATGCGGATGAATGAGGCGGCAAATTGGGATATATTTATAACACTTTCCCAGGCATGGATGTGCATCCGTTAATTCTATAGGTATATTAGGTTATTCTTAATAAAACGCGATTTGTAACCGTTTGACTTGAGTGTTGTCGCTGCGGGCAGCGGAGAAGGGTGAGGATTACCGATTAGTAATATAGAGGCTATTTCAGCTAGAAACAGTCGGCGGCTTTAAAATAAATTATTGCTCTATGAGACTGATAAGAGCCAGTGCGACTTCAGGACTACTGAGGTTTCTGAATAACTGTGGTGATTTTACGTCATGTGATGTACTCCGGTACCTCTTTCGCGTTAGTCAGCCTAGTTACCTGGCCCTGGACAACTGTGGATAAGAGGTCTTGAAATCCAAACGTTCCTCAAAGGCGATTTGACGGAACGTATTCCACAAATCGGGACATCTTCAGTTCTGTATATAAACCCATGGACTTTAGATACAATTCGAACATATTTCCCTTCAGTTATGGTTTTATTGTTGTGTTCGTTTGAGTAGCTTCGCTAGGGGCCAATTCACTGTCTAGCAATAATTCGTATCCGTTCGTTATTGCGACTGCAGAATTCCGTACACTAATTCCAAGTCCAGATGTTGCAATAACTTATCGCTGGTCACTGCCATTGGAAATCAAGCGAACTTGGGTGGACCAGTTCAACAAAAGTGAATTCCACTTACTAGTCAATTAAAGTTCCATATCCTGCGACGTCCTTAAATAAGATGTCAGTCGTGTGGCGAAAATCCCTACACATGGAAGATGACACTCCAAGTGGACATCGTAGGGATTTTCGGAAGGACTATTTCCAATATAGTTTCACCAACCACCTGTCTTTATGGCTCTTTTCCGGATGGGAATAAAAAATGAGCAGAAATTTTTGTTCTTGGCTTTTGCACACGTCTTATTTCTTCCTGAATCGTCTACGTCTACTTCTCAGTAGTATGATAATGTCCGCTATTTTCTTTGATTAAGGAGATGTCTAGGTTGCCATCGATGGTTTCCCCCTTGTCAGTTTCGAATGCATCGCCTGCTAACCTTGTGGAATGACAATACCCAGGCGTGGAACAATTACCAGGAAATCAATCTCATGCATCTAAAAGTAATTTCATCTAAAGGTTGCCATGTTATCAGTTGCTCGATCTGTTAGTTGCCCTACGTACAGTTTACTTTCGGGGTCCAGCTGTGGGCATCTACGGGCTATTAGTCGGGAAACAGACGAAAAAAGATAAACATTAGTTGTGGGAGAATCCGAACACAGCAACATAATAATACAATACCAGTGTACGGAGCTCCGACATCGATAGTCAGGCTTTGCAGGAATTTCTTGTCTAAGCGCTGAATATCCGCGACAAATCTATGGCGGTGGGTTTGAAAAGCATATGTATATTCATCTATTTTCTCTGACAAACATGTCTCAATGAGAACTGAAGTAAGCTGCCGATGCAACTGTGATCAAGTATGAGTCTGCGGTGTCAGAATCTCTTAAGAGATACGTGCCGCTTATAGTTTACCTTTACCATTTCCAGTCGGAATTTCCTCTAAGTTCTGCGATCACGAATGTTACTCACACGGAAAGCAAACTCCAATAGACTAGCAACTAATCTTGTTTTTTCGACCCTGTGTTGTTTTTGCAGTTGTTTCATCTGACTAGCTGTTGAAATGAAAATGTGTCTAAAACAAGTAATTAATTATTAGCCGGGCGTCCTTCATACCACTAACTGAATTGTCCCTTAATCTATGTGATCAACACTTATAAGCATGTGAGAAGTTTGCTCACAAAATTCTTTCTGACCCCACGCATCCTTTGTAAATTGATCTTTCAAAGTGTCGCTCTCATATTTCGACACGATCCAATTTTCGTTCCATACCATCCAGAATCAATATTTATAGAAACTCCACGGCCCCATATTTAACACGAATTTTGACAAACCGTGACCGGGTTTCAGGCGAATTCCTGAGCAGCCTGTTCTAATGCGACATGATTATTCCGGATGAGTGCTTCTATATTCTTTACGGGGCGATGGGTGCAATTTTTTATTATTTTGTTTATTACTTTCTTTTATCCCCTAATTTATTTGTTAAAATCACAGTTTTTGACCGAAATGCGACATTATTCTTTGTACGCAAAAGTCTATACAACATAATACAGTACAATACAATAAAAGGAAAAGAAAAGTCTGAATGCGTTTGAAAACGCGAACAGTGTTGATTTAACCCACTTGTTTATAACGTGCAAAGCACATTACCTAATCACAGCAACCTACAATTCGTAAAGTAAAAAAAACGCAAAACCTGGTCAGATGGACAAAAATTGTTGGTGTTTCCTGGTGGGTGTACCAACACACGTAGTGGAAGTTGGATACAACTTTTCGTAGTGCAGCAAGAAGACAAACGAGTGATTCACGCGCTTGTTACGCAATGAAACAAGTCACAGTACCCAAACTTTGTTCGGTTGTGTATATTGTTCTTTTTCACACTGCGCTCACGCGAGATCCATGTTCTGACTAGCTGAGCATTCCCGGGCTGATTCAACCGTACGCCGAACATCCATGCTTTCGTTCTTTGGGACCTCCTGTGACTGTTTTGGTCCGATTGTCCGGATTGACGACTCGCAGTCAGCTGAGGAATTCGTGCTGTCTGTGAGTTCTGGCTATGCTGCGCCTGCTTGTTGCTACCGTGGCCTTTGTCTGTTGGGGAACGCTTCTGACAGTCGTTTTCGCTTCTTCGGAGGACTGCTTCTGATTGGTTCGCAGTGCGGGGTCGATTACCCTCTCCATTCGTTGTGGTCCTACTCCCCTCTACAGTAATACCGGAGTATGTGAGCTTGTTAGACCGATCCATTTTATTATATTTAAGTCTCAGGGAGTTATTCACTAAGGCTAAACCTTGACAGGGTTGGCGAAGTTACTTTAAGAAACGTGTAAAGTGTACGAGCATAGAAACCAATGGGTTGTCGATGCCGCAAGCAGAAGCAGAGGAACATGGTTTGCACGGTTCTGGCGCGAACCCACTCCGTGTGAAAGCCCCGGATGAATTGGAATATTGGAGTCCCGCGAACTAAGCTGTGCTTGTTAGCGACTGAGAATATCACCGTACTTTTTACACAATTCGGTGTTGCGATTGAACTGAACGTCTATTTGTGCAGAACGGACTCCGGAAATAAATTGCGGAGAAATACATCGGAAACCATATGAAAATAGTCGAAAAAATTTCACAATTTTCCAAAAACACTATAGTGTTCACGGGTGCGGTATTTATCTGCCGGCAGACAGTAGGCCTCATGTAGAAGATACGCATGCATGTAGGCTTACGTATGTCTGCTTGCATACGCATGTGCGCAGGTGTACGCACACACGTTTACTGACAGACCAAGAAACCAACGGAAAAGGGTAGGTGGTTTTATTGGCTTTTTTAATTGCAAGTACTTCTTTTTGTTCAATTTCTGCTGTGGACTGTTAGGCGCTATCGGATGGGCACTGGTTGTCTCTCGAAATTCGAGGGATGCATTCGAACTCCAAGACGTGAATCTTTGCATCCCGAAACCGTTAAAGTCATAATCATTTATCCGTGACATAATCTTCGAGAACAATTTGGTCGTACATTATACAACTGTCACATCTGTGTTAAGCTGTCACAGTGCTCTATCATGTTCTCTATCATACAGCGAAAACTCGAACTCGAGGTGAAAAATTTGCGCAGCTGAATTGGCAACGAGCCGTTTCGTACAACACCGTTCTAATGGTAGCCAGGACAGAAATTAACACTAATCGATTATACCCTTAGGGATTGACATGTATGACATGCATTCCCGAACGAAGCTCAAGTGAAATTCAAGCTGAGCACAACATGAAACGCTGTAAGGATACTTATCACTTCTTTGAATATATCCAGAGCACGTAGAAACTATCCCATCCAGTAAAAGACGAAATGCTATGGATTCGGCACATAGTCTGTAGCCGTGGCAACGATACAAATTAGCAAAACGACCTGGCTTTAACGAAGTACTCACCAGTTTTCTCAACTAATTGATTATATGAAAAGAATGCGATCGTTGTCATGGCAGCGTTAGACAGACAAATGCCTACTCAAATTAGACGTCAGCCAGTTTCATTGTTCTGAAGTAGAAAAATCATACTACTTATAAAAATCGATATTTCCTTCTGCCCCCGACTGCAAGTTTAGCAGTGGAAATTTCTATGATCATGAACTGAGTAGTACCGGTGTTTACTGGCAATTTTTGTGGTGGCTTAGTTTGCGCGGATCAAATGTTAAAACAAATAATTGAATTCAGGTAGTTTTATGGATACTTTTGAAAAACTCCCAAGCAACTGGTCACAGAACCAAGTGGTGTCAGAGTCTTGGAAGATTTCGTCCGTTTGATTACCCTTAGTCAATCGACTATGGACAATTTATTAAGTTGAGGCGGTACATGCGGTGTACGTGATTACAGAGAGTGTATTATATACACAGCTTCTACAGACAACAAATAATCACTTCGTCTACGCTCAAGTCACAAACAATATCCGGAGGTATGCCCATGAACATATAGATAGAAAACGACGTAGCTTTTATCCATTTAAGGCAAGCGGATATGCAAGGAAGTTAAATAAGGTGAACGGTCGATCAATAAGTCCGCGAAACCCAGCAGGAATGCGGCACACTAAGTCCAGTAGTGCATACGCATGTGCCTGCAGTAGGAGTCAAAACGATCAGAAAACAAAGAAGTTAACTCTTGTGCGTAACTCCCTTACCGCAACTGAAAACTGTGTCAACAACATTCTTCAACTGTTTAATCTGGAAAATTATATATATATATATATATATATATGTTCGCTTCCAAGACATAGACTGTCTAACGTCTAAGTCCTCTCTCACATTTAACGGAGAAGTAAACATAATACTTTTTATAACATATTGATGGATTAGTCTGTCCAAGTCAGAGTAATTGCTGCATACTTCGTTACAATGAGACTGTACCTTGAGGTGGCTCAAGGGCTTGCATGCTTCCATCACTTAGCATGGTTTGTCTCAGTTTAAAGATCAAATCCTGCCTAAAATCGACTGTCAGAGACCAGACGAAGTTATCTCTTTGATCTTCAGGTTCTGGGTTGAGTTGATCTGGAAACTGGATCGAAAAAGTAAGTGGAAGAGCCGTTGACCCAGGTATATGGGGGCCCAATCAGCTACCATCCACTGCCTTCCGGACATTTTCTTGTTAGAGCCAAAGGTTTTGGTTGGGAACCCTAATCGTTCTCCTGCCTAACCGTTGGACCCCCTAACTCACCATTTTAATCAATTACATAAACTGTTTGAATTCCGTACACGATCGGCTATCTCGCGGGATAATCATGACCGCACATCGATCAAGGTGGTGATGATAAATATGTCCGGAGCTTCATCGCTGAGTTAACCCCTCTGCCTTGTGAGCGGGACTTTTGAGTTGGGAGTTTCGGTTTGGGGTCCAATGGGAAACTTCTTCTGCGATCTTGGCATTGGTGAAGAACCAATTGCCCAATACCTCAAACATTCACCACATAGGAAACCGTACCAACACTTGGCCATCTGAAACAGAGAAGGCAAGAGGCTAAGAAAAATTGCGGCCCGCAGATTTATCTAATAACAGCAACAAGTTACTTAGATGCTATGTTTAACATAAGTTTCCACTTCACTAAGCTCGACCAGATAGGGTAACGAGCTGCTTCCTGAAGCGTTCAAAATAAGATGTGTAGTGTGTCTTTGAAACGCGCATTCAGGATCCCACTTCAAGATTTACCATCCGTGGCCGAGATACAGATTCATTCTTTCACTCCAGTCTTCTCGTGTCCGGTAATCCAGTTTCGAGCACTCCCGGTCAGGCTGGCTTTGAGACCCCTCTAATAGTTCGAGCAGAGCTTGCACTGTTAGAATGAATCCCAGGCAGCAGTCGTCTGTGTTCCGACTAGACTATTCTGTACGACTCAGTAACAGTCGACTAAAGCGTCGTCCTCTGCCCATCGTATATGTTCATGCAGACACTGACTGCAACATCCCTGGGGTCAGAGGCTAGTTCCACCGGGCTTTAACTCGATTACTTCATGCTGTGCGTTCAATGGACGTTTTAGTCGTTGCTGGCAACGCTTAACTTAGCTACTTGACGGAGACAGAACGGCACATCGAAAGCTCACTTTCCGTCCCGGTAACAAAGATCGTCTCATCCAGGTTTGTTCTCATTCCAGACTGATTTAGGCGAACACGAACTCTTACCACAAAAAGTTATATCGGCTAACCTGACGTCCTCCTTCCTCTTCACAATACTGGACTAAAGTTGACCACACTGTCTTTGGTCACATGGGTTCATTGAAGATTATCGATCATTCGTATCCTCACCCGTGGAAACAGATTATGTTTCGGTCAGTGCTTCCTTTTGCTTTTGCCTAGGATGTGGTCGCGCCAACAAGAAAAGCACGCATCCTGCACAGCTGGTTATAGACAATAGTTGCTGGCTTTAATTCTAGTCCGTTGGGACGAAATTCCCAGTATCCGAGAGAATTTCTGCATTTGGCGGCAACTGTAAAGCAAGACTCCAGGCTACGTAGATCTCAGTGAATGGATATCAAACACTTCAGTTGCTCTGTTGGCTGCACGCAGCTCCTCAGGATGTCACATATAGCTAGTTGCAAAATTATATCAGATGTTAGCAGAATGAGATCCTTGGAAATGACCGCGAGCAGCAGTAGGTAGTAAAATCTAGGTAAATGGAAAGAGGTGCGACTATCGGAAACGGTGGCAGCCTTTACCGACTGAATAGGGATGCTCGTCCACGGAAGCCAAGTCCAAACGAGAAGATCCAGTAATATGACGGCCCATTTAATCCCAGAAGCCGTGGCTGGAGGCTTGGACAATGCACTTCAGGGAACAGCTCAGATGATCCGTTGTCAAGGTGGACATCCTACTTATGCCTGCAGATGATGCGATGCAGTTAGATACTGACCTTTCCGCTGAATAAAGATCATCAGAAAAATAAGTTTTATGAAAGGGTAATATTTTTCTTGATCAGATGGGCTCACTCCATCTTTCTTTAAATTTCTCCGCGAAGTGTTAAAATGGAAGTCCACAACACCCTGGGGGTTAATCTGGACAAGGAAACAGATTCCTATGCACTGGCGCAAATCTGTTCTTGTAGCGATTTACAAAAGAGGCGAAAGGTCAAACAAGAACCAACTTGTTGTGCATCGCATCCCAACATTATCATCCTCGGCTATGCAGCGATCGCGAAAGATGCACGCAAACTGGTATCCGACTCAGTTGACGTTGTGTTGACCAAGTGTGCCCTTCGCGAACAAATCTCAAAACATAGGCGTATGTTTCATAGACTCACGTTCTTTGCCTGCCTAGAATGGAAAGTGGCATTCGACTCAGTCTATCGTACGGCGCTAACTCTCATTAAAGGGAGTGCCAAAAATTCATTTCACTTGTCCAGTCTCGAAATTCAAACGACGGAAGTCGAGTTCGTGCTGATGACGATTCAGCACGGGAAGCAGTGTCTTATTTCTCCCCCTTCACCTTTTCTTGTTAACTCTGTTAGTGGGACGATAACAGAAATCGCCCTACTCTTATGTGGAAACAGTGGCACTGATATCTGGTCTGTCAAGAAACTGTCTCACCCAGAATACTTAGATGACATTGTGCTAGTGAGCGAATATCCAAGTAAGTTGCAAGCATTTATTCTTCGCCCGAAGGATAGTATAGTTATGTTTGGCATGTGCCTTAAACCTACGAGATGTAAAATGCTGTTGCAGAACTGGACTGCCCGGAAGCCGAACCTCGTTTGTTGCAGCGAATGTCCGAGGCGAAGTAGACAGATTTGTTCGCGTGAGCAATTGTATCTCATCATGTGGCCATGCAATGGATGGAGTGTCTTCGCGTATACAAAACACACGATTGGCATTCCCCAGTTTAAGGGATCTGCGACGTTGGTGTGATATTAGGCTGTCGATCAAATGTTGGGGTTGAACAGCACCATTAATATCGGTTTGGATACCCGGTTCAGAAATGTCACGAAAGGCAGATGTGTGAAGACCATCGGTGTTTAAACATCAGTCTCCTTAGTATAAATAGAAAATGATAGGACAGTTTTGTCAGTAATTCAGAGGTTAGGCGCAAGGTATTCCGGACAAAAGTTCAGTCTTCAAAACAGACGTTGAATTTGAATGGAATATGGTTGGGACATGCTCTGCGCATGCCTTGTCTTCGTACGCTGTTGTTCCAGGCAGGAGGCGGGCAGAAAATCAGTGGAGATGGTCAGTCGATGACGCAGCAAAAAGGTCGGAAAAACCCAAATGACTCTTGTAGATACAATTAAACTACCGGATTAGGCCCTCCGAGATCCCTTAAATGTCAGCTGGCAACGGTAGGTTGTCAAACTGATTAAGCGTCTGTCACCAAGACGATCAGAGGCTCGAATCCCAACCTTCCCGGTAACTTTTGCAGTAGACGGCCTCACAGCTCTAAAAAGGCAAAACTTTTCCTTACCTCAGTGGGATGAAATTTTAGAGACTCGAACGTACACTACGTGAGAGCACCTGAAAAGATTTCCATTGTTGTTTGCTCCTGATACCCAGTGTTGCACGAAAGTACAGTTAGGCACGCACGTACATGCAGACAAATACACATAAATGCACTCACGTGCGTGAACACATGCTCTCGCACACACTCAGATGGATGCATTGTGCATGACTAAGACACCTATTCAACATAGATACAAGGCGAGGCAGTGGATGGGCGCGGACAACTGCAGCACACTGGGAGATCATCTCTAACTTTGTTCAAGTATGAGGATAATGCACATGGGTAGAAAGACATAGGCTGATACGCCATTGTGATTTCGGTAATCACACTAAACTGATGATCAGCAAAATAACAGCCCATTTCAAAGCACGAACATTCCGGCGTTAAAGTAATCAGTTTCACTCGTGACATGATCGCGAAAACACACTGCACGTGACTTCATGTATTCAACGCAAAAGTGGCGCAATTAAGATGCTATCGATTAGCAGGATGGAATATGGCAAAGAAAATGTTTGCGGTAACAATAAATGAAGCTGCTGAACTTTTGTTTTGATGCGAAAATAATTCTCGACCCCCATGATTTCCTGTATAAGCTCTCGCGAAAAGTCCTAATAATCATTTTTTTTTCAGGCCTCAATTCAAACTATCGGGACGGCAACTGTTTTGTCGGTTTCCAGTTCGCTACATCGCAGTGCCTGTCCACCACCAATTAGTCATTCACTCTTGTGCAAAACTCATTCTCGTTTCATGCGTTTATGGTGTTGGATGCATCACTTTAGAAGTGTAACTCACAGGCAAACAAGATGTGAAATCATGCAATATGAATCAGGAAAGAGTACTACGGGGGCAAACGAATTGCAACAAGGTTGCCTACGATGAAAGCAAATCTTAAAAATGGATCAAAAGTTCTTTCCTATTCCACGTATTCTCACACTCATCAAAATCTGAAAATGACCGACAAATCACTGGTACACGACTAGAAATTTGAGTGACCCAGACTTGCCTGAGCTTCGAGAAATTGTCGCATCAGTGGTTTGGCGCGGCGTACCATCCATAAAGGTAGATGTAGACAAGCATCAGGATTGGCATAATCTGGCCTTGAATTCACGTGATCGTGTCCGCCAGGTGATTCGGAATTGTGCGTGTTGTTTTCCGAATCGTGTTGGTTAGAGTCCTGTGCCGAACAAAGCATCAACCGGGCAGTAAGATAAAGTTCATTCGGACATTTTATCCAAATGGGGACTGATAATTTGCCATGGTAAACAGAACAAATGTCATACACAAACGGAGGAAAATTGACGTGATCGTAGCTTAGTATATAGACTGTTATGATTTATCATACAGTGCCGGGATTGTTCTCCTTTTTCATAGTCATAAAGAGCGCGAAATACACCAAAAACCCTATTACAAGTTGTGGTGTTTTATCTAAATTTGAACCGATAAGCTGACTCTGTACGGTGCTTGTGCGGATGTCCGAATTCGACCTCCAGACAACCTCCACGTGGGTGCATGGATAGAAGTACATCAATTTTCCGGTGATTAGATTTTCGTAATTAGAGAAAAATTACCAGTTGCAGGTGGAAGTAAACAAGTCGAGTTCGTCGTTCTTTATATTTTCGCTGGATTTGCGAACTATTTTATCTATAATTTGTGCGTCCTTGAAGTATGTCAACAAATCCACCTTTGTCCAATTTCCTTCTGCTACTTTGAAGCCTCACCCAATCGTCTTGGTTGTTTCGCTTGTTCAAGAACCTAGTAATATGCATTTTAAAAATGTTATTTCCATTGGTGAAGTGAGCACATCCCGAGGAATTTTCACCATGGCCGTTCTGTCACACTGTGACTGCATCTTGCGCTGGTATGAGGGCTTGCCTACCTCCATCGTCCAACTACCTACACAGAATGGTTGATCTCAGGCAGCAAATTCAACCAAGCTTGGAAGGTCATTGGGTAGGGGCGTGACAAAGTAGACTCCTGGTCCTCCAGTTTACCCGTTGAAATGATTCGGCAACTTACCCGGAACAGATGAGTGGAAGAATAATTAGTTTAATGAGATGAATGTTCACTCTCCAAAACCTTTCGTACCGATTCATGTTAGAATCAAACTCTCCAACTGAGAACCTTAGTAGTTCTCCCGCTTGGCAGATGGATATATTAGAAATATCTGTTCATTAATCACGTGAAATGAAAAAATAAATCCAATTCCATACTGCATCAGTCGTCGTGCAGCGTGATCAGGACCGCAGTGCCCATTGCTTCGGGCAGGATGAGTGGTGAAAAGTATGCCTAGTCTGACAGCTCCTAGGTTGAGTTAATGACTCAATTCCTTGTTGGCCAGACTTTTGAATTAAAGGCTCCAGTTAGGGTTCCCGAAGGGAAACCCTCTCTGGGGTGTTGGCAGCCGAGAAATATCACACATGCAAATACCTCCAACAAGCTTTCTGTAGGGGGCCTCACAAACATACACGCAGAATACTAGATGACTCAGATGATTATGATTCGATAGATTCATCTGCTAGCAACAATGGTGGAAGGGCAGGAAATAATTTGGACGCATCATTTAAGTCCAGATGCTCACTTCATTTATCTATTTTCAATATCCGCGGTCTCAAATAGATAGGACAACAAACTGCCTTGGATAGAACTCTTGAAACTTTAAAAATAAACGTTTGCTGCCTTCGAAATGTGCGTACAAGGTCCCACTTCGCAGCCCAGATGCTACCTCATTTTGCCTCTTTACTCTTTGCACGTCAAGTGAACGGGTTTAGTGTTTCTGGCATCAGAAACACTGGGATTGTGCGACCCCAGTATACACCTCAGTGGTAAGGTCGGTGCCGGTATACGGCTCTGAAACGATCGTTGAGCTGAAGCTGTCCGAAGACTTTCGGTGCTTGAACATTATTGTCTTCGTAACATTGTTAGAATATCATGGGTTGGATTTTTCAGTGAGGCTAGGCTCGAGGTGTTCAATCTTCAGAAGAGACACTGAGTTTGATCAAATGTAAATGGTTTGGACATCTGTTACACACGTCCACGGATTGTCCGTCAAGTTGTTGTCTGAAGCAAGTCGTGGTTTGACAATGGATCTAGGTGGTCAGCCGGTGATGTGATGGTCTAAAAACCGCAACTAATAGACAGACTCATGTAAATGCAGCTGGACTGGCGGATTGGATCAGTGCGATAGGCTCAACCGATAGACGGTAACACTGGGTGATATGGCTCATTGACTGCAGTCAGTGGCGTCCTTGCATTTGGATTTGTCCTTCTTCCATTTAATTCTTTGGCTTTCTGCAGTTGAACTTTCATTATTTCTCATTCATTTCCGTTTTGAGTAAACGGTTTTGTGATGCAGCATCAAATGCCTGAGCATTATAGTGCAAGGCTAGTGGTTTTAAAACTGAACTGAATTGATTATGACCCATATCTCAAATTCATGCATTTGAATTCCGTGTTCGGTTTATGTTCCCCTGCCGTTGAAGCCCACCTTTTGAGTCAAAGATTCTGGGTAGGATTTCCAGGAAAAAACGCTTCTGCTGTGTCTTCGTAACCGCGAAGTTTTTCTACCCCAAACCCTCGAAACTGTTTCACCGAAAAATCGTACAGTGCAAAGTGGCATAACAGGAAGAGAAAGAAAGCAAAAGATGAATTGGGGAAATTTCGTGGGAAACCGAAAATTCTGTGGTTATTTGCTATCCGATCGGTATTATCTACGGGCTTTTGAAATCGGACTTCCAAACTAGTCGCCGCTGATTGGCAACCGTAGGTCGTATTTCGTCAGTCTACTTCGATTAGGATTTGACCAAATTTGGCCAGCCAGGATATTGAATCCTTTTTGGTCCCGAACGACAAAACATCCTGGGATATAACCCATCCGGTCTATACTGATTCATCACTCGGCTGTCCTCACTTATTCACTGGGATTTGAATTTTAATATTTTACAGAATTAGCTTTTGGGAAGTGTCTCTTCCTTATGCCCCATCCGAAGCAGATATTGATAGATAAGGACAAAAAACACCGAAGTTATTTGCCAAATATTGTGGTCCTGTCAACTTCTTCTTCCTCACGTTCGCATTTTCTCTTGTCACATGCTGTTTCCTATTTTGTTCATCTTCACTCCTTTTCTGTTAGTGCACTTGACTGAAATGTAACCATGCTGCTTGGAAAAGTTGCGCATATGGAAATACAAAATCATTTGGACCTAAAACAAGAGCTATGAATGCAAATAGGTCAGCCCGAATCATTGATTTTATTTTGAAATTCGTATTGCTTTTCGAATTACAGCGAGGGTGTCCGCACAGTACTGTACTGTATTGTGTTCTGTTGTATTGTATTCCACTGTACTGTTTTGTTGCCATGCGAGGATTCTTCCGTATATGAGTCTCGCATTTCGATCATAGAGAGTAGTGCCAAAGCAGTTGGACTCACCAACTCGTAAAATGGAGGAAAACAGATTGTGGGAAGTGATCGATTTCAGCATTGAAGATAGATTGCTCCGGAATTTGAGTAAAACGCGGTTCCGGTTGCCTAGGGTGCATCCTAAATGTGGAGTTCCCATAGGTATTGATTCCACAAGTCGTGGGACGAAAAGCGGATTGTTTGGGAATATGAGAACGGCACTTTCAGAGATTGTCATGTTGAAGAGGAGCAAGACCTAGGAGATTGTCTTTGTTAGCAAACGTTTTAGGTTCACATAGTTTAATGACCAATTCCCAGCGAGTCTGAAATACAAACGATCAACGAATGACAGTCCCTGGCGAAGAGTTTTAAAGTTATGTTTAAGTAAACCTGCGATAATAACAAGGGAACGACAAGGGGGAATTGAAAAATGAAAACTATTTTCAATTCAAAATAGTAGCTGGTACTTCTTTTAACTTCGTAGTGTTGGAGCTTTCTGATCTGGCATGTCAACTGTCGAGGTGCTTCGGTGCCTAATGTACCTACCCTAATTTCTTCTATCTTGAACTATGGATTTTGGTGGCACAGCAAACAGTAGTAGACTTGCCGGTCGTTCTCAGTAATCGTACGCCTTGACTGCTCTTACAATACACCGGAAAATCGTGTTCGGTGTGTTCATCTCCAAAGTGTCCAAACTGTTCTGCTCATCTGCTTCTCGCCTGTAAACAACCGTTTTCCCAGCACATCTTTTGATTTGTCGAAAGCGTGTTCCACCCCAATAGATTTTCTCTATGGGACTCCCTGAATGGATACTTGATTTGGCTATCTTCTGCGAGATTTCACTGTTAGAGCGAGCTTGACCTTAAATCGATGCAAACAGCCTGAATACCCATTTGCCCTTCCTCGGCGTGTTCAATCGCGTAACTCTTCACTAGAATATGTTCACCACTCTGGTAGAAAATCACCACCGGTCCACACCGGAGATGGTAAACATACATCTAGAACAGTCATAAAATAGTCAAAAGTCAGCCGATTAAGTTCAGTGAAGTAGACAATCCAGTATCATACAGAAGAAATGGTTTCCGTTCGGTTAGTAAGGGAAGGGTTTCCAATATTCCCCCATCATTCTTTGGTTATTAGTCTTTGTTCTTTGAGAAAGGGAGATCACGCGGTGAATTTTGTACTTCGTTCGAAAAATCTGGAAACAGCTGACAGCGGGTTTAGTAAACTAGTACGATCTCGCCGTAAGGAAATTCCTGCGGCATAGTTTTAAACGAATGCAAGCGGCACGACGAAGTCAGCCGAATGCTATTCCCTACGGGGTTGTTTTATTTTCAGCAGAGTTGAACAAGACAAGAATCAATGATCCGGCAAGTTAGTGCAAGCAATCGACGTGTGAAATTAGAGGCTAGGGTAAAACATTCCTTCATCTTTTCGCATATTTTGTAATATTAAATTTTTACTCCGTCTATTAATAAAGCCAACAGTGTACATCATTTTCATCTAATAGGACCGTCGTCCATTGAGGGTTGTCAGAGGCGGAAGTTAACATCCAGTAAGAGATCTCGAACCATAAACCCGCAGCCTGAAATGAGGCGACATTTTTTAGACTGACTACCGCTGGTCCCGCTGATGAAAAAATATTCCTCTCTTTGGAATTTTAATTTAATAAAATTCTGCCATGGAAACGTGAACTTAGTGCAATCCAGGACTAGAAACTGCCAACACCATCACTACCACCAACACAGTCTCCGGTCAACGAACAAATAAATAAGCACGGAATTTCCACCAACCATTAAGTATCGCATTTCCGGTGAGCATGTGAATCCCGGTTTCTGTCTATCGATCCACGATTTGGTCTCCTCTGGATGTGATTCAGAATTCGCGCAGGTCTGCGAATTTCGCGCCCCGTGGTGTTGATTGTGGGCGGATTTTGAATTTGGCCACTGGCTTGAAAGTTTGACTGGCCTCGTTGCCCGCGATTTGGATTTGCGCTCGAGAAACACGCCACTCTCAGCTTCCAGTTTTTGTGTTCGTTTTTTCTCCAAACTTTGAAGTTTCTCCAAGTTGTCCAGTTGTTTGGTCTGAGTCGAAAACCAGGTGGGGGTGAGTCGGAAATAAAAATGTGGATTGTGCATTGTTATGAATGAGGTTACAATTCACTGTCCCTCCGAACACAGTTTGGTTTTGTTGGGAAAAACTAGATCGCCTAGGAAATAATGAATATGACTGAATTTTGCGTCCCTAACTCCAAACACCAGAAACAATGCTTTGATCAATCAGGCGTGCAAATTAAATGACCCATTCTGGTTCAGATCAATTCAAGTGGCCAGCAGATCGATGTGAACAGCTGCACTTCTGTTCACCATCTCCCATCGACGTCTAAAATGGGGCAAATTCTTCAGAAAGTTCACCGCTTCATGAACAAAATGGGGTAGAAAAAATGGAAATAAGAGGAAGGATATTGAAACTAAATAATGGTGTTCTAATTACCGCAGTCCTTATCCATATCCCAGTCATCACTTGAACTATGGTCCCAGGCCTAACGAAGTGATACTATACTACTACTATACTATATTCCTTGAGGCCGGAAGTTGCTGTATCAGTTAATTCTTAATGGGCATTTATGATTACGGAGATCAATGCATTTTAATGGTGTTTGCCGTCTCCGGTTCTAGAAATACGGAGAAGGAAATCCATTACAGAGGATAATTTGTCTAGTTCTGAGTTATTTAAGGCATTTACTACTTATATTTGCGAAGATCCTGAAACCAATACCTGATGTGAATTTGTATGTGGTGAACGTGTTTGACGGAAACGACCGGTACACTTGCAAAAGTTGAATCCAGGACTACCATGAGTGCGTCTTCATTGCACGCGATTCAGCGTCCCTTGAAGTGGTCGATGCACCGCATCAAACGAGTTCACTGAACGGAATGAAAAGATTGATCACAACCTATCTCCGTTTTCCAAGACATACACACACACACACACACTCGACCGGTTGGGAAGAGAACCAAATGGGATTACTGCTTCAAGTGATGATGATGTGAATTTGTTCAGTTTGTTCGCTTTCTTCCATTTCATGATTTAACTTTTATAGTATGGGCTTTTATGTAACTGGGTGAACTTTAGAATCAGTCAACGTAGGGTGCATGACTAGTTAGAACAACTGAAATTCAGTATCCTTTCTAAAGACTGAACCTCAGGACCCAGAACCATAAGCTTGACCTATGAACAACTCGGAATTTTTGTACCATATTTCACCAACAGCACGAAGATAATCGTGTTCAAATACCGTGGCTCTCCGCAATCCTCTGCCATCAAAACCGGTGCGTCGGAGCTTCCGTGTACATTCAACCTTTGGTCGATAACCGGATGTCACACCGCAGTCACAACGGCTTCCCATAGGTCAATGCTAACTGAGAATTCCGTATGCAAGAAAATGCTTCATCCGCCACAGGACCAAACGAGAAGGTGAGACTATCCACATAAGTGACTCCAATTACGTAACCTACTTCCGCCGCTGTACGAACAGTGTTCGGCTCCTAGCTTATCCAACCCGCAAAACGCACGTGAAATGCAACAATGCTATCGTTGAGACGACGGATAAATACCTACAGCTTATTTCGGTCCTTATTCGGCGGAACAATAGAGACCGGATATCCTAAGACAAACAGATTCCTGTCCGAACAAATATCAATGCCACTATTTACACTTGAGTATAACACTATAAAGTTAAAAGGAAAGCGTGAAATCGAATAACCGTGACAATCAGTACTTCTTCAGCTAAAATCTGGCGAAAAGTGTCCACGGGCATGAATGCGGCTTTAGCGATAATTACCAGACTAAATCATTCACGATTTTAATCCGAGGCACTCTTACCTTTTTTGTTATTCACTCCGATCACCGATTCACAACAGTCGTTAGAAATTTGTTTCCCTGCCCGGACTGATCCCAAGAGTTTTACTAAATCCAATGTCATCAATCTGTCATCTTCTTTGAGGAGGACGAATTAGCTCATCCTGTCCCGCAGCCTCATACCTTTTGAGAGAACCTATCCTTACCGATGACCGCTTCACTTCTGCTGGAGGCTTGGTGTCCGCCTGGATTGGTTTGTTTGCACGCAAACGTGAACAGTCCACACTGTGGTCAAAGGTCAACTAAATTGCTTTCTAAATTGCTCTACCAAAAGTGGAAGAAAATGGAGAAAACGCTTTTTGGATCCCAAACAAATCAGCAGAAGAATCCAGCCGGAATGGGTAGAGATGGAGCGCATGAAATAAATCCATGATGGAATTATGGGGAATAAAATGAACGTGGACATTGGGAAAAGTCAGTCTCCAAGGCGATTAGTCAATAAGGAAAGACAAACGTAGAATTGTAAGCATAACAGGAGGGCACTGTGAGACAGAAAAGTGAATAACAGGTTCACAGGGAAACGGAAGTCCTTCTCTCAACACACATCTGAGATTGTAAGCGAATTTATCCTAGCAACAATTCTGCCAAATCACACACACACACACACACACACAATACATCCACGTGTTCAAGTGTATCATTTGTAATTAGGCGGCCACTTCAAACAGTGAACTCACATGACCTAAACGTTGGCAACGGAAAGGAAAATCTAAGCAAACGAATCGGAATTTAAGACAAAACACCATTTTTTTTGGTGCGCATTCATCTCGAACGTATTCGACATCTCGCACAGGCGATGTGGTTAGATGTACTAAGAATATTTTTTTGTGGTACCATTTATTATTCAGTTTCTAACAGATTGTGTGTATGGTAATTTTGAAATCTAAATCTAAAGGTTGGATTGTTCCAGTGTTTTGCTAAATTGTTTAGCTCCCCATCCAGACCATTTCTACAAGTGTTTCAGTAATACGTACTGGTTTTCCGTTACCAAGATTCCCGCATTATTTAGCTGGAGTCAACACAACGCGAAGTATTTGGTCCGCTGTCATCGATTAGGGAAATATCACTTTCCGTGATAGGATTGCTATCAACAGATAGCTCACACTTAGAGAAACTGACCGTGAGCGAGGTGAGGCAACAAACTCGTTGACCGTCAGTACATCAACTAACCTTAGACTGGGCTCATTTAACAAGTTTATGAAAATCACTTGCGTTCTGGAACTAATCGATGCGATGAATAAATTGGATTTTTGGCAAGTGAACGTAGAATAACTTATTGTGAAAGTTTTGTCGGTATGTTTCCATGAAAGGAATTACAGATTCCACTTGGACTGTTCAGTGAGCCTCATCCGCTTAGTCGCATGACGTTGTCTACCGATTGGTGCCTGATTAAATCTCTACTAAAGAAATTGGACTTTCGAACTTATGCTCACATGGTGATTTAGTTATATGGATACAAAAGGAAGGACGATTTGCCCCGGCCACCTACTCAACTACGCTAACGACTTTGCCCTCTGTCAATTTACGTATGAAATCAATGACTTTCCCAACTTTTCCAACAATCTGTCTTTCATTCGCGATGTTTCCGGTTCGCTCTCGTTTGAATCTTGATTTGTCATAATGTGTCGAATGTTTGTTTACTTTTTCCCAGTGTGGTCATTTTTCTGAATCTTCACTAATCACCAGGATAGATTTCGTAATTTGGTCAGGAATTACAATCAACAAAAACTTGTAATGGTTATCTCACACTGACAATTGTATACAAAACTTTTAGGGTCTTTCTTTGTACATAAAGAAAGTGACGTTTCCAGGTTAAGCAAAATAATGTCTTCGTTTTTGTTTATCCGTTTGATTTTTCCGATCTCCTCTGCTGCTGGCCTGTCATTTTTGCTTGTTTAATTAAGACTTCAGGATCGTTCGTCGGAATCTATCTATTGTCACCGGTTTGCCTTTCATATCGCCGAAAGAACTGTATGATATGCATATTTTGCGAGTGAAAAATTTGCTCTTCTCACGAGAGAGCACGCTCTCTCTCCACCTAGCCCGGATTCCCGCCAACACGGGGGCAAGTCGCGATTGATTTTCTACCCAGTAGGTCGTAAATTTGTATTTTCCTTTCTTCCCATTTCTTTGTACTGTGTGTATTTTGACGTGGTGACGAGTGGGCTATTTCTTAGGATAAAATGTGGACACCCGCGTAAGCAAATGCCATGGGAATACAAATACTATTTCCGCGAAACATTTTTATCGTACTAACGTTGTAATTCTAAAAGGCGACCCATCGCCAATACACATGCCCACGAAACTGGAGTTCCAAACTCAGTCACAAAGTGTACAAGGCGCTGTTTCATTTGGAGGGGATGTTTACAGATGTCAAAGGTGAAGCTGACACAATTGATGAGAATGACAACTAACTGACCACGCATAACCCTCCCAATCAATAAACTTGGAGATTTACGATACATTCTGGGTCCACGACCCAATTCCTCAGGTCCCACTAAGTTAGCTGAGCATCATCGTTACTTCGTGAATACCTCTGAGTAAATTCCAGTTGAATTCTCTCGAGTTGAATGACTAACCGATGCGTAAAGGCTAGATTTTAGAACCAAGAGTGATCAGGTGGTTTTCGGGTAAAGGTCGGCTCTATTCATCCCCTTCCACGTACTTGTTGCCTGGCAAACAAATCACGAAGGAAACAGGGACAATCAGTTTCTCAAAAGGAAGAGCCTAATCAATCCTACGAAGATTAAACACTGATTTCACAAAAAGGCGGTTTTTCCCTCCAATCGTTTGCGTCACCGATAATGAGTAAGTTACTTTGGTAACCAGACCGCCTACAACTGCTGGGTTATACATTTGTTATTTGACGGGGAAGTACGGAGGACAGTGTAATTCAAGACCATATTCCAATGGCCTAAACACGCCCTCTCTGACCCGTGACAGCCAGCAAACGAGTGATTCGACAAACTGCCCGCGAACTGCACGTGATGGCATTAGTTCTGACTAGATTCAGCATGCAGGATAGATTTAAGCCCCGCAAACCATCAGTGATCATGTGGAGTCAGCGCGTGGTCGACTGTCGGAATACGAGAACAAAATGCCTCGTTTACCAAGTAGCTGCGAAAGTCCTAGTTACAGTGAGTTCTTGGAGAAACTTTTTTTACTTGACTGTATTAGTATATTTTTCATTGTAACTGGGTAATGAAATGTACATACCTTGACAATAAGACCCTTCATATCGGGTCGACACAAACGTACAGCGAGAAGAAACATTTCAGTGTTATCTGTTTACCCGTAAGCGTATTGGAAAATTTTGGAATGCGAACGGAGTTTGGTCATATTACATACGTGAACTGGTTATTATGAATGAATGAATGAATGAATGAATGAATGAATGAATGAATGAATGAATGAATGAATGAATGAATGAAACAAAGAGTTATCATAATAAGGTAGACTGTGAAACACCCGTCTGCACTCCAATAGGATAGGAGTGGTAAGTCGTGCGGTACCTCGAAAGTACAATGGAGAACAGCATTATCGTGTGGAATGTGACTAACGGGTTTCAAATTACCCAACTTTACCTCACATTCCAAAGACGGGGTATTCGGTGTCGAATTTCTGTCAAGCTAGCATAAACAACTCAGAAGGTCGACACCAATTGAGTACACAAACTCGAGGTGGCAGGATAAGCGAAAACTCGGATATGTCTAGCTGACAAAGGTGGTTGAAAAATGCAGATTAAAGCTGTCAACGTTTCACGGAACATCATCGATACGGTTCGAATAATTGAATCCGTATTCGACGATAATTTGGGCAAAATCGAACAGATGAAATTCTCGTAAAATGTTCAGTACTGATGAGCACATAAAAATCTGGATAGTTTCTTATCCGTGTGATCATCAATTTAACGACTGCAACTCGAAAAAACAGAACATTGGAAAAATTCCCTGTGAAAGTGAGGATATTAAAAGCAACTGATTCGTTGTTCAGTTAATCGGCTAGCGGAGCAGTTAGTTCTTCAGTAAAGTACTTACGCGATTAGTTAATCCGTTATCAGATAAATGTAGTGCGCTACGGAGACAATGATTCATTTATTTGTCTGAGTAAATAGCATGTAAATAGGTAGTTATGTATGTACTCGAATAAGCCCACAGTGAGTGAGTAAAGACGTTCTCATGCAAACAACTGGATGTCTGTGTGAATAGATAATAAATAGGCAAATAATTAGGCAAATAAATGAAGAGCTAATTAAGTAACCACATCAAAAAGCAATTTAGTTCACTGTTTATCGGCCTATTTAGTTAGGAAACTAGTCAGTTTGGTTCACCTAGAAAAGTTCATTCCCCCCACAAATCTCGTTGTGATTGGTTAGAAAGGTCGGTTTAGTAGAAATTAATTACAACGTAGTAGAAGCAGCCATCGGTTGAATTGAAAATGAACAATATGCTCGACGTATTTACATTTGTCAGCAAACTGACGCACGAGAGCATGAGATCTTGAAAATCCAACAGCTTTATCGTAGATGGATGGAAATATGTGATTATATTGACCAGGAATGTGATAACATCTCGGGACTTATTTAGTCTACTCATCAGATATAAGCAGCCTCTAAAAGTTCGAGGTATGCTTTTGTTGAATTTGATTTAAAAATTGGTGCCTAGAATTTGTTTGGTTGTACTCCATTATATATTCAAACGGGCTTAACACCAAGGACAACAATAAAAACAGTAGTGACAAAAAATCCAAACTAATAGACTATGGAACGGTGGAAACGTGACTCAGATGTCCGGTACGCTGTACAAGGCGTGAAATGACAGTAGATAATTAGCACATTATAATGAGAAGTGAACAAGTTGACAAGTCAAGTACTTTTTAGAGAGATTGTGCGAGTCAAAAGGAGAATGCGAGGGAGTAAGAAGGTAGGAAGATTAGGGTGAACAGACATTAGCTCATCTGAGTTGCACATCTTCAATTTTGTAAATACCAACGTATCGTGACAAACGTGAACAAAAACAAGCAAATAAAAAGAAAAAGGCAACCTGAAAATTGAAGGCCGAAATCGCATGTTTCAAGGCCATGGAGATTAAGCGCGGCAAAACTGTTTGAAGTGGTTCAAAGGTGATCGAACTCATTCGAGATCCGGTTGCATCCGATGCAACACTGTCGAAACTCAACAAATAAGGGCATTATCTCTGCAAAACAGATTATTCCAGACCTAGACTGATTACACAGAAACAGCGCAGGGAATTTCACTCACCACGTTCACGAGTGATGCCAATTTTAAGAAAAACTATCTTTTTTATTTGATGAGAATATTTATCCTGCGAAAATCATCAACTGCAGTTGACAAGTGTGGCATTAGATTTTACGAGTGTCATTATCCGCGTTCCCAATCACGATGTAAGCGAGTCCCCAGTAATATCAGCAACAACCATTGTTTTCTATTCGTGCTGCTGGCATCGACATAAATGACCAACAGATTTGATTCGAATACGAGATAATGATGGACCAAACTGTGGTTACACGAAGCTGCAAAATGAGCTTCGTGGTGCTGCGCATAATCGACCTGCTCGCCAACACCACTTTTGTTGCCACTATTAGTGGTGATAATATTAGTAATAATAATAATAATAACATTAATAATGATTACATGTGTTGGTTTTTCGACTGTCACGCCCATCCTTATTTTCCCTAAGCGTTCGGTCCATCGTTTAATCAATCAGCCGAATCGATTTTTTTCATTTGTCAAAGTGCTTACCCATCCGATTGTTTCCAAATGCTGCTTGGATGAATTCCAGTGAGCCCTGCAGAAAACTGAATCTGTCGACCTTAGCCTTGATTGTCTTGACTTCCCATCCGGCTGCACGGGGTGATGAGATTATTGTCATAATCATTATGATCATGCGTCACCATGGCAACACAATAAGCATCCGTTTCGTCCTAATTAGAATTTATCGACCGTGCATATCCGTCAAGCCCCAAACTGGAATGCGAACGCGCGACAAACAAGTGTGAGTCGAAAGCTCTAACTCGTATGCTAGCCGGTAAGGTTGCCAACGATTTGTTGAACTTTGCCGCATTACCAGCTAAGGATTTCACACGTTCAAAGACCGTTGCACTTAAGTGCTGACTTTCGGGGCAGATAAATTTCACGATTTCTCAATGATAATTTGACCACTGGGACGGCAATGGTGAGTAAGCCCAAGTAACACTTGATCTCGCGTCATGCTCACCGACCAGAATTATTCGTAGTTATTCTCAAAAATCTGGAATGTTTATGCACAGAAATAGTGAGCTAAAACGTATCCACAAGGAAATTATACTGAACTGTCGCCACTAAGTAGAATAAGTAAGCCATGTGAGATGTTTCTGAAAGGTCGCATTTGGGAATATGAACACGTTGACACATAAAGTCATTGCTGTACTTTGAAGTGCTTGGAGCTGGTACGAGCACACAGATGGTGTATATAGAACTGGGAATATGCTTACGTGCAACATGCTTCTCGTGTGATGTGCAAACAATTCGAAAGCAGGCACCAAAGTCTTTTGGATCCTGTTTAGATTTGGTCACTCCCTAAATTACGTCAGCAGCTATGCGGAACTGGATGAAGAATTCACGCAACCATGAATGTTGACTTAAGTAGTCCGCATATGAGAACTTTATCCATGGTAGTCTAGTAACGAAACATTTATCGGGCAATCGAAAGAGTACCGGTTCGGATCCCGATCAGGGCGTGGAATTTTGGATGCACAACACGTAGTTTGATTCCTCATTCCACCTTACTACGTTCACAACTTTCTTGGCTGAAGCCACCTGTTTTATGATTGCAATGTCACTGTCACTATTTTCCGAAGTTAGCTCAGTTCCGCGCTATTTAATCAAACAAGAACCATCAAATAGCCTTTTGATGGTCAATGCGACTCCCTAATTTGTCATAGTCTTATGATTTATGTAGGTCTTCTCAGGGCAAATCTCTGACCGATTGGCTCCAGTCTCTGAAACCAGTTGTCCGTTCTTTGACTTTCATTTTGAGCAAAGCTTCTGCTAGCCTTCAAATGTCTCAAGAAAATCAGACAACTTTCAGTTTGTCGCCAAAATGGGATGAATGACATATTCTGACCTCGGTTTCCGGGCTCCAGTCGATCAGATTCTTGGCCTGAGTCCTTCATTTGACAACAGAGTAATTTGCGGGCCAATTCTACTTCTCAAGCTTAAACATGCTTCACCTTTGAATCATAATACCAAAGCTAAACGGTAATGAAATTCTAGCACCGACTGATAGCCGACCAATAATTAGTTTTGTCAAATCCAGAATGAAAATGCTCTAGAACCCCGGATGCAAAACAACAAGCTACAGAGAGATCGGAATGTCATACTAATGGGATGAATGAATTGGCTTTCGATACCATTTCGTTATAACAAAAATACTCAACTTTTGTGATCATAAAATCTCCATAAGTCCTACTAGAAGAGGATTTCATACAATTTTCAAGTGATTTATCATAAAGTATAAACACCAGCTCAGAATTAAGAAAGAAAGGAAGTGCATTGTGCAGCTGGTTCTGTCGTGTTGGAAATTACGGACAATGTTTATCCATCGCGTCAGTAATGGGACACAAAATTTGGAAGAATAATTTTGGATCGAACCCCTCCCCAAGTTATCAGTTTAACTGGATCTGTTATTAACGGTGTGTCGAATATCAAAACCGTATGATATAGCACTTTCATCTGTCACCGGATCTCTTAATGCAAGCCAAAGACTTGCTGACTGGAAACACACGGATGGGCAGGCTGTCTGGAAGACACCATTCACGTTTCAAATAATCATACAGAGCTCTGCTAATTAACAGTTTCGTGGCAGAAATGAAGTTAAAAGCGAGTCATTTGCAACAATCTCATCTTTGTCGAACTACGCATGCGTTTTATTCATCATGAAGTTTCGTTTGCATACTGCAATGCATGACCTATTTGTGAGGCATCTCGTGGCGCCAAAGTCGCATGTCTGTTATCTAATTGTGGACTCCACTAACTCGGGTTAGTCAAGTTCAAGTCGGTTTTCCAACCATTAGCGCTACACCAAAGTACCCTGACTTTGGTCGTTATCTCAAAACACCGTCTAGTCCAAGTGGAAAAAGAGAACGGAAAATGGTGAAATATCAGCTGCATGATAGTAAATCAAAGAACTATGTAGCATAGGAAAGATTTCGAATATGAGAACACCAGGGACTGTAACACTAAGCCATATCATCTGTTGTCTCTTGCCATCTCTTCAAGGGGATCTCGTATACCCCATCCCCAGCAGTTCATTGGTTACGGTTTTCATTCTCTTCTCCCATGTTATCTACTCAAGTTATCCGAGCTTTGTTTGAGAAAATGATGCCAGTGTTTAAAAGTGACAAACAGAATTGATGGCGCTCACCGCAGTCTGACCATCTACTTATTTATGCGCTTGGAATTTGAACTACATAACGAGATTCGGTGAGAGGCTACAGTGAAGATGTGAACAGGAAGAGTTTTTGTTAAAACCTTATGGAGATTATCGGCCACACAATATTGCCATAAGATTCGGTCCAAGATTTGGCAACATTGTCCAAAAAACGTCTTTTGAAGATTTAATCAAAGTGTACTAACGTTTGCGAAGTGTTGTGAGCACCGAATTAGGCGTCTGAGTCGCAAAAATTTCATCAGCATCCGAGGAGACTTCAATCCAAGATGAATTACCACAAAGCGCTGCAAATTGTCCACCTGAGGTGCGAAACAAACAATTATTCAAAGTTGTTGAAAATGTTCTGCCCTGTTACCGACACCCAAGAATGTCTCAATAGCTGGATGTGATTGATTCACCTGTTGACAGCACAAATGTAACCTACCACCTAGTTTCACCTGGGATCTGGTATATTAACTCAAATCATTTTTTCGAGGCAGATGATGTGTCTGTTAGGTGCGCAATTTCAAACAAAAAAGATTACCCAACTGAAGTGTTGTTTTTATGTGATTCACGTAAGACTAGAATACTGTCACTTCGTTTGGAGACAAAAAGTTGAAATACTCTATCTACGTGACTGGGTTAGCTAAAACGAGCTTCGCCGATTAATTTATACGAAATTTCGAGGGAATACTTTTACATTTAGTGGATATGGAATCACCATATCATCAAGTGCCGAAGTCAAAGGTGTGCACAGGGGCCATGAAATCGCATTGACTGCGCAAATGAATAAGCCCAGTGAAATCAAACCAGGATCAGAAAGTCAGCTAACACAAATGGACGTATTTAGTTTGTGGACCATTCGATCAGTTGATGTTGACCAGAGGACATCAATATAGATGACTGGTTTTCGTCGGCCAAACGAGGTTTGATGTCTGTTAGATTTGGTTGTTTTCCCTACCGTTAATGGGAAGGAACGATATCGAACTGGCGAACCAATCAATTTGCGACCGAGAAACCGACAGCAGGGCAGCAGTGAATTATGCATGTATTTGGACGGTACAGAGTGAATCTATCTTCCATCAGCAATAGGTACAAATACTATGACTGGGTACAGTGCCAGTGGTCGTGTCGGGGCTGAACAAATCAATGGATTTTGAGGAACTAACCGAAGAAATTGATTAACCAAAGGAAGTTTCCAACCTGTTGGTTTGCTTTCACACATAACGAGACTTACTACCAGAAACCAAGTTAAATTTCAGGAGACAGCCAGGAAAAATTTACTCCGAAATGAAACATCGTAAAGCGGACAGGCAAACCATAAGTGTAATTCTAGAGGGAACATTACCATTGACAAGGCGCGCGTGAAGCACGTGTCTCCGCAGTTGGACGTCAATAGTGGATAAGAAACAAGAGATCGTATGGAAACAAGCACGTTTCAACATTATCTGTAATCCGGTAATCAAATGAGACTGAAGTAAGTTTGTGGATTAGTCAGCCTTTGTTGAGGCCAGCTGCTAGGTGACATTTGTGTCACGTGTGCTTCTTTCTGAAATTAGGCTTATAATTTTTTAAGTCTACTTTATGATTTCTCCCCTCAACTTGAATTTCTCTGAGTTTATTCTTGCAGTGGTGAGACCAATCTATAATTGATAGTCACACATGTCCCCTATTGACACTCCGTCACATGGGTACTGTCAGCTAGCCAACACAACACATTATGGCGTGTACGTATAGCGTTTGCACCACGAAACTGCTTAAATACTGTAATAGTCGCTGATGCGCTAATCCATGTGTCAATTATGCGAACCGCAACACAAAGAAATAGCATTCGTAATGTACTAGGACAAGTTTTCTCGGTAGTGGGGTTTTTCTGTTCCGGCATCCCTAAGTGTCTTAGCTTGGGTCCAACTACGGGTTCTCAGTCAGCCGAAGAAGTGATCTTCTCCCTCTTGTCGCTCTCTTGCCTATATCAATTCTCCGTCGATGGATAGTTGCATACTGTTCCTGAAGTAGAACACTCTTTGCCACGAGAACGTTGCTTCCAGAATCAATAGAAACTTTTCACTACTAGGCCAACAGACATTGTTGATAATCGAGCAGTTAGGCTGTTTTCAAGTCTTCGCTTAGTAGTAGTGTGTCTAACCACCTACTGATGAGATAAAACAATTCATTTATCGATTCATACTTGCTACTAATCGTTCCTTCAAAACTTATTTCATTTGGTCCCATTCCTTGTTTGACACAGGATTCTCTCCTAGATACTGGTGTTTACACTTCCAGTCTGCCTTCTTGCTTGGATAACAAAAACACTGATTCACTGATCCAAATGATTGACTTTTAGTGTCCTCTTGTCCAAATACACCATCGAAAAGCTCATTCAAAATGCAGCATTCGGTGGTGACAAATCAAAGAAAAAAGATTCAAGAATCGGTCTTCTTAATCCATGTCTACGTTCATTGACACGATGAAACACTGTGTGGATGAAAGTGAGATGTAATGGTAGGTTACGGATCTCAGTAGCTGAAAAGAGTTGATGAGGTATGACGATGGTCACTGTCTGGCAGTTTCATCGGCACCACTTCGTGATCTGTCGCTTCAAGGGTATCATACATAATCAGCCATGCTTTTGTATCAGTCGATGCAACTTCTTGTTAGTAGTCGTAAAGTAACAAAAAGTACTTGGTAATTTGACTTTATGAATTCTCTGATCGCAGATTTCAGTTAGTCATCAGAAGATCCGAACTTTCTTACGAATTACGAAAACTCAAGTGGCTACATAAGTGTGCGGCCTACTGGAGTAAAGAAAGTGTCTGTGATCTTCATGAAGTTTGCTATCACAAAAACAGACTGTATCAAGTGAAAATACGGTTGGATATGTTCCGATGGAAGAACTATAATTTGACGACGTATGACCTCTGAATCACATTTGATTTACGGACGCGTCTTGTTCAGGACCATCATTGTAAGTGCAAACTGTCAGCAATTGTTTTCTCACTGTCCGTAATTCGCCCTGACTGTGAGGCGTTAGCTTTAATGTCATAAGCCTGTTGCCATAGGCAACGCATCAGACGATCCCAGCCTGACGATTTGATGAAAATGCTTGATTGATAGAAACCGTGGATTGTACAACACGGTCAAAGTCGTCCGTTAAACTGGTAAGAATCAAGTAGCTCAATGCAAATGTAAAATTTTCCCGCAGTATTCTTGAAGAAACGTAACAGAGCTATCAAGGTTAAAGACATGTTTGCATGTGTACGATTTGCTTGACGATTTTTTCATACTGGCAGACTAACTCATCTGCATGCGGATCCGGGAGTGGGCCACCCAAAGTCACAAGGTGTGAAGCACGAAAACAGAAGTCGTGTGTAGGTAGCATAATCTATATGAGCCAAGGGTCGTAGGAAGTGAAAATACTTTTTTGCCTCCTATGCAATTATAATCTTTAAACTCCTCAGCTTATATATATATATATATATATATATATACCATTCAGTCAGTTTTGTATGAAAACAGTCTGCCGGGTTGTTTCCGAAGTACCAGCTGGGATATCTAAGTTTCCACTCTTGATTATTATCACTGTCAGTAGACCAATTTAGAAAGCGGAATCCGTATGTCGACTGCATGTTACAGGTGGAGAACTGATTTATTTTGGAAACTCATTTTCACGAACATGAAGAAATTTTTTGGAATAATTGAAATATGAAATTCCTTCATCCGAATGGCTTTGCACACGAATACACATCGTTAAGGGCACCGAAATATCCTCATTTTGGTTAAGAAGGATCCAATGTGATGCAATGTGCAACTCGCATCTGGGGCAGCAAGTTTGATTAGTTCAAATAATTGTATATCGAAATTTGAACACGTTTAAGAACAAATGTGAAATCAAAGCACATTTGCTGTTCATTAAGTCACTAAAATCACAATAACAGCCAACATGTTTTTATCAGGAGAAGCATTCAAATGAACCACAGGTGAGTTGTTTTCCCCCTCAGAATTTGATCGTCTGTGGTTCCTTTGGTATTTCATATACGAACATCTGAGCGCATTAGTTAAAGTAATGAAAATGTCCAATCTGGCTTTTGTGAAGCACTTAGGATTAGACTTTACCCACCTAGGTAAGACGAATATAAAGTGAGTAGAATTCATAAATGGCTGGGTCAACATCACTCGTACGATATAATGAACCACATCACTGGTATTGTTCTCGAAAGCCTCCTCACCAACTTTCAACTCAGTTGACGACAAAATGATGACCATTCTTTGAAAGTACTCTATTGATTTCCTGCAAAAGTGCGGCTTTTATTAATGTAATCACATGTGGTAGAAACATGTACGTAGTTGACATCCTTGAGGTTCGGTGCTGTTACCTCAGGGAGCCAAGAGTTCCGGTTACTGACTGTGTATATTTCAAACTACTGCACAATGATCACAGCCGTAAATGAAGGCCGATCGTGAAGTTCGCCTTGGAAGGGGTACACGAATCAGATTAAAGAAGTTGAGCAACGGTATATTATTGATGCTCTTAGCTTTCGGTTACCTTGACCGAAGACAAATCAGTGGTAAAAGTAAAGGTAGTGCCACCAGCGGTCCCGTTCATGCTGGGCGGTAATTTTCCAATTGTCTGTCCCAAATAGTGGGAATCCTACAGGACATATAAAGCGAGATCATTTATGAAGGTAAGTAGCACTGGTCGCCCACAAAGTTTAATTCAGTATTTAAGCATATTCAGTGCAAGTACATGTTTCAATTTAACCACAAAACAAGTTTCAGTCTTCTAACAAACAGTTACATTTAGGTATTCTAAAATGCTGCTGTTATAGGGATGACCTATACCAGAAAGCGTCCTTGTACAAAGGTAACCCCGAAACAAATTCGTTCATTTCAGTGGTAATCTCACCTCATACTGTTCTTCCAGTACTTGCAATACGCGGGAAATTTCACCTGGTTTTAATGCATCCGGCTGATCTGCCTGGGTGATTTCCAACAGTTCTTTTAGTGTCATTCCGAAATGCATTATTCGTCCGCGCGATTGGCCGCTGTCAGTTAAAGCGGCTGGGTACAGGCAAATAGTCATTCCGAATGAGATGCTAATTTTATAGAACTACGAACATCTGCAACAGCTGATTGGATGAAGAAGCACGTGGTCTATTGGTCACCGACGCTGGTCACGTGAGAAAACAATGAGTACATCCCCGTCACAAACCACTGTGGAAGGTAATCACATGCACTTTGTCTGAAAAGTACAATCTATCAAGTGTTGTTTTCACTCCTTCCTCTGCCCAGATAAGTCAAGCTGTTCTCCAAGTTATCACTTATTAGATGATTGACACATCGGTAACTATATTGTGTCCGCAACCTGAATTGATTAGAATGGAATTAAGAATTATGCAGGTTTTTTTTACCAACATGGCTAACTAAGACCAGTTAAGCCACAAGGTACCATCAAACGTGTTACGGGACGGTTGCCGAACAGGCATGAGGGTCAAATCCACTCCAAAGCTAGGTTGTCACCCTTTTTATAACTGTAGTTCTTTTTAAACTGACATCCGACATCAAGTCAATATAAAGCATACTAATCTGTGGTAGTAAAGTTCTCCATATTCGTTGAAAATCAGAGCGCGCCTCATAATTTTTCTTCTGACACAGGGAAGCATTTTTATTGTTTGGTCTTGAAATCCTAAGGTTATATGGCGGTAGTGAAAAATTTCACAGTCCACGACAAAACGGCAATCATAGTAAAAAAAATGTGAGGTTTGCGACTAGTTTCCAAAGGTGCAGTCGTTTCCATTTCCCTACACTTTACCATCCACCATTGCTCACAATCGCTTCTCTCGCTTCTTTTAGATGACTAATGCAAATTACAAAAACCCTTTTTAAGTTTCATCATGGGGAAACGCGACGCAGGTAATTTGTCACATTACAGAAGTCAACTATTTATATTCTACTTCTATTGCCTGTCCAAAACATGAAAGTTTAAACGTTATAGTTGTAATAATGATCGGTTTATTACCATGCTGCACTAACCTGCGCTGATTTTGATTGTGCCCGCGATCAAAGATCGGTTTATGAATCATTCCTCACAGATCAAATTTGCTTCCCCGCATTTGACAGAAATTGTTCGAATAGTGATTTCTTATTATGTAAATGTATCTTGTGAATGAAATACGTGCCGAAAATCAGTTGGTTCCAAATCGTCTGCAGTTTTGCTTGATCTCAGCCAACCTGTGACTGTCTGAGGACTCAGTTGCAACCGCGAAGCAAAACTTGATGGTTAGTACTCGACTGAAGGAACTAGGTGTCTTACCTGTGCACACACTTTGATCCGCCCTTAATTTCCATTGATAAACAAATGGAGACAGGGTTAGTGATCGCAACTTCGGACCGGATTACACGCACGTGCATTTTCAAGTATATGTTTGCACCAGTTACAAAAGAGTCAGTTCTCAAGTTTCGACTGTCACAGCCTGTCATATGAGAAAACCCTGGACAAGCAACTGGTCGTGATGTGATCTGGGTACGAACCGTGAAACGATTATGCGAGTTTGAAAAACGTTTGCAATAAATGTGAAAGCGATAAGAAAATGATATACGACTCCACATAAATGTCATGATGGTGAATGAAAAGTGTTCCTTGTAACGGTTCTTTTTTAAATCTGTTTCACTTAGAAAACGATCCCAACTTGTATGGTCACTTTTCCATCGGTGTCAATCACAGAAGTAGGCTTCACTTGCCATTATTGCCGCAGTTGAGGCGATTATGAGAACAGCGATGATGATGATGATGATGATGAATCGGATGGTAATGATACTGAATCCGATGATGGTGATTATTATGATAACGCCAGTGATGATGATGAATTTTGCGAAAATTCTTCGATTTTCTACTGCACTGATAAAGGTTTAAAATGGCTGATTGAAGGGGTCAGTTCTTAAGTTACAAACGGATTTTCTGTTTGTCAATCAAATTTTGCTGACTTATTTTCCAGTCCTTTAAGTACTCAGACAGAAGTTTCTTTTTGTCAAGATCATTTGATTTCTCTGGCAACTTAACCAACATTGCGCACTCTATGTCATGGGTGTACCGGGTCGGTTTTCCCCCGGCACATTGCATGCGATTGTTTAAATGTTCGTGTTCGGTGATGCACTTAATGGGCTTTGGATCACAGTGTTCTCTTTGTGTGGTGTTCGTTACAAATTGTGTCACGTGTGAACCCCATCAAAAAGCTCTCTTTCGCGTGCTTGTCAAGTACGAGGCATTGTTAGTTTTATTTGTATCAACCCGGCATTTATGATCCAGACAAATAAATCAGCATTTTGCTGAAGCAACGAATGCTTAAGCTCACGAGCTGTGAATATTTGAATGTGACGATTTCCTTCATAGACGAAATTGACGCGTTTTAGTCTAACCTTGACAAATTTCACCGTAACTTTTGCTTCTGCTCTTGTCACTGGCTGCTGCGATCATCGCACCGTAGTCTACCTGGACGAATAGACTAGGATATTAGTTGGTGTCTGTCCTCTCGATTCAAGCATTAGACGTGCCGGAAGTCGTACTGTTGTTGTTTCGCCAAGCAACCAACCGGTCTCGGTCACGCACCCCGACTGATCGGATAAAGTTGTTGAAATCAACCAACCGCAAATTTCGCGGTCCCCGCAGTTTGTAAATCAAATGGTCCGTTCGCGAACTACTGTTTAATTTGACCGCCATATATTCGTTACAACTTGCGCGAAATCATTATACCATATTATTCAGTACACAGGTATCCTCGTAGCCAACTCCTACCACTTGTTGAAGTGATCCAACTGGATCCTTTTGATTCAGTGAGCCAAGAACAAATTAAATACAGACAATTAAATGAGCACGAATGCATACATACTTAAATATACATGTATGCATGCATAGGTATATAAATACGGGCCCAAAACATAGATTAGTGCACAAATATTTAATAATAGAAAAACTCATAAAGCAAGCCGCTTGTAAGTGTGCAAGTATAATAAACAACAGAATACAAACTTTATCTATATGCCACAAAAATGGGGATGAATCCTCCTAGTGTGGACTCGTTTGTCAAAGCTCTAGAAACTTTTGAGCAAATTCACGGACTTTCGTTGCAGACCGATGCAAATTGAGGCATACTACCTCACTCATTCACGAACTGATCTACCCATGTGCGCAACAGTTGGGTGTGCACCCCACACCGGCACATACACACAACTACAGTAGTCCACACTGTGCACACAAATGAACCCTGTCCTCGTTTATTGCATCAACAAGCCTAAGTTTTCTTCCAGTCTTTCATTACCCCCGAGGAAAGCTCAAGGGTGATCCACACTCGGTTAAGGTCCCATGTTTCAGCCCCTCGATGGACGCGGAATCAATCAGTGTCCATGTGGAGTATACAACAAGTGAATGGAAATCAGCTATCCGACGGAAAGATGACACGTGCAATTGAATTCAGTCACGGATAATAAGACAGTGCTGCGACAACAGCAGGGGCATACAAAACCAAACCCTTCCCGCATCCCCCCTATTTAATCGCATGAATGTATAAATGCAAACGTGGAAAAGTTCTAATCAAATTGACACTGTTCTTCGTCGAACGCGGATACCATTGCTTGTTTTCCTCTCCACGCCAATAGATACGACAGCAACTGCCAAGGGTTATCTGAAGTCGCCAGATTGCAAGGTAGGTCATACGGACCAAGATTAATGTCAATTTGTACTACCTACTTAGGTCAGATCAGTTCTTACAAACACTAGCCAATTTAATACCAAGTGTTTAAATGGTCCAATGCGCTGTTGAATGCTCTATCGTGAATTTGGATAGTTTAACTGCAAATCTACTCTCGTTCGGCCTCGTCCGGTGGTCGTTCAGCATCGTTCTAATCAGTGATGACATTTCATGGCTGAAATTTCTGCTCTTGATGAATTAGTACAAGACTACCACGTCTTGTTAATGGGTCATGTAATTCAGATGGGCTATGCTCGTTTACGATTTGTCAATTACAACAACTGAAGGCCAGGGTTGCTAAAGCTGCTCCAAGCTGCTAGCTGATGTCCAAATAACACTAAACGATAGCCCGAGTTAATAACACAACAGAGATCAATAAATAACAAAATAACTTGGCGAAACGCAAAATTCAGAGCACGTATCCTCTTTATCTAACTTTCCAAGATAGAAACATGACATTTGTCACTGGCGAAATCACTTTGTTTACGCTTTTGGATCGTGAATGTAAAACATGACAAATTGTAGACAATAAATTGTGAAAAAACGTGGATTAAGTTGGATGAGAAGCTGTTATGTAGCTACTGACAAAGTGGGGTGACAGACGGACTAATGTCCTACGGATTAGTCCCGGGACCAAAAACTAATCAGAGTTTGTGCAGGAGCCTCTGCCTGATAAGCAGTAGCCTCAATGAGCAACAGCAGCTTGGGATTTCTATTGAGCACTAATAGATTGAGAAAACGCAAGTTAGCGAACAAGCGCGTTTTCAGTGACTCGTACTCATGCCATTACATCACTATATATACATATATATATATATCTTGACAAAAAATTTTCACAATAGGAAGGACTTGACTAGGCATATACAAATATGGGTGGGGAAGGGATTTGTGGTGTTACATGCATAACCTGAATACACAAGAATGTGTTGTGTTAATTGTTTTGTTGTCTAGGTTCTGTATTGGGACGGGGGGTGGGCCAAGGGAGTTGAAGCGCAACCACAAATTGTTTTTGAAAACAAAGTGGAGGATTGTGAAGACGGATTGCGACAGCTTCCGCAGTGCTCAAGAGGCGACGCTTTGCCAACCTGGATTGTTGACCTCTGACCTTATACAGAGTCCGGAAAGCTTGCGTCACATTCACGGTGTGGTTAGTCTGTGCTAGATGTCGTAAACAAACGCAGCTGTTAAAGTGACTTAATTGTCCAGTGCCTAACCATAGCCGGGTGTTGCTCAACGCATGCGTTCCAGACAAGCGCCTGGCTCGTGCGGCCGATGTTACATTGCCCACAAGAAGCATTGAAGATAGATACAAAACGAGTCTGCGGACATCAGGACTTTGCCTTTCAACTATAGATGATACTATCGGGCGTGTTGAAAAGATATAAGTTGGCTACGTAAATGTCTTCATGCATAGCGATCAGGCAGTCTTCGTCGTGCATCTTAGACTTATCGATTCCTATAAGAACATTATGAAGACAAGGATGCTTTCTTTGACGTCAACCGCCCTTTGCCAATCTTCCGGACACTGAGACATCTAATATACCCTGTGACTAAATCCTGAGAACATGGCTTAGCGACCCAAAGTCTTCCGTATAGCAATCTATAAATAACTATGTTCTTTTGTAACCTAAGAACGTCCAATTTAAATTCAATTATATCAAATTTACCGTCAAAAGGACGCGATTACCGATGATCCTCACTCGGTCTGCACTGCTGGAACGTAACCACTCGACGTCGTCAATACAAATTCGCTCTTACCTATACAAGCGTTATGCTGGTGACATCTTCTGTGGATCAACCCCTCGACGAGAAACTAAAACAATTGTGAATGTTGTCCAACTCGCTCACGCCAAATCGTGAAAATTCACACAGAGATGGAGCTGAACGTGAAAGAGCTTTCTTAGATGTACGACAAAGTCGCAGAGAAGACGGCTCAATTCATCGGCGATCAGACACTGAATCCACACTTGGAAGGCAATACATCAACTTCACAGCTTTTGCTCTGATAATGTGTAGAGTAACTTAATTAGATGTGATTCCAGGACAAAAGATATGCACAGAGAACTCTTCGAAGCTAACTGCAGACGGTCAAGTAAGAATCTTCCTGTAAATGTTCCCAATTAAATTAACGACAAGAGATTTGGAGACAGAAAGGAAGTTCCAAGGAGGGCGACTGGTGGAGAAAAACCAGTATACAACCTCTGCCATTCAAAGATGACACGCTTCAGAACGATAGCACGACGAAGACTGACTTACTATCCAATAAACTCTATCGTAGCCATAATTCATACTGTCAAACCCCGCCCCGTAGTATATCATTATAGTTGAAAGGCAAAGTCCCTGATTTCGCAGGCCTCTTTTGTATTATTCATTTCACTTATTGTTCCTGTGGGCAATTGTACGATCGGACCGCACGACCAGGTGCGCTTGTCTGAACGCAATTTCCTGACACCCCCGGCTATGTTTAGGCACTGAACAGTATTAAATCACTTAATAGCGCAGTTGTTTCACATCTAGCACAGACTAACCACACCGTGAATGTGACGCAAGCTTTCCGGACTCTGTATAAGGTCAGAGGTCAACAATCCAGGTTGGCAAAGCGTCGCCTCTTGAGCACTGCGGAAGCTGTCGCAATCCGTCTTCACAATCCTCCACTTTGTTTTCAAAAACAATTTGTGGTTGCGCTTCAACTCCCTTGGCCCACCCCCCGTCCCAATACAGAACCTAGACAACAAAACAATTAACACAACACATTCTTGTGTATTCAGGTTATGCATGTAACACCACAAATCCCTTCCCCACCCATATTTGTATATGCCTAGTCAAGTCCTTCCTATTGTGAAAATTTTTTGTCAAGATATATATATATATGTATATATAGTGATGTAATGGCATGAGTACGAGTCACTGAAAACGCGCTTGTTCGCTAACTTGTGTTTTCTCAATGTGCTCAGTGATAATTTTCAAGGAATTGAAATACTAGTAGATTGACAGATTCACTTAATCACGTTGTGCACGCTCAATTCAACGTTAAGGAACCATGGACGCACTGTACCGTTGTTCCATTTTTGCTGGGAATCATCTGCAGTGCTTGCCCACTGCGCCCTAATTGGGACGCGAACCTGGGACGGACGATTTTGAGTCGAACGCCTTAGGCTTTACCCAACTGGGAAGGATCTCAACGGCTTGTTAAAATTCACCACATGATGATGTTACACCTATCCGTCATTGATTTCCACGGCCAGGGGCCGCTAGCGCAGAGCAGTTGACCCCCTACTGATAGATGACTTCAAAGTCTTCGTCGAACCCAGGCTACCTAGAGAAAGCCCCAACTAATCAAGCTTATGTGCCATTGGTGCAAAACTGGAAAATTTTAAGTAACGTTCACCTCATGTGTATTTAGGGGAAATGCTGCGTTGAAACGTCTCTTCGTGACGTCTGGTTTAAAAATTTATAAGAAAATGTAAATGGCTGCCTTTTTATATTCGTTGACATGAATAAGATTCACAGTGTTGATGACAGCGGTCCATTGTTCTTCAACAAAAGGATTAGGACATCATCAAATCTACCATCTAAGATGAGAGAATGAAAAACAATATTAAAGACTTTTCGATATTACGTAAAAGAGTATTTGTCGAGATTGGACCCAAATGACTTCACATGGCCATGCCATCAATCTGCCTGAATGTTTTGCTTCAAACTTGAAACGAAAATTCTCGATCCCCAAATGACAAAGTCCTTAAGCTACTCAGCCAGAACGGATAAAAAAGGTCTGTAGGGAAATTAAGTCACATAAACCGTTAGCTATTCAATGAAGAGGCATTTATGTGAAAATAGAATCAATGTCAAGTGCGTAAAAGTTTCGGAACTCACTGAAACGTTGATGATCAAATCGGCTGGTTGCCCAAGTGTTCATCAAAGGTAAACAAAATCGGCTACGTTTCTGTGCTCTGCATGGTGCAGTTCAGAGGTTTGAGCGAAAAGTATAAATCATGGCGCCAATACGCACTTCTCGGCATTTGAAAACATGTCCTAATTGAAGTAAAATCTTTGTTTCGCAGTAGGTGATTTGTTTTATCACAACGCATGTACGCATCTTGAAAGTGCTATTCTCACACCAACTGTTTAGCAATCAGTTCAACGAATACGAAGACCACAAAGTTGCATTTTCTGTACTCCCTAACTGGACATTCCAATGCGTAAATGAGTTCCAAACCGATTAAAACTACTTTTCACATCAGTTCACAATGGGGACTGTTATGCTGGGAATATCGGACTGATGCGTGTGACTCCGTGCGCGTTTCTTCGTTATTATATTTGTTGCAAAAATTATCTTGGTTGATGGTGTTTTGTTAGTGTTAGGACTATTAGCTAATGCCTCAGAAGGACCAATTTGATCATGATATGGAGTTTTTGTCTGATCTGTTCGGAGTAGCCTTGTGACGCCCGGTTGTACAACTCTCCAGTGTGTGAGCTTATTTCTCTCGGTTGACAAGTACCGAAAAGATAAATCCGTTTTGCCATATTCTCAAAATTAGATCTCAGTTCAAAACCTTAGCAACTGACAGTGTGAGGAAAAGATTTTCTATCTGGAATGGGCATCCCTAATAGATTTCCCCAACAAATATTGCTTATTTGCGTGAAATTTGTCACGGGGGTAATTGAACAAATAGAACATTGTTAATTACGGACGATGCTTAATCGCCACAAATTGGCAATGCACTTGGTTTAACTAGCACAACAAAATGAAACGTCCGATCAGTGGTTTCCTGGGTAACGAGACAAACATGTTTGTAGTCTTCGTTTCCTCACGTTTACCGGTAACACTTAGCCGTCACTTACCAAACCAGGTTCAGTCTTGTTTTTTGTAGTTTAATAAAGTAGGAAAAGTAAACGAGTATGAAGTGAAATCGGCTGTGGAGTAAATTTTAATTCATATACGGACGGATTGTTCACAAAATTCGAGATGATGCCCGAAAAAAGGAAACACTTTCTGCAACTATCGGTGTCTCATGCTTGATAGATTGAAATTCTAAACTCTTTTCCGTCTGTCCCCGTGTTTCGTCTTTGGTTTCGTGACTTGAATGCCACGCAAAGTCCAGAGAGTCATACAAATGTGTTACGAACCGCCTACGAGTTGCAGTTCCGTTAACGTTTTTGTCCAGTTAAAGGCGAAGAATTGCCCACGTTTACTTCAATCAAGTTGGTCTCCGTCATCAAATGACTGTGTTATTTGTCACTCTGGTTTTTCTGTTCTGCCAACCTAGCGTTATCCCAAAACCAGTTGATCAAAGGCGTTATTTTTTTCGATTCATCTCTTCAGGCATTTACACATACCGTCGTTAGGTAAAAATGTTTAGCTGCCACTCGTAGCGGATGAGCGAGTACAGCAAATTTGGTCACCGGATAACCGACTACAATATTTCCGTGAATGATGAGACCAGAGTTGTGTGCCGGGGGGAAGAAAGGCACCTAACCTTTGCCAAACCCTGGTGTCGTCTTGGCCGGGTAAATTAATGTGACGATCCCTAACGCATGTCCATTCTCTATATACAACAAAAATCCCAGATCAGTTTTCTTTTCGTAGTTGTACCTGAATTAATTTGTTTTTTGTCCATTCATTTTGACTCATCCATCCTTTACATTTAGTTCTGGGACCGTGAAACTCCAGTTTATTGTCAAGCTACGAAATTAGTTACACTGGTTTACCCAATACAGCCGACAGCTATAGATTGTTACTCACGCTACCCAAGGCTGTATATGCGAATCCGTGTAGCGATATATCGAAAAGAAATACACTCGCTTTTAAAGCCTTTTCATGACTTGGTGGGCATATCTCAAGGTTCAGATCATAATTACACAGTGAACTGACATTGCCGTAAGTAAAGTTGAATTTTTGCCATCTGTTTGGACATCGGACTGCTAGACCGGATTAGTTTTTCCACGTTACTACCCAAATCAGCTCATTTTGCTAGGACTGAAGAAAAGGGTTTGGAGGCAATTTGGAGTCATAGGTGCGAATTCTCACGGGAATACTTTGCCGAGTTTAGCTTTCAGACATACTTCGAGGTCATCATTCACGTACAATATGACCAGAAGGAGATGACTGAACAGATAGCAGTACCGAGTTTGGAATTACTCTATCGTCGGTCTTTTTATCTGCTGGCAAATCCCTGATTGATGGGATCCCTCGTCCCAATAATATTATGCGCGAAATTTAAATAAAACCGAAATAAGATTATAAATGAGACAGAAATGAACTCAAACATGAATTTTACTGAGTTTGTTCAATTCTTCGTGCGGCTTTTTGTTGTTTTGCTGGGGAAATCGACCACCACCCATGGCATCGTCGTGACTACTCAATGAACTATTTCATTAAGATGGATCATATTCGTTGAAAAACAATGAAGGAGGTATACAAAGCGTCATATTGCTGCTTAGACGCTGTGTCGGGGCTAGGCTTAACTATGTACGCAGATAGATACACATGTTGCAGATTTTGAGAATTCATCCTCGGAAAAGATTGCTGAAGTTGCAATCCAATAGAAAATTATTATTGTTTTTTTACCACGATTTATAATGTTTCATCGACATCCTTTTTCAACTGATTTCCTCCAATTAGCGCCTTTATTTCAAAGTTCTCCACGTTTGGCCTTGAATTCAAACAACCAAATGCATCTTTCCACCGACTTTCGGAAATTGTGGACAATATTTGTGGCATTTCGACGTTTGGCTTTTATCGTACTTTTTCCGGCTCTGCTGGCCATACTTCCGGCTACCATTCCTGGTCAGGTGAGTTGGGCTAGGTCGAAAAAATACGACGATTTCAAGAATTTTCATTCGAACCGATGTTACACTTTCAACGAGCTTCACACAGAAACGGGCGATCATTAGAACTCCGAAAATCGTTCTTTTTTTTGAGGGGTGTGTGTGTTGAACTTTTATTTTACTGCATGCGTTTCACCATTGGGCTCGTTTGTGATTGAGTTTGATGCTAGTAACTGATATATTTTTGGAAAATTTACATGCAAAGATGGAGTGATGATCAGTGTCGTTCAATCTTTGTGGGACAAAATGAGAATGTTTATCAAATCAACTCGAAACACCGTCAAAATTGATACACCGGGACCATATTTGTTTCGAAATCTAAGTTTCAAAGTCAGTTTGCTGGTTACCTTTCACAATGTAGCAAGCTTTCGAGCTCTTGTCAAATACATTGTGCATCAGGCAACATTGGAAGGTTTCGATCAAAAACCGCTAAAATTATCGTGTATGCAAATGTTTTCCGCCACGGACACACTAGTCAAATCTGGCGAAATACGTTAAGTAAACAATTTGGTTGATGTGATTTGGCCTGCACACGAATAGGTACCTTGCTTGTCTGCGTTCACCCAGACAACTGTCGTAGAAGCCACGCTCGAAATGGGCACAGCCTGACTTACCGTTGAATAACCGAACTTTTCAAATGCGAAAGTGCTCGGATCCGAACCCTGAGTACGATCATGGGTATGCATCATTGATGAGCTCCAATGAAAGCAAAGCTAGAGTATGGTGCTTCCCGAGTCCAAGGTTGATCAAAGAACCTGCGGTTTATCCGTCGAGAGTGGAATCCGAAGGGCAGTCAAAGTAAAATATCATTATTTTAGTAGTAGGAGATTGAATGTTTTCATGAAATAATTCACCATGTACAGTGCTGTACAGTGCTTCCATGGTTTTTTATGGTAAGTTGAGCGATGATATCACATGGTGAATTATTTCATAAAATATCATTAGTCTCGTGTCCTACTCGCAAATAGTTTGGAGATGTACACATGTTCAAATTGAGCTTTTGTGATCGTATTCTGGGAAAGTACAACTGAATATTGCAAATTTACTACGTCTGTGCGTAACAGGCTGCAAAAGGTGCATTCGTCTTGCTACTGATGTCCGGATTCTGGCTAACCGAAGTGGTCCCAATCTACGTCACCGCCCTATTTCCAGTTGTGTTCGGGCCAATGATGGGATTAATGAAGTCTTCAAAGGTTTGTCAAGCCTACATGAAGGTGAGTAGTTGCACGTTTAATGGAGTCTTATCACTGAATCGCCAAAGCAATAAATTTCACAGGACCGTTTTCACCGACCAGAAAAACTTTTATTGCTTTTTTGCCGGACATGCCTACATCTTTACGATTTCGAGCTTACATGCCACAATAAAACTGAGAAATCCAAACTTGAGCGTATACCAGATTAGGAACTTAGTTTGGTGTCGGCCTGCCCCAGGTTGTTGGCGTGACGACTAAACTATTCATACTCTTTGCTTTGTTGTTATTATAGAAATTTCGGCTGCATCAACCCTAAAAATTGCAATCTCATTAGCAATTACTATTGAAGTGAATAATCACTTCAGGAGCTGAAATAAATCCCGGTGAATGTTCTACTCAAAATTAAGGTTGGTATCTATTCCGCCTTTGTCATTCCGTGTTGAATAACTGGTTGACATATATATATATATATATATATATATATATATATATATAAGCACATACGTGTAAGTGTATTAGTTAAAAGCGAAGCTGGCTAAATGTTGATGTTTACGCCAACCTGTTGAGAAGACCTAACTTCGTGGATAGCATTCGACTGGAGTCAACGGGGAATTTCCCGTCGCTTCAGTTGAATCTCTCGGTCGCGGCTGACTGTCATTATGAATAACACCTGAACTAACTTAACACAATGATTCTGACCACTTCAGACCATATGGGGTCCAATAGTAACAAACAAGTCTTCCAGACAAAAGGTTTGGCATCATACCGCAGGGGCGATGGAGGATATGCACCAGTGATGACCTCTGGAGAGAACGGAACTCGAATGTGTGATTGAAGTTGGCCGAACGGCTTGATGTTCTTGAAAGATAGATCCGGTCTGCCTGGTAATCATCCGAGCAAATGTCAACTGACGGGCAACTCAATTAGGTCTTGGTGAACAGCAAGAAAATGTATATCGCTACAAGATTAGAAAAAAGTTAGCAAGTCTTTCGGCTCGTGCTGTCCACTTGTCAAAACTACTTAAAATCCTCTTAGTTCTTCTGTAAATTTGTTTTATTCGTTAGCATACTAGCGGTGTCATCTTGACTGCTACTGAAACGTCTGAGATTGGAACACTAAGATCAGTGATCGGATCCCCGTGTGCTCGTGTCTGAAACTGCCTTATAAGAAAGTACTACAAACCAGATGGTAGGAAAGCTTGAGCCTCATTGGGAATTCCTAATAGCTTTCATCTCTTTCAAACCAAATAACTGAAACATGAGCCGATTTTTTGTTATCTCTTGGAGACTAGCTTTCAATACAACCATTCTAAGCTCTGTTTAACAAGTATTCATCCTGGTTACTGAAACGGCACTCAAGGTCGAGTCATGAGTTTCGCTTTTTTACATTTCAGTAGGAATCGGAATAGTTTTCTTCGTCACCATTTAACGAGAGCGCTAATGTTGAAGAATAACTTTAATTAGACTGCAAGCCTTTCAGATTCTCTCGTTACATTTAAGAGACAACTGCTCGAGGTATTAACAGTTGAGATGTTCTGTGATTAAGAAGCATGGCAACAAGGTCCAAGTAAGGAAGGTTAACTTAATTGATTTTGGGAACTGGTACTCGTTGCAGTTCATTTTAGATTGGACAGGTTTCTGCATCAATCGAGTGAACAGCATCACCAATTTTCCAAACCAATTAGACCAAGGTTGCTCGTGCAACGCTCAAACTCGTTCGTCGTTGGACGTTTTTCGTCTACCAGCAGTCGTCAGCCTGTGAACAGTTGAATTAATGTTTGTAGAAATGTCTGAGAATGCGTTTATTTCCATCACACAAAAACATACGGAAGATTACAGTCATCGAAATCTATGCACTGACTGAGTCGTCTCGGCTAATGATGAAGTGTTTACAATCCACGTGGCAGGCTCAACGATCAGAGGAGACCTTGCCCTAATTTGAACTTGGAAGACCCGAGTGAGTAGGACATACCATTTTTAAAAAATAAAATACAGATGACTGAAAAATAAAAACTCTGATTTGAATCATCTCTTTTGGATAAAAATAAAGTAAACAAAAACACTGAAAACATCGTTTTTTGTTTGATATCACCATGTTGATAACCTTGTCTTTCATCACCCTCAGGACACGAATATGCTGTTCATTGGCGGTTTGTTTGTCGCCACGGCAATCGAGCACAGAGGTTTACACAAACGTATCGCCTTGTCCGTACTGCGTATTGTCGGGAGTGATCCGAAAATGTAAGATTGTGGATCAAGAAAGCAACACTTTTCCGATTTTCTTTTTACATCCATTTGTCTGTCTTGTTCTCCGATTGCCTAGCTCGTACTCGCCTCCATTCGGTCCATCCGGACAGTCCGAAAACCACCCGGTCGAAGTGAACGAAGAAATCGGCTGAAAAATTTACAGTGCAACCTAAACTCGTAACCTATTATTTTTCCCTGTCAAGCTGACTATTTGGTAAGCGATAGAGAAGTGCTGTCTAACAACCGACATTGTGGGCAGTTCATTGATGTGTTCTGTTCAACACTCCATCCACGTCGTTCTTTGGTTGACTTGTTCTTTAAAAGTGGTCAGTTTTGAATTCGTCACCTGGGTAGGTCACATTTTCCGTGTAGTCTAAGGGTGATCCCACAAGCACGTGGTTAGCAGGTGCAGGGCAACACCAATATGTCGGCCAAAAATGGAATTCCAGTTCCTGTTTCATAAGTGAGAACATTTTATTTGATCAGATATCCTCCTCCCCGGAGGGGAATACTTGACGACCCAATTCTGACTGTTCAGCTGTTTAATGTCGAGACGGAAGTAGAAATTAGCTGTAGCACCGCTGAATTAGAATTGGGAAAATTTTGTTATTGTAGAATTATTCACGGAATTCTAACCCCCCCTGCCTAACGGCATACTGGGGGCGAACACACTGTGACTGCATTGCGGTATGATATTGAGTAGACCTTTGATTAGCATTTTTGGCGTATAAATGGTTTATCAAGAGGTAAAAACGAGGTAAAAGGTCTGACTCTCTGATATTATGTCGTCCGAACCTAACCGAGATGTCAGATGTGATTTCTGTCCAGTGCTCATTGATTGGCCCCGGCAACAAGTATCCCGGAACAAAAACAAACCGGAAGACAAAATAATCTACAAGTATCTGCCTACACTATTTAGTAATAATCAAGTGTATAAGAGATGTTTGCCCTCAGCGGTGAATCACTACTACAATGAAGCCATTAAACGCCCGTTGGGAAACGTGAATGGATGATAAGTGAAATCGAGAACCACAAAGAGATACCTCGCAGGTCGTCAAGACAAGGCCAATCTTGAGAAATAGGATACCAAGTCCCAAAGTATAGTTTTATTGCACGTAATGTTTGGTATCATTCTTTTGGATTCCAAATGATTCAAATGTGATTCTAGCGTGAAGCTATCAAAGGAATGCACACATTTTTGGGGATGGCTGTACAGCGGAGCACCGGGTTCGCCTGCCTGGCGAGCGGCACTAACCACCGAACTGGTCGTGTAGTTCAGTCGGGGAAAATTCTGTCCTCTCTTTCGTGTGAGAAACATATTACTTATGACCAAATAGCCATGTTTACGAGTACAAATCATCCCAAAGGTTCTGCATCAGCGAAGAAACAATGACTGGGTATGTAAAGCAGTTGCAATCAAAATTTGTCGGGAAAAGATTCTGTCGGACAGGATTTCTACGCCTCTCAACTGGTCCATCAAACATTTATTTCGGAGTTGAAGCCGAAAAAATTCCAAAGGTTAAACGCAGTCTCCGCTGATCTTGCCAGCCAAATGGAGATCGCTTGAACGATGGCGAGGAAGGAGAAAACAGATGAGGGGACTTGACATCGCGTCGTGTTCAAGTGCTGAAACCAGATAGGCTAGACAGCTGAATGCATATCAAAAATAACGCCCACTGGGGAGCGACTGCGGTTCACGACACTGCGCCACCAAGATCAGTGTTCCATACATCGAAGCAGGAAACACTGTGCGAACGATGCTTGTACTTGTGAGGGAGTACATATGAGAATAAATGGACGGGAATTTTTCCGACTGATTGTCGATCATGGCAAACAGTGATACTCACATGAATCCAAATGACAAGTGCCATCAATTTTCACTAACAAAAACGGGCGCTTTTGATTGTTTTCTACAAATCCGCCAAAATACTATCGAGAATAGGAATACTTGGCTTTACTGATTGCAAAGCTAACAGGAAAATTGTTTCCCACGTTCCCTTGAACGTTCGGGTTTTGGAAACATTAGAGCGGATGGGAAAATTTCGTCCACGAACACTTTGACCAGACAGCATTACGGTTCGATACGACATTAAATTTCTGATTCACTTGATGACTTTTCTTTCCTATAGCTTCATCGTGGACTTCAGATGTGAATACTCCGTCCTTGATTTTATGTTCCATGTCTTGTTAAAGTCCTCCGTTCGTTCCTGGAATTTTGCCGAAAAGCTAGTGGAATCAATCAGAGCCAGATGCTTTCTAGGCAATCAGACGGAAATTGTTACCAGTAATCGAGCTGGAATTTTATATTGTAGTTTTCGTTGTAAGACCAATCCAGTTGTTGTTATTTACTGATTATGAAATAAGCGAAATATTACGGGAAACCATCTCCAGGACCGAGTGTCTTCCACTCTACTGTGTGCGAAATCGGTGTAAGTATGTGGGAAGCTCAATCAAGAATAACTGTAACAAAGTATGGATATCACTAATGAGTGAGAAATCCGAAAGATTTGACCATCGATCAAAATTCTGATGCTTCTAATTCAGGGATGGATTGTTTTGCGTGGAAACCAATTTTGTCTACCATTCGTGTGGTTATTCAAGGATATCGACTTTCTACAGTTGCTTATTTACCCATCGCAAATTGGGCATCGCATGACAACATTCCAACCTTCATAAGCATTGTGATCTTCGGTTTATATTGTAGCGTTTCAATACTCATTTGCAGAATATAAACAACTTTAATGACCAAGTGACTATTGAATATCAGAAAAGTAGTGTTTAGCTGCTTTCTCTTAGTTATTAAGCAACTACAAGCAATTTCCGCTTATCTCAGAATGACAGAAGGTGAGATTAGATCAGCACGGCTGCCATGCCACCCTGACGGATTCCGAAAGGTTTAATCTGTGCCAGCCGAAGTGATAGGAAAATTTCCGTTCAGCGGCTGATGCAGTCGCATTGTGTAGGGTAGGAAAGTCTCATACTGGTGGCATACACGACCTGCCTCGGACAGGTGTACCAGCGTTACTTGCTAACTGAAAAGCCTATGATTTATCCGTTTTTTTGTATTTTTGCGTGACCGAAACCGTGGTTTGCTTGGCTGGCACTTTTAATTCCACCACATCACTGTTATCGTCCTAACGTTTGGATAATCCGCAGTCGGTCAAACGTCCAATGAACTCCTTTAAAGGCGGACAAATCTGGGTGGCTCCTCTGTGGTTGCCTTTTAACTACAGTTTATGTTAGTCATGGCAACTGCGTGCTGCCATATGCCGTACGACATTGAGCATCAATAAATTCTGGTCTGAACACAGGACGTAGGTCCGCCACAATTCCCCCTATCAATTCAATAATATTCGTTCTAAATTATCGAGAGATTCAAGCTAAATCATCAAATTTGAATAGCAAATCGACCCATGGATGTTTATGCATTTTTTGCACAATGCACATCAAATGACCATGGCTCTTTCAGGTTAATGTTTGGATTCATGTTACCAACCTGGTTCTTATCGATGTGGATGAGCAACACGGCAACCACTGCCATGATGATCACGATTGTGGAGGCGGTGATACAAAGCTTGAACTCAATCGAAGAAAGTGAGTCAAGTTTTACCATACAAATTTGGAATTTCCCTCATGCTATGGGTAATATATTGTAATTCGTGGCAGATACCTGATGCCAGTTGACCAAAATATCACATGCCATTACATGTCATGACAACATCATCATGACTGCGCCGATTATTTTGAATTACAAACTTGCATGACTGCAGTAATGATCGCAGATCACGAGATCACATTGATTGTTGTTGAAAAGCATAGTATGCGGTTTATTCTGTCCCGTAAAAATGGATATGAATTAGTGTTATGTCAAGTACATAATGAAAGAGGTAGGGCAAAGTTCTCAATAAGCTACAGTTTGCCTGGAAAAGAAGTTAATATTAAACAGCAGTCAATGACTTTCGTTCTATTGTCCATGATGTAAGATAGGCTTGACCTTATGACATACGGTTTGAATGGGAACATACTATTTATCACCACCCAGCTCATTGGGTCAACTAACCGTTTCGAATGTTTCCTTAGTTTAAGTTCCGTGAAACCGGGATCAGTATGCGCTAAAATGAGTCGAACGTATAGATTGGTACACCTATTTTATCCAATAATCTGGTTGTTTGAACCGTCCCCTATTCGAAATAATGCAAAAATGGATTGTTGTCTAATCCCTACTTGAAACAGTGGCCGTGGATAAAACACTGTGATCAATAAAGTAATGTCGGCTTGAACACTCACCCCGTCTATAGCTTTGCCGGGACGCCTTGGCTGAGGCATAAATCGGATTCAGGTCTTATTGAATTCGAGAACTCCAAATAACCGTCTAAGGATGATGGAATCATCGGTTTGTGGTCACCCTCCAGACGACATATTCTTTTACGAATACCAGATGGTCTCATGACAGCAGCTAAATGTGTGAATTGTCCAACTAAACGGTGCACATCTGCGTCTGGTTTTTGAAACCAACTTTATGATTGGTACTCGTAAAATGATGCTGGCCTATTGTGCGCAATTACATCCGGGTTTGATCATATTGGATTCATGTTGTGGGGCCGTGTTTTTCGGTGTCCAATGACAGCTTTCTGATTTGTCCAATTATTTACTACTTGAAAGTGGAAGATTTTAGTGAAAACAGGAAACACATTCCCTTTTCATTGAAAGAGAACACTACCCCTAGCAGCCTTGGACCTCAACAAGATTCGAGTCTAAGCATGACAGTCCCTTCGCCACGGTTTATAAACACAAGAACTCTGTCAGACGCGATGTAAGACCGCGTTAAGAGGCATTTAGCGTTACATTAGCATTAAATTGAAATCCACATGAATTGCGTGCCGAATGCCCGCAAAGACAATGTAACAGGCAAGTGGTGCAAGACCAATCTAAGGGTTATACAAAATCTTCAAATATACTTTTGGTTGGGGGTCGCGTCTCTATCGGTCCTATAATTCACCGAAACCATGGGGTTTCATTAGTTATCACGCACGAGGATGAGAATTCAGGTGCCAGATGAGCACTCGTTTGCAAAAAAATTAGTGGTCGCGGTCATAAACGAAGTCTGTGCACGGCACACTTTGAAAACAAGAAAATTATCAAAGTTTATTGTTAATAATTCCAATAATAATGTAATAATAATAATAATATTAATGATAATGATAAAGTCCGCGTTAATAAGAAACCGCGTATGGCAAGGGACCACGTGTAACAAGTAGTATGTATTTGCCTGGTAGCATACCCAACAACCTACAAGAGTGGAAATTTCGTCATTCATATTAAAATTGGGCGGATGAGACAAGTTGACCGGGACATGGACATGCTGCTGAATCGAAAACGGCACGACGAGTTAACGAATCAAGCCAGTTTGTTGACAATGCTAGCTGACGGAACCTCATTTGGGCCGGTTTTCTTTGACGAGCACGCTGAGGAGCATAACCCAGAACATCGCTAGAACAAAATGCAAACGAAAAAAAATTAGGGAAATGTGGCTAGGTCAACTGAGGAGCATGGGACTTCCAGATGAAAGCGGTGGAAACCAAGCGGTCGGACATCACGAAAGATCTTATTAAACTGAGATCAGGAAAATTCTCTGGAGCTAACAGGACCGAGGGATTTGCGACAGGTTCGTCCAGAGGTTTTCTATCCACGAGCGCGGACAAAATTGCTTGGGGTACAAGGCATTCAAGTGCTTTTGACGTGAAAAAACGGGAATGAAACAGCCGCGTGCACAAATGGAGTAAGTTTCATCTACGGTTGCTAAGGTGTCACTGGCGCAAGAACTTCCACAAAATTCAACGCAGTTATTTTAGATTTGCAATCTTCCAGACACACGAGCACGGTATCGTGACGACGACACCAGCGATTTTTGTTGCTGCCCTCAGACCACCCCAGCAATCGGTATTAAACGAGCTACACGCGACGGATACATTTTGTCCAATTTCCGCGTACACATGGGCCAACACAGATCGTTCTCGCAAACCGGGCCACCCCCTGCAGTATTTTTGCCTATCGTATAAGCCCAGCTGCACACGCTCGGTCAAACACACGACGACGGCTTGACAACCTGTTGGTTCAGTTGCTGTCCTGATTTCGGCCAAAAATTTGGTGCTGTGTCCATAGGCTGTACCCTACGCGCCCGTCAGCTGCCTGAGGCGTGAAAGTGGACGACGGGACTCTCGGACCAGGCGACGTCACCGAATCACAAAAGACTGACTCGGCATGAGCACACGTTCAAGTGGCAGACGTGTGTTACTACCACGACTAGGGCCTCACCTGTGCGGTCATAGGCCCAATCTCCGACCCCCGTGTGTGGGGTTGGCTCGAGAATCTCACGTGGACGTCACGTGCGTGGAACGAACGTAGCTTTTAAACATGTGGCACAATTATGTCTAGGTTTTTCGTGCGTGGATTTTATCCAAAACCATATCACCTCAATTTAAGGTTAGGAAAAAAGCAAAAACTTTTCCTCGGAATTATCTGAGCATCAACCGAATGTCAGTCGCTGAACTATTTTAAAATAATCTCACGATTTCGCTCATATTGAAATATATATTGTTAATGTGCAAAACATCACGTGTTCCTGCCGTTTTCGGAACATCGAATGATGAACATATTCTTTCATACTACAGCATTACAAAAGAAAGCCGAAGAGGAAATAAAAATCGACCCGGGGTGAGTTTGTCTTCCGCACATAGGTGGAATCTATGAACACACGCTTTTATCTTATAATTTACTTTTGGAAAAAGTGCAAATCTTTTGATATGTGTAATTTAACTAGCCAATGATACGATTGTCACTTGCCGAAAGACGGATGCTTATGATCCCAACTTAGGACCTCAAGTTACCGACCTATTGATACAAATGTTATTCATTCATGAAAATGCATAACTGGGACATGTTTATTTGATTAGCTCTTGGAATATGGCTCGTATCCAGGCCACTATAAATATCAGCACCAACCACCGACCAGTGGACTACATGCATTTTGTATCTGATGACAAATAGGGAATAAAGAAAAATTGGAATTAGCCACAGGCCAGATTGATAGTGATTCATAATCACGAAGTTAATTCGATTCGTTTAGGCTATAGCGTAAACGAGCACTTTCCCCCCTGTTTCGGCATCTGCAACCAGGACTGAGAGTCAGGGATCTAACGGCCGTGGGCTTTTCCCAAACGAAGTTCGAAGCTATGACCGCCCAAAGAACACCACGAGTCACGTTTGAAGTGGGTTGTAATACTTATGAGGCGGTCGACAGTGAGTTAAGGTAACTGGGATCGAGGAGCCCGCACTCCTTCGAAGACAGGCCTCCACAAACACCGGGCTCTTAGATGAATGAATTAAGGGAGTGCGGATGGAATTCAACGTCACGGAATATCCGTACATGTTTAGGATGCTGTAATTGCAAGTGAACGAAACGTAGTGGTTTAGGTGGATGGCGCCGTTGTCAGTAAGGTCAACTTGAATGCACGGAGGAGGTGCACATTGCCGGCTTATTAACCCAACCCAATTATCAACGATGACGAACTGATCATTCCTAGTGAGCAGCTTTCATACACATTCTCCAACCAAAGTTCTGTGTGGCTTCTTCCCTCCAACGATCATTAGATGACAATGCAGTCGGAAGGAAATGAAAACATTGACAGAAAAGTAAAAAGTAGCGATGATTTCAACTACCACAGAACTAAAACCTTTCTTGACGAAGAAATGGTGCCCAATACATGTTCATCTAATCTACACGTCCAACAGAGGAGCAACACTACTTGTCAACCGAACTTATTATTGCTCAATATATACCAGCCAGATAGATTTATGATTAGATTGGATTTATAGAATGAATCTAACCGCAAAAGTCTTCCAGCTGAGCGGGCTTCGAATCCACATATACGTACCTCACGTGTTCTACAGGCAACATTTAAGGTGCGCAGGCAGTTTGATGTTCGAACATTCCACTCAAGGATCAATGGTTGCCTGTTAAAATTAAGCAAACATATGGCAATTCACCACGGCAAAATTCTCACAATTTGAAGTCCAGAATGGAATTGCATGTATTGAAATTACGATTGCACAATAGCAACGTGACTGTCTAAGGCGTGCAAATCACAGCGAGCGCAAAATCCATTATTTCAAATCTTCTCTGGCCTTGGTTAGACAAACTGGGACCTTTTATTTAAATTTTCTTTGCAAACTGATTCCCCATTCTCTTTCCGGTTTAATACGTCTTAGAAATGCCTTGCATACTTCAAATTCCGCCAGTCATCAAATCGACCCATGAAGCAAATCAAAACACGAAGTGATGGCCGACATGTCTTCGGTTATTCTTCCTCAAGCCGTTACAACCACATTTGTGATATAAAATGGGGATTAGGGAAACAGTTAGTGCTGGTATTCAGTTGGTTGGTCAAGCAATCGATTGGTTTTGCGTCATACGCGCAGGAAAACTGCAGTCCCGTGTGTGTGTGTGTGTGTGTGTGTGTGTGTGTCTGTTTTGTGTATGTGTGCAGAGATGCAAGGTCTCCATAGTTCTGGACGCGCTAACCGAATTACTCAATCGTGGTATCCCGAAAAGGACTGATTGCTGGCCCTGTCTTCATTCGGTTTTCGAATCCCAAGGGTCAGTTGCTACAGCCAATCGAGCCAACTGCTTGGCCTGGTAACAAACTGTCCTGCCAGAATCCGAACCCATTTAGGTTTGGCTTATTCATTCGATAGGAGTATATCTACTAATTATACCGATCATCATTAAAACCTTCGATAGCACTCAATCTAAATGGAGTTGGTCCAATAGAGATGCACTGTCGCGATGACTTAATCCCAACACGAATATGGTATTTAAATTATACTGTCAGATTCGCGTACATTAATCTAGCCCGACTCTCGTTCCAATCGTTATTCAGCAAATCACAAATGTTGCAAATGTTACACGAGGCACAACAAAGCACTCCGGATTTCGCGACGGACGGGAAACACACCGAGCTTCGTGATGCACTGACCACCGGAGTAGTTGAGGTACAGGCAACGGACCGTGACGCGGATGATAAGGACGAATTGGTCAGACTTCGTGTTATGAAACGACTGTCTGTTGCGCTCAGTCTGAGTATTTGTTACTCGTCCACTTGCGGTGGCATCGCAACCATTACAGGCACTGCACCAAACTCGATTCTGTTTGGTTTGGTCAATAGGTACGTGCGTGTTTGTTGTACCATGTACAAGTTTTCCAGCCCAACTGAAGTTGAGTGAACGAAAAAATTCGATCTGAATGTTTTCATTGGTATTACGGGGAACGACAGTTTCAAGTGCATGGTTTGCTACTATTCAGTATGAGTTCATTTCAGTTGGTCACAGCAAAAAAAGATAGAGTAGTGTACGACAAATTATTCACGCTGTGAGCAAGCTTTCTCGTGATTTTGATTCTATAATTAGACTAACCGGTTCAAAGTAAGCAATCCCTGACCCTCTGCTCGATTTTTTCTACCTCATTGAGATAATGTGTCATTCGTTTTTGTGGAGAAAATTCTTGAGCGATAACCCGCATGATCGGGGCTTCAGTCAACGGTGGACGCGGTACACAACTAGTTAAGGATAGCCAAACGCAATGACCTCGGTGCAGCTTTTGGTTTCATTGAATATTGTCTCTGGCCGGTCAACCCAGGCATTCTGATGTGAGGTTTTCTTCCGCCACGTTTCATTGCGATCTGCGATTCAAGATTTCAGACCCATCTTCCCGGCAGCTGGAGGAAACAAAGACTAAATTAGAAGAAACTGATAGAACGTGTCCTCTTCTCGATGAGGATAGGCGTGAGCGGTGAAAACTGTGAATACTAGCATTCCTTGGCTAGTTGTGACTCAATGCAAACCAGTCACATCCAGCAAAACATTTTAGTATGAAATCCCACTATTAGTAATGTCGTTCAAAATTCTAAAAATATGACATCCTCCACGAAAGCGATCCTAATAACACAAACATCTGCCTGTACCTTGACGTAATCCGCAAAGCGTGTGACAGAGATTTCTTTCTATTTTTTTAGGATTGGAAAAAGTAAACCCCGAAACAGATCGTTAGGAATAATGATAATAATAATCTCATCACGGTTCTATACTTTCACTCCGTTCACTTCTGTGACAGTCTGTACGGCGCAAACACCGGTCTGTCTTTCGGAAGTTGGATGGCATACGCCTTGCCCATCTCATTGATTATGCTACTGATCACATGGTTCTGGCTAACACTTCTCTATTTCGGAATACGGTAAGTTTAATTTCCTTCTGCCCGTTTTGGTGGAAGCCACAAATTGATATATATAAATATATATAAATTTTAAGCAGTATCGGGATGAGTGAACAAAATTATATATATATATATATATATGTATAAGAGTTGAGAAGGCGTACAGTGAGTTAATACGTTTATCGTGACGTTTCGATCCAAAATAGAACTTGTTGTCAAACGTGAATGAAGGATTGAATGGGATCGCTAGTTCCGTTCGTTTTTGTGCACTGTCCGTTTGTTTGTCTCTCTATTATATATATATATATATAT
>LUCM01008953.1:0-58191 GCA_008360955.1 Fasciolopsis buskii | reverse complement strand
ATATTGATGTATCAAGTAATCAAGCTCTGTAGATCATATCCAAAGCCTTCGCCGTACTTAGGCTACCTGCAGAGAAGTCATCTATCAGTAGGGGTCGATCGCTGTGAGCTAACGGACAGTAACCGTGCAAATCAGTGACGGATAGGTGCAACATCATGTGGTGAAGTTGAACAAACCGTTCAGAGCCTGCCCGGTAGCGTAATGGCTAAGGCGTTTGACTCAGAATTGTTCGCCCTTGTTCGGGTTCGCGTCCCAGTTCGGGCGCGGTGGATATGCACTGCTCATCATTCCTAACAAGGATGAAACAGCTGTACACTGCTTCCATGGTTTCTTTATAGTGAGTTGAGCGATGATATCACATGATGAATTATTTCATGTAAACATTCAATCTCCTACTACTAAAATATATATTGATTTTTATTTCATTTTCTCGCTTCGTTTTACTCTATGAAACGCGAGTTACTTGGGACTCAGGCGCAAAATTTCACTTCACAAGTTTTCCCTCGTTGCAATGGAGGTAACATGAATGGATTTGGCATAGCGGCTGAGACGAACCATAGTACAGATGCAACTGCACAAACGCTTAACACACTGAGTTGTGTTATTTTCTGGGTCTCTGTAACCATTGCTTTAAATTAGCCGTATAGCGAACGATCGACATTAATCGGTACTGCATTTGGATCGGTCCTTAGCTGGCCAGTCATGTGTCCTCGGAGTGTACTTAGGCATGCATTTGAATTGAGCTTGTCAATACCTGATAAATCGATAGCCAGCGTTGTCTTCGTCCTATCCTACCAGCTCTCAGCCTGAGCAAACTTGTTAAATGACGTGACTAGTTCAAGACGTGATATTTTTTGGGCGGCTAAAAAACAGCACCGTGTCAATCATGAGAAAAACGAAATTTAGCGAACAGTTAATTTCGAAATTTTGAACCTTTTCAGTACAAATTGAAAGGCAAAATGCAAGGTTCAATCACGATTGTTGATTTAGTTAATTTGAGTATAATTATATTAGGTTTAGTGATGCGTTTTTGTGGTTGTGTGGATGTGTTGTGCAAGGCGGAATCGGATGTGATCCTGTCCAGACATTAAGTCGGAAGTGACGTATGTCATTGTCTCTGTATCGTGAGAATCGTCGATCTGGTTCCTGGTTTGGGATTGTTTGTTCTGTGGCCCGCTGAATTTCCGAGACATGAAACCAACGTTTTCAAGTCTAGAAATCTGGGGTCGGACGATGCATGCAGTGATAAGAATAACTGTATTGCAGCTGAGTTCGGTCGGCAAATGACTTCAAGAACTAGAGTTTGACCCGTAGCCGCCCTTTCCCCTAACCCCGGAGGTCACATCACTGACCACGACAAAACTTGGATCCTCCAACGTGGATTTGGCACGTACACCGTGATGCTGTACGATGAGGCTCCGACAGTTACGGCCCATCTTTTGTCTCAACGGGATTTATGGTGCAAAGGTTTCAGGTGGATGGACGGCATCCAAAGGGTCACAGCACATATCTCCAAGACCAATAAAACGAAAAGTACAAACGGATACTTAACACCTACCGTTACACGACATCTCATAGGGACATACAGATATACAGTGACAAGTAAACACGTGAATAGACCTTGTTTAATACCACTGTATGTCTCCTGCTGTCATCCTTGTTTCAGTCGCTTGGGAAAGGGTATCTATTAAAACCGAAACGTGGACAAATTACCAACCATTTCGAAGACGTTTTGCTTTCGAACACTAATAATGCCTGCAGTGGATCTGAAATAAATACTAACACGACAATCATAGAAAATAAGAAAATTTCACAGGAGTTTCTGCGATCAGATAAGGAACGAAGTGTATGAGGGTTAATAAATAAGAGCTGAACGTGCTGTAACAGATTCAGGCGTACAAAACTTCAAAATTAGACCCTCTGGTCTTGCCAGGCGGTTGCCGACCGTGATGTCTGTCCGCTGATAGATCCGATAGGTTGGAGTGTATGACATCAAATCCTGGGTGGCCTATAAGATTCTACTAAAAGAAAATCGTCCCGTAATGATTTTTGTCTTTGAGACTTCAACGGAAGTTCAAGTCAGGAGAAAGAAATTCAGGAAAAGCATACGATCGTTTATTAGCCATGATGGCAAGATGGTATTTTCGAAACGTGTACTGATTTCGTTCATTTAAAACTTTCGCACAAATACAGGACGTGCTATTGTACGGAACGTTTGGAATCACCGAAACAAGGTCTAGTATACGCGTTTGTAAGTGCAACCATTCGGAGTAGAAATTATTTATTAATTTAAATGCAGCCGTAATTCCCATAGTTCAGTTGATATTTGCCACAAATTACAAACCCGGAGCTGTGATCTAAATGACATAAACAGCCAGTTTACCTTGAACATTGGCACTCAGACAGTACCAAGAGGTTCTAAAAAATTTGGAAAAATACCCAACCGTAGAAGTCAGGATAGGCTTAGCCACTGCCTGTGGAGGAGCACTTGTTCCGAATTCCATAGAGCGGTTAACATCCGCTTGTTCGACTCGTTTGTGCAGTCAGTGTGCATGCGCAAAACTGGTGGGAGTTTGAGATAGTACAAGTCGAGAAAACCCTGTCTTGTTTATGACCATGCATATTGACTGTGTTTTTATTTCCCCAGCTTCGTTACCGATACCCAACCGGCAATGGTCGTATCGCTTTTGGCATTAATCCTCCCGGCTGTTGGTCCACTGGAATTGTGGCGTTATCAGTATCATCACTACAAAGATACTTCTGGTGAGTTATTGGTACTGTTGTTATGTGTTTTGGCTTCAAGAATTCCTCTTTCCGACTGACCCTTCTGAATGTTTAACTACCCGGGACAATGGGATTGAAAGAGGGTCAAAACCTTGAACTGCTAGCACTGTGGCATTTGGCAAAGTTTGATGTTTCGCCATATCAACTATGGCGGTGTATTAAATGATAAATATCACACCAATTGGATATCTCTTGTCTTCGATTATTCATTTTCAAGCTTTTACAAAAGTGTACAGGTTAAGAAGAGGCACAGTAGATGGATTCTATACTGGCAGAAGTCCATTGGTTGAACGACTAATCAGTACGAGGATTCCGTAGATATTGACACGCTTGGGAGTGGCGCTAATCCGATCATGAATATGGTGTTGATGAGTCGATAGCGGTCAGAATTCTTAATCCAAGATCACATAAGCAGAAACGATGGCCCTGGCCAAAAAGCATGACATAATCAACATAATTCAGTTAACTTGATTCCCTGTCAGTTATCTTGTTGCCTTTTGTTTCTAAATTGAGCATTAAATTCCCTTAGTGATTGAACGATCGAATTGCGATAAGTTCACCGTGGTGGATGCCATAACCTGACGTTATTTCAACGGATAGGCATTGATCCCTAATTTAAATGTCCGAATTCGATTGGGCGTGTAGAGCACACTGTGCGTCCAAGCGTGGGTTCGAATTCCGCGAAGGTCAAACAATTTTCACCGTTGGATCAATCCTACGTTTGGCAAAGTGTGGCTAAGCAAAATTCCATGTATTTTATTGCAAAAGCTTGAAAATGAACAATCGAAAAATATGTCTTCTTTTCATCTTTGTTCCGTGTGATTTTTGGGAACTTTTTGGTAACCCATTTTTTACTCATTAAATATACCCCTTATTCCGCGGATAAGTTTTCATCGCAGTTTCTGCGAGTCCTTTTTCTATGATATACATACGCCGATTGCTTGCGATTTCGTCGCTAGCAGACTAGGCCTAAACAAACGGTTATGATGCCGGTCTCGGAATCCCAACGTTCTGGTAGAGCCTGTTGGTCAATAAAATGTTTTCTTGACAATTTAGCAATTGAGGTCGAACAAAACAATGCGTTCATTGGTATTGTATTAAAAACCGAAGCAGCTATAATTATCGCTCTGATGTTAAGCGCGGAAATTACCAATAGGTGTTGGAACAAACTCGCTTGAATTCACAAAACAAAATAGTTCATCTGAGAATCATCGATCAGGAGCGGTGCAGAAACCGGTACAACAAAAGTGAAACTCGCTTCTGATGCCTTCAAACCAAGATGAATAAGTGCGTGTAGGAAGTTTTAATGTGATTTGCTTTGCAATGTGGATACCAAATTAGCCACTGACGATCTTGGAAGCATCGTAAAACTGCGTCATCTTTGTTAAGGATCATGAGCCCATATTAGCTTTAGTCAGATGGTGGTTGTCCGTCAATTCACCGAGACCCCGAGCGGTTAAGTCAATGGCTAAGATGTTCCGCTCATAGCCATTCGTCGCTAGTTCACACCCTATTTCAAACGTGGTGAATATACACTGGTGATAAGTTCTAACAACGATGATCTTCGGTGACTAGTTGAATGTTGGTGTGATATGGTGAATCAAAGGAAACTCCAAGGCAGTTCGCAAGAATCTAAATGTACTCACTCTTTCATTGCGGACCCTGGACTAAAAGCGCAAAAACCTGGTTAACGCAGTTCTATGGCGATGAGAAAGTTCACACCGGATCTCATTATTTCGCATATTCACTCCTTAACTAAGCTTTTTAGTGGTTCAAATCGCCCATCTGTTAATCGCCACCACTGAATCCGGCGACTTCAGTCGGTCGACTTAATTCCAGTTGAGAGCAACCCGATCAAACGAGCGAGACTAAACGGATGGCCTATGGCCAATCAATATGGTAGTTTATCATGATCAAGCGGTTCCTATTGGTCCACACGGCATGGGGCTCATGGACCACTTGCCTCGGCCTATTGGGCATACGGTCTCCCTCTTGATCTTTACTTCGAACGCCATTCAAATGCAGCCGAGTTTGTCGATCAATCCTGATCTCAGACACAACACGTTCTCATCGGACCGAAACAAAGTGGCTTTGCACTGTTGGCACGAACTCACAGTCTCAACTTACAGGCTCAGCCCCGTTCTAGAGGTTCTGTTTCAAAAGCATGGAATGTCGCAGGAGAATTAAACGTGTGCGGACATATTTATGCTCCGTTGGTCGAAACTAGCTACTTCGTCCGACTGGGATGCAAAGCGTCAGCCACGGAAACCGTTTGGTGACCTATAGGCGACAGTAGCCTGGTCGACTAATCAGTAGGTGTCACGAAAGTGACCGATAAGACGCAGTTCAATAACTGGTCAACTAGGACCGAATCAAATGTGAGATTATCCCCAAGTAACCAACTCGACCTCCTTGGGTTACATCGGTAGGATAAAAGTCTACATTGTTCACGCCTACTGTCATAAACTACCCGAAAAATGAATACGAGGAAGATGTAACATTGTACCGGGCCAGCTGCGTCAACAGAGCAAGGGCTCTCATTCTCATGATGGTGAGCTCGAGTCAATATAGGATAGCATCATTTTAGCCTCATTTTGTTTGCAAGCAGACAAATCTAGTGCTCCGGAGGCTCTGATCTAGCCACCACTGATCAGGATGCTGACAGACAGGATTTTCCTGTCATCTGGATACCTCGAGCATCTGATTCACGACAGCTGTGATTTTGTGCCATGCCAAAGTTCAAGGTCAAGTTTATTAATACTGTACAAAAGTGCGGTACACAATGAAGAACCCCCGCTCCTCACTATTCATACTGCACAAATGTATTAATTAGTTTTCAAAAACTCTACCTAAATTGATAGGCAAACTGCTCTTGCCTTATTCTTTTATGATTGCATACTATCTGCTAGAATTTCGACGAGGTCACCTGGATTTTGGTCAAGACTTCTATTATAGAAACGGCTTTACAAACGCCGAACAAACTGTGTTTTGTCTCTGTTACCACTGCTTTAAATTAGCCTTATATCGAACTCTAGATGATAATCGGTAATGTACTTGGATTGGTCCTTAGCTGACCAGTCATATGTCCTCGCAGTATATATAGGCATGCATTTGAACTGAACTTGTCAATACCTGACAAATCGATACCGAGCATCGTCTTTGTTCTGTCCAACTGGTTTTCGGCCTTAACAGCTTGGCGACGGAGATGGCTGACCCAAACAGTCTCATTCAGTGCGAATTCAATGTGGGAAGCAGGCTTTTTTGAAACAAGAACAAAGGCACGTAAAGCTGCTTGGGCTGATGGCTACGAAAATCAGGGTCATTTTTTATGAATTGGTCCAAAATCAGATATTGGATTAAAAGAATAACTGGGCATTGCAATTCAGCAATTCAAGCAGGATGCAGGTAGAGTCGTGACCTCGTAATTCATGGTACAAACAGTAATAAGGATGTATTTTTTGTGAATGATGCTAGTCTAGATAAGGCCACAAAAGTTGGATGTTCGTGAACACATGCAGTATTGTAATTAGATTCTGCCCAAACACCCACGGAACCTCAGCTTTAAAGAGACCATTGTACAAGTCAAAGTTATCTTTAGGAAGAGGACTTCAGTATTCAGTATACGTTCTCACTGTCTCAAAATCACCAGACATGCAGAATATCGTTTTTTTAGTTGGGCTTCTTCCAGTCTTGAAGAAGTATCTTGGAATTTGAAGGTACAAAGCGCATATCGTGTCGGGGTACCTCAATCGTCAGGCGGTCTAACGCGCGTTGAATAGCCTGTGTATTGTCACTCAGCAAGGTGATATCATCGGCATACTCCGAGCCAAAAATTCTGTCTCCTGGGGGAGTTCAACTTTACCGTCCAAAAGACCAGATAAAGCGTTCTGTAGAACATCCTGTGTGGTAAACTTGAAGAGAAATGGAGATATATGGCAGCCTTGGCATAGTCAATTGGAGACGACGAAGGGTGAGGAAAGCTGGTCATAGGCCCTAACCCAACCTGACCTATGACGGTGTAACGCTTTGAGAACCGACATATAGTAGCATTTGAACTTGTAATTAGCATACAGAATTCGGTCGGTCATAATAATGAGCGGATACGAGTTACCGAGTTACGTACTGAATTGGTCCAAACTACGCATATGAAGTCAACAAGAAGACCACAAGAGAACGCAAACAAGTTTGAGTTATATTTATCTCTCATGGGTTTATATGCAATGTTTGAAATATTCCCTCCGGTGGAATACATTCTGTCCAGTCGCCTTCGCGAAGTGTTTGGGGGTTTAACGCTGCTTGTCCTTATGGTTCTCCTTGGTTACTGGTCTACGCAGGCCAGCGTGAAGCTGGACCACCACTCACCACATACGTCTCAGATACACCATTTTTCAATAAAAACAGTGGGGGGACAACAAGCGATTCATTCCACGAGGAGGGGATTTTTTCGGAGTACCAGAACCTCGAGAACAAAGCTTGGAGTTCTCTGACCAGTTCCATTCCGTCATCTTTAAATAGAAAGTCCTTCGAACTCCGGCGCTTTTTAACATCCTAAGGCTCGGATTTCTCCGAGGATCTTCTCCTGAATAGGTGGGTCTGCTGTAACAGGCCACTAGAAGCAACCTGGAAGGCTGCAGGAGGAGCTGACACTGAAGGCCAGCTAAATTGTATTTTAACGTGCTTCGCATTAGCGTAAAAGACGTCGCTGCAGGTTGTGGATAGACAAACCAGTTTCACAGAATGTTTTTTGCCCAGGCAAATATTTCCTGCTTGTAGTTCAGATGAGGTGAAACAGCTTGCGGAAATTTCCCGTAGCGGCAGCAAGTTCCATCACTGCCAGATCTCGCTTCCACTGAGTTCACGTCTCATTCCCAGCAGTGCCCCATTCTACTAACTACCAGCCGGGACAGATTAGCGTGCGTCAAGAAAGCGCAAAGACTAAACGGAACTCCAGGATGTCACATTGCGACGGGTCAGGTCACAACTTACCAAGCCTTCTTGATAATCGACCAGTACTCATTGATGTTTTGAAGTGGGGACGGTCCTAGCTTTTCAGCCAGTGCGCTGCGAAAGACCAGTAGGCCAGTCGGATCAGGGAGCTTGTCCAAATCTGACCGACGCTGCAGAGTGTCATGACCGCCCACCAAAGCACATGAACAGCAAAGTGTACACTAGCGCGTAGCGGGGATGTCAGTCGGATAACAGAGAGTCTTTTGGATACAACGCACATTGATGTCTCCAGTGCACGGGCTAAATACCCCTGTTGACCTGCATGCATCAGTGTTCGCACATTGGAAGTGGCTAGTTTGAGTGAGCATCAAGAACGAAGAAGTGCGTCAGCCATCGGAAGCGGGTTAGGTGAGATTCGGAGCGCGAGAGGGCAGGGACAGAAACTATCCCAATGACACTACCACTAGCATGTCCGACTGAACTTCCCGACAAATGTAAGGGAACGGGGTGGAATAGGAATAACGTGAGTCACAACACGAACAAACAGCTGTGAACGGTGTTAGGTCTGTTTTGTTAATGAGATAACACCAAGCAACGTCTGTCCAAAAAATTAGTCACTTTCATGATGGTTTGCATTGTGGGCTGTTGTACTACTCCATCGCTCAGTCCAGAGTTGACGTTTTTATTAGACGATGCGCCTCTAGTATTTGGGCAACCAAGTGCTTTCTGTGAGGCAACAATCATTCCAGACCAGCCCATGGCCAGTTGATCGGTTCATACGCCTCTTCTGGAAAGCCTTTTGACGGGTCAGTGGAACACGACAAGAGGCAGTGGCCTTACTTGTTTGGCGAGCCACACTCGCCACGTCGCAGTGCCACCAGCGGGCTTTTGTGGTGTTTCCTAGAGAGGGCGCTTGTCTGGCAAAAACCACTACGCCCTCGGCACTGCTGCTGCTTGTCCGTGGCCGCTTATTCGATGGGCCTGAGCCTACCTTACTCACAACTAACCATCTGGATGGTATCCGTTCCTCTATCCACAACTCAAGGATGCGTTTAGTAGCACGTAGCTCTGCCCTGATTCGGAAAAAGATAGTGACATAAGGACTCGTTTGTTTGTCCCATTGGATTCAAGTGATTCAGCTTCATTGCAAAATCTCACCACTGAAAGTGGACATGATTTCGAGATTAGATTTCTCCAGCGTAAAAGCCAAATGAAACCAGATTTTCAGAGGCCGCCTTCCGTTTGCTGGTTTCTCGGCAAATGGCAATCTGTGCATTTTTGTCGGTTTCGATATAGAACAAGTGTGAACGTTGTGACCAAGTAGGGCATAAATGAATAATTTTGCGCAGACTTACGTAAACCATCGGCGGGTTGCCGAACACAGCCATTGCGATTCCGACGCGGTCATACGTTGTATTTAACACATTTGTACCAAAATACATGAATGATGAAAATACATCACCCTTTCGATTAACAGGTCAGAAAGCAGTATGTCCCGTACGGTAGCCAAGGCTGAGATGAAATACAATCAGACAGAGAAAGAAGAATTAATGTAAACTTTTGTCGTTAGAACATTCCACAAAATGCTGCACGAACGCCGGTTCACAATGTGCAACGACCATGGGCCGTTAATTGATATTTGTCTTCAAAGAAGGGTGCGTCTATTCATTCTTCAACGTTGGGCTACTGTGCTAACTGGTTATCATTTTGTCCTACAATACATACAAACCGACAGCTTCGAACACTTTGAATCGTTATCCCGCTCGATCGTCCACAATGCACAAGGTCAACCGGAGGGTGGCGTGATAATTTCAGCAATTAATGTGGATGTTGAGGTCAGTCAAGTGTTTCATGACTCAATATGCAACTTATCATTTACATTCAGCTCCGTTAACAAAACAAGTAATGTCCTACCTACGCAACGGCTGACCGGTCAGCATCAATGACCCTGGAAATTGGGCAATCGTGTCATTGTAAAGAAAGCATTGACAATCGCGGGTGACTGCCTGATACTGTATCCAATTGTGTGGTAATTCCAGAATGCCCCAGAACCAAGGTTCTTCATCAGCTACACACCGGTAATTCCGAAATGACACACATGAAAGATGTTGCTCGATCTTATGCTTATTGGCTGAATATAGACGCAGACACTGTGCGCAGATGCGAGCAGTGTGCTCTAGCGTCCAAAGCACCCGGGAAATATGAACAGTACACTTGATCTGCATCTTGTTGACGCTGGATACGCATCCACATAGATTTTGTTGGACTTATGAACAAGCGGTGTTTCCTAATCGTCGCTGATACCTACTCGAAACGGCCCGAAATATTCCCAATTACCCAAGCATCCACAACCACTACAATAGCGGCACTTCATCGTCGCTTTCTCATTTCGGTGCTTCAGAGACTTGTGTCACGGACAGTGGTGCACAATATAACTCGGTGTAATTTAAAGTTTTCCAAAAGCGTAGTACAAATCATTTTTTCAGTCTTCTGTAGCACTTACAATCCAATGAGCAGCCAAGACGACTCATTGACACATCCAAGCGCTGTCCTCAAAAGTCAGGCGGGAAAGGAAGCCCCGTATCCATTTTAGATACTGTTTTATGAACTTACCTCTTGGCGTCTAACCGAGGACCGAAATCATCAGCTAAGCTGTTTTTGGCAGACGAATGAGAACACCATTTGAAGCAACTCTATCAGCTACCCTGATTTTCTGGAGAAATAAAATAATGGAAGACTAGTGCAACAGATATCATGGAACTAAGAAGTGGTCTTTCGAAGCAGGTAGCCCAGTGCATGTGCTTGGAATCACAGCGAACTAAAAAAGTAACTTATTCTTTCAGGTGCAAAACCCGAGCCTGGGCACGACAGTATAGGTACACATCGGAGACTTTTCCATATCCTGATTATCAGGAGCTACCGCTTGAAATCCTTCTAGATAAATCTTCTCGCCCAAAACAAACAAATGATATCTTTTAAACCGAGAAGGAATCAATTTTTGGGTGAAAAAATTTGGGGCGAACACGTACACTCATTCAGAGGTTAATTATTCAGCCACACAGAAAGATGTATCAGTGCATTCCGTTTTCGGGGAAGGTATTATAGAAACAACTGCACAAACGCTTAACACACTGAGTTGTGTTATTTTCTGGGTCTCTGTAACCATTGCTTTAAATTAGCCGTATAGCGAACGATCGACATTAATCGGTACTGCATTTGGATCGGTTCTTAGCTGACCAGTCATGTGTCCTCGGAGTGTACTTAGGCATGCATTTGAATTGAGCTTGTCAATACCTGATAAATCGATAGCCAGCGTTGTCTTTGTTTCAACCTACAAACCCTGGACCTTCTTGCTTCTTGCAAAATTCTCGTCAGTTTCACAAGTTTAGGGAACTCTTTCTCTGCTTTTCAAGAGAATATTTTGTCACCACTCCATGCAATAATTGTGTTGACTTTGAGCCCACCGTGACAGATTCTACGAAACTTCATTCGCGACATGCATCCGTTGGTTCCATACTACAAAGATCATTGCAAATTGCTATGTAAAAGTTTTGTGAATAATCTCTCCGTGTGCATTTGACTTGTCGCCATTTCAGCCGCTGTGGATTTTTCCAACCAGTTTTTGCTTCCTTGGCACGTGGCCCAGAAACGTATCCCGTGGGGTGTGGTGTTCGTACTCGGTGGAGGATTTGCCCTGTCCGACATTTGTCAGGTACATGAACGATCAATAAGGATAGGGTTTTGTTTTGTTTGTGATCGGTAGAATCGTCGAAAACCCAGCATTTTAATTCAGGTACCAGTCAAAGATTTCATGCTGATTCCGATGCTTGTGCTATTACTACTACCACTGCTAGTAGTAGTAATGTTGGTAGTACTAAAAATATTATCACTACTAATACTACCAAGTAACTTTACTAATAGTAGAAATACTAATAATGATGACACGTTACAAAATAAAACTAGTTATATTGTAGTGTATCGTATGAAATACTTTTCTAACTCATAAGAACAACTTAAATTTCGGATATATCGATGACGTGACGCTAACGCTACCGGTTTGAAAGCAGATCAAAAGTGCGAAACGGAGGAGGCGAGCTCACCCGTGAACATAAAGACAAAATTCTCGCAGAAATTCCTTCTTCTCTGGCAGAATTCGTGCCAAACATGGAATAGAATAATTGTCACGGGAGCCAGTCTAAACTGGATGAATGCAAATTGCAGGAAGTCTGGATACGATACACGCAATAATTTTAGGAGGGACTATTTTGGGCAAACCTTTCATATTCAGATCACCGGAATAGAAGAAACGCACGTTATAATCGGCGGTCCTCGAAGGGATGTGTAAAAGCCGTTTACAGTAGTCTGGAAAGATAAAAAGGGGAAAACAGAATGGACTGCGGGTGACACATTGATTAACAAATGAGTCAGTTACAGTTTGATGAACACCAAATGACCTTGGTACACAGATAATTAAGCAATGGTTCATGTTTCTACATCCCAATTTACATAACTAACGTCAGTGTGGTATCAGCTACCCCCCCCCACACACACATAAATACAGGCCTCCCAAGTGAAAGGATCCTGGTTCAAACCATGGAGTTCGTTATTGGGTAGGCATCACTAGTGAGTTCCAAATAAAGGGAGACCCGAGTTCAATGCTTCCGAGTACCTGAGGTTTGTGCTTTCAGAGTGGAGTCCGAAGGGCAATCAAGCAAAAAGCAAAGGGGATGCTATACTGTCAAACGTTGTAAAGGCTCGGGATCACAATGCTCGCAGGATAGTTATTGACAGTAGAGATAAATCACTTAACCAACCATAAGTACTGGTGAACACGCAACGGTATAAGTTCGGTACTCCAAACAGTACCCAAAATGAGGAGAACGGAGCAAGTTTGCCCCGTGGGTTGGTCCGCACTCCAAATTGATGGATCAGATGACATTAGATTGAATCAATCAACTAGTCATTTATGTACATCAGCTGTTTGAATGCACAGCTGCACCGGAATATATCACATGATTTGCACGTCAAGTGACCGCACCGACCTATTGTCGTGCAACGGTTTTACTTATCGTGAATTAATCAACCTTAAGCACTTGGGCCAAACCGCTTTGGGATTGGGCGCCAAATGGACAAATCAGTGAGGAACATTCTCCAATAAAATCAGACAATTTAAATCCGTAAATCACACGTACATTTTAATTGTCCGTTATCCCGGAAACAGTCTGGTCCTATCGATGTTCGTATTAGTTACATGGTGTGCCCATGTTTTGGTGCTGTACTAGAGGCCAGCGAGTTTAGTCTTTTTAGCATCGGACTTCTGGCGTTTGTTCCATTGCACTGGTCGACGCCTCAAACTGTCACTTTCCTCCGGAAATCACCTGTCAGTTTTCCAGAGTTCTACTAAGATACTCTCACTTTTCAATGGGATTTGTTTGTCTTGTACAATTTGTTTCTGATGAAATACCTACGTCTCCTACGGTCGATCGCCTTTGTAAGGTTGGAGAGACCAGTTTGGTGAATCCTTTAAACGAGTCCACGCAACAGTGTGCACTACTAAACAAGTAGACCACTCTGAATTTGTATCCTCTCTGGCTGATATTCTTATAAATCCGCGAGATAGGCCAAAGGTCTAAGGTGTGGACGGAAAGATTATTGAAAATCTCAAGAGCATAAAGCATAGGGACACAAACAATCAAGGATGACTAGCAAGGGTTTGCGCACGTAGGACGGCCAACACAAAGAGCAATTTTAGTATGAACAAAACTTGTGTCATGAACTGTTATTTTGTATTTAACCCATGAAGAATATCTGCCCCAAATTCAGTTGTAATTCGGGAAAACCGGTTCTTCAGTCAGTCGTTGTCGAAATCAGTCACTTGGCTTGCCCGGGGAGAACTGTACCGTACGCGAGCAAAGCCAACCGCTAAGGAAGAGAAGTAGAGGAAGTCCCACCCGACAAGTGAGACAGGATTTTATACCATTCCCCACATTATTTCGGAATCGTGTCAGAATTGTTCGGAATCGTATCAAGAATGTCCGGAAGTGTTATCAAGATGAATTATCGAGACCTCGTATGCGTGGGCCTAAAACTTGATTATCTTGCATGGGGCATTTGCGCGCACCTACCGCTAAGTGCTTCGACTATCCACACATTGCTCTGTAATCTGCGAGCAGATGTACTCTTGAGGACTCTGGCGAAACAGAGACGTGCCCTGACCAAATTCCAAATATTTTTGGCATAATTCCGAAATAACGCTGCAAATGGCACAAAGTGCGAGACAAGTTTGGGTTTTGTACAATATGAGACGACAGGCAGCTTCATGCACGAAACGGAAAATCAACCTTGCAAGCAGCGTGAGAATTTAGTCGAGATATAAAATGAGGTTGGCCTAAACAGACCTAGACAAGAGGTAGAACCTATGGAGCGTAAATCTGGTGAAGCAAAATACGAATGAGGGTTGAAGAAATGACGTTTTAGGGAAACAGAAATAATAGGAGTTCTCCAAGCATTGTAATCAACATTATTTAGGGGAATTCCAGCAGAATGTCTGCTCATGGTCGGGATTTAGCTATACACTGGCGATATTGCGGTCGCAATCAACGTTACTGTTTACATGGAGTGGAGAGTATGATAAGAATATAGAACAATAAAGCGTGAAATAATCAAAAACGGAGTGAACTGAGTCTACTGTACTGAATAAATCACTAATTAACAGAAGAGGGAGCGCGAATGTAAAATCTCGGGAAACACCAGCATTCACGGGCGAGGGTAAGATAGAAACTTATTGATTTGGACGAAAACGTTTCGCTTACTGAGTGAACTTTGATGTTCACCATACGAGTGCTATTGGGAACCCGAAAGTGTACATTGTCACCAGTAAATGCCAGTGCCAAACTCTGTCGAAATTCCTAGAGATATCGAGCTGGAACAACTGCGTTTCTCCGATCAGAAATATGAAACGGGAGCCAGCATATCACTAGCAGAAAGACGTTGTCAGATACCATACTGGCGGTAGCTCAGCAGTCATTCTCTTCCGAGAAGCAGTTGCAGTTGGTCAGTGGTAAGGGTTCGGACACCATAGAAAGAGCAGATATTAGGAAAATCGGACGCTAGTTATTCTGATCAGAGAGAATGCTGCGACTCTCAGATGCCCAGAGAGGGTAGCACTTAGCTGATCTTCCTGGTTAGTGACGGCGTAAGTGGACGGGGCAGAATGATAAAGTGAAGTGGAATTGGAAGAAGATAGGGAAGCGGAAGTTCACCAAAGAAGTTCTCCGTAAGCATTGCCGATGGGAGGGGATGGAAAAGTCGGAAATTTCGGGACATGGTTTTGTCAAGAGGTCAAACTGTTCGACTACCAGTGGCGGATGAGACCAGGCTCTACTCTTTGCAGCGGATGAATCGTTCTTTAGCTCCTAGCTTGCACACAGTGGGGGCGGTGGGAGACTGGATTGGGTGAGCAGAGCCGGGGTAAAATTCTAATACCCACAAGCGAACAACGCAGCTATTTGCGTGCTTGAACTAATCGGGGTATCGAGTTTTCTGGGTGTAGAAAAGCGCAAAATAAAAATACCCACTGGTTGAAGAATGACGCCAATTAAATTAACGGCAGACTAAGAAGCTTTAGAAGCAAACAGCAATCGCTCAAAGAAAAAACAGTGAACCGAGGGGAGGAAAAACTGAAATATTTACCTAGAGAGAATGAACATTAGTGAGAACAATATCAACCATATATGGTCGATCACAAGGTCAATCTGGTGTGTGTGTGTGTGTGTGTGTGTGTGTGTGTGTGTGCGGAGGTCAGCTAGTTGATATCAGCTGCTGACCACAGCGAATTCTTGACCTCCTCAGTCCATGGCCGTTTCGTTAGAAGAGTATACTAACCAAATCCTTTTGTGAACATCAAAATCTCCTAAAATACTAACATGACAATTATGGGTCAGTAACAGACAAGCCCTCAGGACTAGGAGACAAAATAATCGAAAACGCTCAATGAGCGATAACCAACACGAAAATTGTGATTGAATTAAAGGAATCGAAGTTTCAACCACGAGTTGAAACTCGCTATTAGAAGAGTTAAGGTTTGATATTTAGCAATTGGTAACAGAATGATGGACAAAAGGCAGACACCTCCTATACGGGCAGAAGAGGAGTGGAAAGTGTAGCTGGAAAAATGGAAGGGGTGTCATCTGATTTGGGGTAAGATTTGGGTCTCGGTCAAAAGCGGAGCAGTCGGGGAAGAAGAACACTAATGAAACTTATTAGCAGAATTATTGTTGCAGTTCTGTCTAAGAATTTTATTGAATTTAATGATTTACTATGATCTTCGTCAGTAGGTTCAGAGAGCCTGAGGGCAGAGGCCAACTTAGTTGTGTAATGTCGTGATTCATGTGAGACGAAACTCTAGGATCCATGGTCGTGAGACTTAAAGCGGCGAATTGCGCACAAGGTCTCAACGGATCAGGCATTTATATGTGCTATTCTCTTCTGTTGGTCTTATCTAGCCCTTAAAACTCAGTTGGTTTCTGTGTTTTATTGGAATAACGATTCTAGAATTAGAGGATGTATAAAAACGTAATTTGTGTCCAACAGCAACAGCCTATTGGCGAAGCATTTGCAAGGCATAAGGAAGTTCGCCGGTTCGATTCCATCTCGTGACATTGACTACTTGCCACGTGATGCCTGAAAATTACTTGTTTTCCCTCTCAGTAAAGACCAATACGCATGGTCATTTTGTTGTCCACAAAGTGGTTGTTATCGCAAACCATTGAAATTGTCCTGAAAAATTTATTTCTCGGAAAGAGAGGTGAAATCTAATTTAGTCAAACCTCGTTGATGTGGAATTGCGAGTCAGTTTTCTGGTGTGCATCAGATGGGATACATTTTGGTTTGACGAAAAAAACTTTCATAGCTTGTCAATACAAGGTACAAAAATATTAAACTTCTATCTGTTATCACTTGTTTTTTTGCCAGTCATCCGGGTTGTCGGCTGAAGTTGGTCAATTTCTTGGTGAACGATTCTCTCGCTTGCCGGTAATGGGGCTTGTTCTTGTGTGCTCGGTCTGCGCCGCTTTGCTGACTGAGTTAACCTCGAACGCGGCCACCGCGTCCATACTGCTTCCAATTATGTTCAGTTTGGTAAGTTCAGAAGTCGTCTGGAGATCCTCACAAGCATTTCCTCACATTTCAGAGTTATTTTTGGAATCTCGAACAGTCGTCTTGGAACATAAACGGTGTTTGATCAGCTCCGCTTCTTTTAAAATCGAACAAACCACTCCAGTAGTTCAGCTTTCGGTATCTTTGGGGTATTGCAAGACTGTGCAGTTAATCAACTCTTTGGTTGGTGCGTTTGAATGAGAGCAGTGAATACTCGTCACGTAACGACTAAGCGTACAGTTTTCAAAGGTCCATCCTCTTCAGTACACGCTAAACGACAACTGATTCCTAATACAAGGGGTATTCAAGACAAAATTCGTAACGCGTGAATTTTGCCCGTATTCGGAGATCGGAGAGTGCAGCCAGTTGGTCCTTCTGCACACGTTAGCCCCGCTTGTTGGATCGGTTAGGGAGACCGGTTAAGCGGAACGAGTGTCCAAATACAAAGGCCATAATCACCGACACTTCCCGAGAACGAGAGAGGAGTGAGTGATTGAATGCATTATACAAAAGAACAGAGCGATCGCACGTGACGGATATTCGTACGAATGTATGGTATCAGTGCATGGGCAAAGCAATCAGTGACATTTCACCGAGGGAAATTGTACTTGTTAGTTCGGTCAACTTTTATGAACCCCATCACGGTGTCCATTAAAAAGCTTGCGATATATCGGCCGAGTTAGTTTGAACACGACGTGGGTCACAAACACTTGGGTGCACTTTTGATGAGAATGGACACCAATGGACAGACAATTGTAATTACATAAGGTGACATTTCGGAATGATGTGAGGATAGCAAATTTCTTTCAGATTTTTTATATACCAACTGGATTAGTTCAGCATATGATTGACAGAACAACGGAACACATTTTCGAATAGCGCCACGAATGATAAACCCGTATGCGGAAACAAGTCTGCTTTCGTTCCAATTTTCTTTCGATCTCATTGTTCCAGTCGGAGAGTCTGAAAATTCATCCGTTCATGTTGGCTTTCCCGGTCACGGTTGGCACATCGTTCGCTTTCTCCCTACCAGCTGCCACACCTCCGAATTCTATTGTTTTCGGAAAAGGGCGCGTGAAAGTCATGCACATGGTGAGCGAGCGTTTGTTTTTCTTGTGAGCTCATTTCTCGAGTCGATGATCACGGACCTCGATATTTGAACAAGGCGGTAAAATCTAAAAAATACTCAAACAGACTCCTTCACACGTGACTAGACTTGTTGCATCAGATTCGAAATAGCCCATGATCTAGGCCATCATTAACATAGTTACACTTGCGAATAATCGTTTAACCTATTGAATTTCAGTAGAATGGTACCCTTTGCAGTCGAATAGAAGATTCGGACTGGAAAAGAACTATCGCACAGAAATATTTACTCCAGTTCCGGAGGAGGCAATGCTGGACGGGATAAGATTAATCCAACTTTTACGGAATGATACCTAATGCAGAAAATCAAAACTGCAGCGAGACGTATGTGAAAATTTCACATAGAGGGAGAAGAAAAATGATCCGGAGGTTAATAGCCTACAACGATGAAGTCGGAGCCTATACCTGGTCAGCCTCGTTCAACCATACTAATCGCCTGAATACCGCGGTGTTCAAAACACCAGCCGTGATTCCCTTAATCCGCGCACTAAGTTCCGTCAAGCTTTACTCTCACTCAGTCCAGATTTGAGATATCATTTCTCCCCGGCGGTTCTTCATTGCCGAAACAAGGATACGTGATTGCCGACTTTGATTTTTCTCCTGCTTTCGAGGTTTATTTTTTCTGAAAGCTGACTGTAAACCGATTCCAGTATTTAACATTTTAGTATACATTTCGCGCCACTTGTTCTGTTAGCAGTTACCAAGATTTTGACAAGAGTTTGTCCAGTCACAAACACGAATTCATGAATAACCCGCATCATCCCAGAAAACCGTAGTTCATTGAGGAATTATTCATCGTCCCACGTGAACGCCAACCGTACTAACAAACAAATAGGTTTTGGGAGTCAAATCACTGTGTTGTCCTGCTTAGGAATCAACTTGCAGACAATCAGAGATAGACAGACAGACGGACAGGCACGCACACAAGGGGCTCAAACAAACTCAAAGTGGATACCAGTCAGCTTGAATCCGACCCGTCATCCTAGATTCCCTTTCGTTTTTTGCGTTTTCTGGTTCCAAATGCCACTGGACTGATATTGATTTCGATTGATAGAACCAACTTGTTCAGCGGTTAACGACGGACTTCTTTCGGGTATTGATCCCCTCATGGAGTTTGTTTCTCAAGCATTACTAATTTAAGGATTGTTTAGCACACCATGTGCCGCGTTCATTGGGATATAAATTCATATGTTTGATGGAATTGCCTTGATCATGATATGCCTTTTCTTATTTAAGGACTGTAATGCCAATGACAAAGACAAACTCTAGTCGATAAATTAGTTCATTATTGTTAGAATTCGGAGTGTGTGAATTGAGCGATTTCCAATGCGGGATTTAGGTCATTTCTGTCCATCTGATATATCCAAGATTTGGTAAATTGCAACGAACGCTTACCGTGGAAACAGCATTGAAACCAATTTACGTAACTAGCATTTGATTGGCAACCAAAAAATGAATATTTTTCGGAATTCCACGACCAGTTTCGCGGTTCACACTGCTCACGAGGCGTGTCCAGGATTCATTGTCTGATCATTCCCGAAAGTGTACATCCTACGACTGCGATCTCAGGTGAATCATTCGAAGTGTGCACGGATGCCGAGCTCATTATATATAAGTATGTCAGTACGTTTTTCAAAAACGTAAATAGGATTGGAGAAACTGTCTTCTTTTCCCGAATTGTTTGACCATTTTATCATTCTGGAGAATAAGGCCCACGAAATTTAAATCCAACGCGTGGAACGGCACTGGTCTTACTGATTTCAAGTTCGCGCCATCATCTCCAACGTTCTGAACTACCATTGTTTGTAACCTTTTGAAACCTAGGCAATACAACCTAAGAAACCAACTGGAGCCAGTCGGACCGATAGAATTTTTACATTTCTTTTCTAGGTTATGGGTTTACCAACGCGATAGTTTCCCTCTAATCAGCTCTAATGTGCACGATTAGCGTGATTTAGGTTTCGAATTGGGATTCGTAGCACGTGACTGAGCCACGTCGGTCGATATCAAGAAATATGAAATGTGTCCCAAAGTTGGGGTTCCAGATTACAAACCTAAGGCTGTCCTCGCATGCATGCTTCTTAGCTGAAGACCGATAACCGGCGAGTATCAGCCGCTTTTAGGGGAGAAAAATCATATCCACAAAATAACACCATTATATACCGCTGTAAGAGATTCCGCCATGAAACAATGGCATGATGACGTGACGATCCCAGGAAGTGTTTGAGTTTTCGAAGCCTGAAGGTCCTTTGAAATGCTGGCTGCAATCTCCGGTTGAGCCACCAGTTGTGATGAGACTCCCTAGGTGGATGGAACTGTTTACTTGCCTCACTGGTTAGTAAGCAGGTTCACAGGGTAGATCGCCCAACCTCAGATGCCTGAAGACTGACACGTATCATTCATAAGCACTTCCTTTGTACACGAAAAACGGTTGAAACCCTCCAGACGGTGGGAATGTTTCAAAGACGGATTCTAAGAAATAGTTTAGTCATTTTGCTGACATCCGCTTCTTCTCGTCTTTGAAATGCTCGGGAAGAAGACAGTCAGTTCCTGTTGACTTATGACTCTTGATGGTTCTGATTTCCATTCTTGATGCTCGTTTTGTTATGCGCGATTTCGAGAGCGCGAGGAGAATGAGAACGAGAATGTGCGGACAATCTTACGTTTTACTCAACGTCCAACTAGGATGAAGATGGTGTGAAGGAATAAGATGCATCATGTGAGTGACACAGGCGAAGTGAGCAAACAGGACAGAAAAGAGTGGGACACCGTTATTCAGGTGCGCGAATGAGGGCAAACCAGTGACGTTGGTGTAGCTCGAGTCGATCAAATTAGCGCTTTGGCAGTTTAATGACCGATCAATTGCCGATTTTTTTTCGCTAATACACTGAGGTACCGGACCAAATACTGGGATAATTAACTATCGTTGTTGCTTCTAAAGCAGCTTTTACCTCGTTAACACAACTGGATCTCCAGGCCCCTCAGTCTTTGCGTACGAAAGCTTTTATTTCGAAGTGGATGAAAGCAACCAACTTGTTTGGTATATAGCATTGTTCTCTGGATGCGAAACTAGTCAAGTTTGTAAGGGAATGGTAATATAATTAGGATTGCGCCTGAGGCTAATGCAACTATTCCATTGGTCATCGGTGGTTGCACGATGCTGGACCATGCCAGACAGATCGCGATCAGTGCACGGGCGTGAATGTAACCCGATCATCGGAGGTAGCGAGCAAGTGCAGAGCGCAAGACCAGATTGAGACCGCGTTCTTCCATTGGGTACCGGCGGCCAGCAGAAGTTGTGGTGTGATTAGAAGGCAAGTGTGAATATGCAAACTGTGAAGACCATATCGTGAGTTGGGCCAAAAAATCAGGGTGAACGGTCCAGATTCGACATGAAAACGACATGAGCTAAATCGGTTGAAAAGCACTGAACAAGACGGACCGATTAAAGTGCGACCCGGACAGCCGGTTGTTCTCACTTGACCTAGTGGGGCGGACGATGGCGATCTAGAACTAGGACTGACTAACTGGAGAGCAGAATTCGGAACAGAGAATATTCGCCACCCAAAGAAGTTTAACATATTGTAACATAGGGATCAGCTTTTTGTAGCTAGTTTGTGTTGACGGTCCATGTATTTTAATCGTTCTCTTTAGAAACGTTCCGCATACCAGCATGAGGACAGATTCAAGAAAAGTGAATCAGGTGAACCGATACTGGTAGATTCTGCTGCTCCGGTAGTAAATGGTAATTGTATGGTAGAATAGAGACCAGTTTGGACCAAAGCAAAGGGGTAGCAGTTAGCCGAACGATATCTCGATTGACGAACCTTCATGCTACAGAGTAACAGTTAATGAGCAATATAGAGATAAAAAAGAAACCAGTCTTGATAATAAAAATGATCATCGGGAAATCCGAACAAACGTGCCGGGTGATGTGTACTGGATGGCAAACTTTTAACAAGTGTTGAGGAAACTAGCCACAGTGATGATGCAATGATTGTGGATTGTCGTAATGAGATAATTCATATTTTGATCGGATGTCTACTGGCTCCAAATGGAGTCATGTAGGGTTTGGAGTGAGGCGAAAGAGTTGTTGAGATTCAGAAAAGATGTTAGCACAGTGTTAAGAGGGAATTGGGTGAAATAGTTCGGAGAAAGAGAGCATAGAAACCAAGACGACGGTTCTTCAAAAACAAGTGAACTATTTCAATATCTAGGCCAAATTACAGGATCATTTCATTTGGTCCTCCACAGAGTCTTTGACAGAAATACGCAGCCTACATGGTAGTATGATGAGACAAAGGAACGGCCTACATTGTAATCCAGTATTCTTGAAATCTGTTGTGTGCGTTTTGATTGGTGGTCCGTTGGCCGAGGATCCGACACTTGACTGATGCGGTCATTCAAGAGGACTTCTCACAGAGGTCCATCTGAACCTTCAACAACAAAATGCTACTTATGTTGGGCATAGATACATGACTACTCATAGTGATGAGTCGTGTATAACACATCACACTGCCTTCGATGGGCACAAACAATGTAGATTCTACTTTGGCGTCCTGTTATCAGGCACGACCCCCAAGACACCTGTGGAGAGTGGTGCGCCTAATCAACGGCCGATAATTCATGAAGCCATGACCACACCAGTCAACTAACAGACACAATACCAAATGACGAGCAGCCCTGTCAACAAAAATCTTTCGAAAGTTCATCACTGAAATCGCTAAAATGGACTTATTATTCCTACATATTCCTAGCGACTGAAACGAAGTTATAAAGTCATGACGTATTCCCATTGTGACGCTTCCAAATTTGCAAAAATTGTGACACATGAACATGAACTTCCAATGCACTCAGTGGACGGTAAAGTCGATAAAATCTGTTCAAACATCCCCTTACAGATTCGCACCGGAGTATTCCTCAATGTGATCGGCAGTGTGGTCTCCTTGTTCGCGATGTTCACGTACACGCCATCGTTGTTTGGTCTGAGACAATTTCCCGACTGGGCTGTAAATGTCACCGCTGGCAGCGCTCCTCAGCACTGACCCGTCATGGGACGCCAGTGTGTGCATGTGTGTGTGTGTGTGGGGTGTGTGTGTGTGTGTGTGGAAAGAATTGCTTTTCAGCAACTGGCCTTTGGCTTGATCGGCTGATTCATTTTCTGCTGGTCACAAATTCACGTGCACGCGTGAACACACACACACACACACACACGCATACATAAGCACTACGCGAGCTTTCTGTTTTGCTCGTGGCGACAGACTATCATACCAATCGAGGCATTTATTTGTTCTTTTTTCTCTAACGGTCTTTTATCCATGGAGCCTATATCCTGCAATAATTTGGCTAATGATAAATGATGTGATCATTATCTTCATGATTTGAAATACTTATTACCAATGCATACTTTACCCAATAAATTTCATTGTTTTAATCCTAAGCAAATTTTATTTGGCTTTTGACTACGGCGTGGTTAGTTCTGATAAGTGTAGCATGTATTCAATTTCCAAAAGCAAATGATTTTGACAAGGAATCGGTCTCCAATAATTCGATAATCAGAATAGACTAACTATAATTAGGCTGAGTTGAAAATAACATGTACGTTGTTCCTTTAATACCTAGATCTGAATATCACGGGATAAAAAGACTGCTGGTCAATTACAACGCGAGTATATATATATATATATATATATATATATATATATATATATATATATATATATATATATATATATATATATACCAGTCCTATTATCTCCGGATTTCGGTTGTCTTCGGTTGGGCGGGCATGTTTGGGTTCCGAAAACAGTTGGTCATATGGTCATGTGTTTTTTGCGGACATAGGGAATTTCCACGTTGAACCTGTTTGTACGTGGCTCCAGCGAAAGTTTGTAGCCCACAGGATAAAATTTCTGACAAAGTACATGTTTCAAACGTGCTACCGTTTCTCGTTCCGCAAATTTTGGCGATAATCGATAGCCGAGAACACAATACGTTACTTACGATTACAAATCAATAAGCAATCCAGATGTCCAATACAATCTGATGTAACCATCCGCAATCTGCAGTTTGGTATTCCACCATGTTTTCAGCAGACACTTACCTAGATCACGACAACAAATGACAAGTAGTCCTCAAAACTGTCCATGTCACCCAGTCGGAATGTTACGTGGATGAATGAAAATAAAACATTGAATTTGTACGACAAGACTAAGGAGATCTTAATCTCGGCGCGAAACTGTACTTCTAACTGACTCGAGGGAAAACCTAATTAGGCATCCGATGTTTAGTGTAGTGGCAACAGTCGCACTGACAATTTTGGGCATCATTTACTTAGTAATCTTTGAAGCTGAATATGGATTTCATGAGGTTTATCTGATCGAGTTTGGTTTTATCTAGTGTAATATTAATAATCTCTCGTTACAGCCCGGATAGCCCAGAGCTTTCGCGTTTTGCTTACCGTCCGACATGTCCTTTTTGGTTCGCTATTTCGTGTACCATCCTCTCGGTTTTAGTTCGATGCCATGATATGCGCAGCACAATTCGCTCACCCGGTCTTCGACTCGAGTCATTTTAATTTCTTCGGCTGAGGGGACTTCGGGAAACCAGGAGTTCGCAGTGGAATAGACGATATATCCGATGGTTGCATGTCATAATTCCTTGGTTTGATTTGTTTGTTCATAAGTCTTGGAGAATGTGATCGATGATCGTTAGAAGTAAAACGAAATGGTAAAAACTGTGATGAGAATGACACATGCCGAACGACGATCGGTTCTTAGTGCACCGAAAAACCGTCAAGCCATGTAAGATATTGTATGCAAAATTCGGTCGTTCAATAAAACAATATAATCATCATAGTTGCCAGTAGGCCAATGTCTCGATCACCATGGCTAATCTTTCTCAAGACTGTTTACAAGGTTACCAGAGTGATGGAAACTCTGGCAAAGTATCAACTATAGGGGTAAAATGTGTTGCGGAGCAACGGTGTTTTACGTGAAAGCAAAAACACATCAAAATAATCTATGAATCTTTTGGATAGGTTACGAAAATTTTACTTTACCAGCTGTGCTAATCATTTTCTAAATAGAACAACAAAGTTTAAGACACAACTACTTATGAGTAGCGTGCGGGATTGGTGTTTCCACGTTGGACATTCACTGTCTTCCTTCGTAGGTTTCGGACAGGGCTGTCTGGCATTGAAGACAACATCTGAACAAACCTAACTCGGTTATTCCGATTAGCTTGAGTGGAAGCTGATGAAACAGTGGTAACACACAGGCCTTGCAGTTGGAAAGCTCAGGTTCAGACCCGGAATGGGATGAAGGATTTATACCACTGATCAGCTCTAGGGAAATCGAATATCGAGTCTGATGGTTCCCGATTGTAAGGTTGAGCAGATGACTTGAGGTTAGTGCGTAATTGTTGTTGTTGTCCAGAGAGAGGCCAGCTGTGCATAAAACAGTAATAGTCCGGTGTTTTGTGTAGCCTACGTTTTTGATCAAAAGGGGGAAAAACTAGGACTGGCGGAAGTCATACGTCGTCAGTTGGTCGTTCATTTGGGTCGTAAAACCAAAACTGGTCAAACCAGAATTAATGAATAACCAATATAAAAAGTGATTGATGAAACGAAACGAGGGCACGACTGATTATTTGCTTTCTCCTTTGACCGCCTGGCGTCACTCAAAAAAGTAGCTATAGATACTTTTTACTTCTAAATACTTAATGCATGGGCGATTTGTTGATTCGATAGAGCAAGTAAGCGAAATTACTAACCGAATAGTCCTGTAATGTTTTTCTGACCATGGAAGAACTATTAGGGGTTTTTATGACATGCGTGTAATAGAATATGCATACCCGGTGTCCACTACACGGCGGGAGATGGAAACGGCAATCATGCCCTTGACACATGGAGTAGCAAAGAACCACGCAATTTCCCTTAGGGCGGTGTGGTAACGAGCCGGGCAGAGGCGGGTTCCCGTCTGCCCACCAAAGTAGCCTGCCGATCTGGGATCCGAACGTCTAAGCTTCATGATGGCAATTTCATAACCCACTTGACATCTACCGGCCGTGACTACTCATTACAACGGAGTACAATGACCTATCTCATATTTCAAAATCGCCTCGGGATCCATGAAGAAGAGAAGGTAGGAAGCTCATATCCAGTTGTTATTACTATCCGTGTCAACATAATAATAATTATTATTGTAAGCAGGAGAAGATAAACTGCCGTCATGTTGGCCAGGATCTGTCGCCGGAGAAGTTAGCATTTCACTGACCACAGTAATTTCCATGAAGTGGAAATTCGATGGTGACTCAAACATTGTAAATACTTCAGAAATATAGGCATAGGAATGGTGCTATATTGCTTCATCCGTGCGAATAACAGCACAATCGCGTAGGGAATCACTGTTCCCGTCAAAATTCGTTGATGGAACTAAACAAGTTCATTATATCCCACATGGTGCGTCAGGAATACAATGCGGTAGAAATCAGCCAAAATGTTCCTTTATTGAAGCGGTCTGAGTGGTGTCCACAAGCCTGTTTTGGGTAACAAACGCCAAGTGGGCACTTAACAATAACAATTTGAACAGAGCTCCGAGGCTTTCTACTTCATTGGTTTTCCTCTAACCGTTCTATTAGGCAACAACTTTAACTAACACACACACAAACCATGTGAAGAACCAATTTTAGATGGTTTTGATGCAATTCCGAGTAATTCACGAGATGAGGTGGGAAATGGTACCGCTATTGTTTTGAAAGCTGGTAAAACCGCGATCGATAACTTTAACACGTCCATACAGTCGTCTTGGTTCTAGTGCAGTTCACCCCGCTAAATCAAGCGAGGACAACAGGATGGCATGTGGCTAACCACTTGCATAAGTTATGACTCACTGCTCAATTTAGGACTCGCATTCCAAGGTCATTGTCTCTTCTTTGGTCTTCGTCCCTTAAAGTGTCACGAAAGTCAGATAACTTCTTCTTTGTTCCAGTATTAGAACGAATGGCTGGTATCTTCTGGTGCTTTCTGGTATACAGTCGATTTGGATCTTGGCCCGTGAGTCAGTCACCTGAGTCCGAATGGGTCTTTTGGTCACTCCTGTCTTGGACCTAATAGGGACCGAAAGAAAACGGGTGTAACAGTTCCGGCAAAACTCAGCCTTACCTTACAGAAATTACCTCATCAGAATGATTTTAGCCTTGCCCTATCACGATGGAAAATGTTCTTCGGAGCTCTAAATTTTCCGCATCTGTTTTATTCGGGTGCTCACTCACATTGGCTGTCGGGTCACCTAATTGTGAGAACAGGAATCTGATGAGCTTTCGCAGTGATGAATTTGTTGTTGGGCCCATTATTCCTATAAACAATCAGAAGTGATTAGCAAATGTGACGAGCGTACAGTTGATATATATATATATATATATGGTTTCTTAATGGTCAGCTGAGCGATGACATCACATGGTGAATTATTTCATGAAAAAATATATATTAAGGAGTGTGCCAAAATTAAGAACCAGCGGCAATAAACGCCAAACCGATCATCTGCTTCCGATCACATTTTCTTCACTCATCCGGATGCTGCTTACAATTTATATGTAATGCAGTGGAGCACAGAAGCCATTCCTCGAAGAAACGGGACTGCGAAAGGAGAATAAGTGGACCGTCAAATCACGGAAAAGATTGGACAATCCAAGATCATCGAGGCGTGCGAGGCTGTTCGAAATCACGCTCGTCCAGGCTGATTTGGAAGAAAGTCGCTAAATACCGCTTGAATATTCCTGTTCATTGGCCGTACTGGCTGATCATTTCTTACAATTGGCGATTACGGCTTTTTCCCCGTGTACCGTAGACTGGATCGTTTTCTCAAACGCTTGAATTACCTTGCAGTTTGCATTGACCAGTAGGAGGTTAATTCCTCAAGTGACAGTGTCATTTCTGTCCAGTTCACTCTGAACATTGTCTTATCGATGGCATTGGGAGTTTATTTTGTGTTGAAGCACCCGACTAATAACTGTCATCAATTCTGTGCTCGCTAACTTCTTGTTCCCTTCAATCAATCAATGGTGACCTGCGAATGAGTTACGAATTTGGGCAGCAGTCATTTGAACGATTAATTGTGCATGCAATTTCGGACATCCAAAACTAACCTCTCATTCAAGGTCGAAGTCTGCTGTGTTAATTACCACGGGATCAAAAATAGATTTGCGTTTTGAATTTGGCTAACCATAAATAATGAAGAGGAGGATGTGAGCCCAGGAAACAGGGCAGCTGGTCAATTCTAAGATCCTGACGGCAGTGCCCCCAGCGCTTCAGCCGTGCCTCTCTGCTGGAATTCTCTTGTTTTTGTTTGCCCTTTCTTAGACCACCTGGATCGCCCATCTTCCGACAAATCATACAAATAGGCCCCGGGCTTAGCGAGGACGTTCCATCAATAAGCCCAACTCAGTACCGGGAGCCCTGGCTCCATTAGATTCCGAAACCAAGCCTCCAAGTAGCTAGGTTACAGGCTCATGCCGCTACAACCAGGGGAGAAATTCAGCAGAAACGTAGTGGATCCGTAACACAGAGGTCCATGAGTCATCCATCCCTTGAGGTTGCATCCTCTTCTACAGTAGATCATAACAATTTTGAGCGTTTAATCACCAGTGTGTAACAATAAAAAAATTGGAGATAGATCCAGGTTCCTGATATTGAATTTTCCTTCCTCTGAGGTAGACACCTTTAATCAGATCCTACTGACCGGTAAAGCAATTTGAGCTGAACGAAAAACAGAAACATTTAAAATCACAAGGATATCACTCTCATTCACACATAGGACAACGGACAGTAGGGTTGAACTGTGGGGAATATTAAAAACAGATGGCACAAGGTACGTTTCACTAAATCAACACTGTAAACGGATGAAACTAGGCCAGCATGGGACCGATTCCGAGTCATCCCAAACAACGGTTTCCCGCCTTCATGCGCTATCAGAATGTAAGCCAAATATTGAGCAAGTCTTAAAGTAAATAGATCTTCAAAACCATTCAATTGCTTGCCAGTCTGGTAAAAAGCGCGGGCAAAACTGTGTTAAGCAGTTCATTTCACGCAGCAGATTGCCTCACAGAATTGATGCTGGCTTCTATGGACCTTGCCTCTTCACTTACGCAAGATCTATAAATGCTGCCGTATTTGAGAAAAACAGAATTTCCAAGGGTATGCTAATAATCAGTTTTAGAGAAATACTACTGCTCTGTTTCTTCTTATAGTATGCGTCATCAGAATTTGTCAAGTTCATTCGCTGCATGCAGCTGTTGTGTTGAGAGGGCGATTACTAATGAGGACTACAGCGCCGGTTTGAACAGACTACCGGCTATTTAGGATCAGGTTGAAGGAGAGAGAGCAAGGAACCACGACGAGGTAATTCGTCCGTTTTCCGGTGAATGTTATCCTCCCGGCCAAATGGAAAAACAATGTTTCTGAATACTAGCTAATGACAGGACAAAATTTATTCTTGCTTTATTTTTCGTCTTACCAGTTGGTTTGGTGATCCGATCAGTAGTCATTTAGACATTCCGTCAACTGTCGTCGTATAAGATTGTATGGAAGAAAGCAAGTCTTGTCGTGTTATTAGCTGAATCAAAACAAGACAAAAAATAAAATAAAATAAACAGAACAGAATCAGCTGGCATACACGTCCACACATACATAGTTACACTTCGGGTTTACGTTCCAAATGTATTAAACACCGTTTTGTCTGATGATACCGGTTCGGTTTGGGAAGGCCAGAATGCTTATGCCTACAGAAATCTAGCTGTTCACTCGGACAGGTGGAAACCTTAGCAATTCGGATGAGCTCAAACAATTACGGTATTCAACCTTGTCAGAATGCACCTAACTAGTGGCCACATTTCGACTTCATAGTTCATTTTTAGGCATACTGTATTCTCGTGTAATAATCAACTATGCGATTACCGCAGAAGTACGCACAAAATCGCCTAAAACCAAATTGCATAACAGCGTATTGTTGTTATCTGATGTCATTACTCCAGTTGGTGTGACACTTGATAGGTTGACTGGTCTTAATGTGAACACGATGCTTGAACAGGATTCATGATGTAATAAGATAGGCTGATCTGCCGTGAACGCAGTTGAATACTTTCGAATAACACATATTGTACGACTTTGTTGCTCACCTTCGTTGGTCGACCGAGATACTACTTTTTCTCGGTCTTCGCAAAGTAACCGTCGATCGTTGGTCGCTGAATGGGGCGATTTTCTAGTCAGTGCAGGCAAACACCATGCGGGTGATGTATCTGGGTTACCTCTGAGCTAACCATCCTGTTCGGCTGACCTGATCTGTTTTCGGCAGACGGTTCCATCGCAAGCGCGCAAGCACAGACAAACTCGCTCATTCAGATCAATTGTGACTTGGTCACTTAGTGGCTTTCAAGGCATGCACGTTTGATTTTCTCGATCATAGTCTGTGCAAAATGCGGGCTGGAATTGTCCTGGCACGACCGTCACCTATGAAACACCGGTGTGTCACAAAACAAACGGGGACACTTCACTCTGCTAGTTCGACCAGTGTGTGGTTATGGAAAGAAAGTGAAACCAAGTTTTCGTGCTCGCCACTCCAATCTCAGAACTGTGCTCGGCAGAATTAATGACTAATAGGGTGTACAGGTCAGAAACCTTTTGTCATTTGTCTTCCTTTATTAATGAAATAACAGTGTGCATCACTGTTCAGGAAGGGGTCCGCGACTAACAGAGGGCTGTCAACTGGGGACGTTGACCGTCGGCGAGAGGATTCGAACCCGCGACCTTCACATCCCGATGCCACAAGCTTATTCGCTTGGCCACCGCCGGCTGTTGGATGATTCCATAGTATAGTCAACCAAAATCAGTGCTCGTTACTGCTTTTAGAAGCATATATAGTGAAACGCTAACAAATTCCATGCTATTTGAATCCGTGCGGATATTGTCAGGGGATGGGGTTTAGGTGGACACTGTGTCTGAGTCTGACGGAGCTGTCTCACTGGTAATGGTCCTTTGCACGACGATGGAATGCGCTTGGCAATTTGTGATTGACGGGGAGTCGTGAATGCACTCCGATCGCACTAGGTAGCGGGCGAGCGCAGACGGCAAGACCAGGTTCAGACCACTCTACGCCGTTGGCTACTAGCTGCTAGTTGACAGTAGCACGACTGGAAGGCGACATTCCTGGTGCGTTACTGAGACGTTCGTCTGATGAGTTGACCCAAACAATCAGGATGAGCGGTCCGGATTCGACAGCAAAAGGCAGGAACTGGATCAGGTGAAGTGCACAAATGAGACGGCCCAATCAGAGTGTGACCCGGACAGCCGCGCACACGTAAATATACAAGGAAAATAACCTATAAATGTGAAACGATTTCAATTTGGTTGTTATCGCTTGAGCTAGTGAGGCGAGAAGATGGAGATCGTGAGCTAGGATTGGATGATTGGAGAGCACACATCGGAAAATTATTAAGTCGTCACCTAACAGATATCACTAGCTAATAGATGGCCTCTAGAACACCCAACGAAACGCTGTCTATCCTGTGCTGACAGACTCATTGGTTTGACTTGATGACCAGCGGTCGACGTCGCATTTATCTGAAGCTAATTTGGGCAAGATGAGACTGGTTATAGGTACACTTTAAATTCATCCGATGCGCAAGTAACCTATTCCCTTCAAAAAAACAAAAAGCTGTCCACAAACACTTAGTAACAAATATCAACCAATATCGAGGCTGAAGCAGCTACTGTATCCAGTCACTTACGTATCCCTCTGAAGGGATGCTTGAAAGGAATCTGGCTACCTTAACCACAATTAGAAACCGATTATCACAATCAATTTGATCCCAACATTGATCGTCTGTTTTGTAAGTGGTCCCCTAGAAAATACGAAATACATATATTCCCTCACTCTATGCTCGATAAATAAAACTAAATTTTGCTGTAAGTAGCAAGCTCTGCATACAGAAGAAAGGATGAAATTTCACTGGAAGGACACGACCAGTTTTGCGGTTATTGCCGCTGCTGCGTACCCAGTACGTTCCTGTCCACTCACCACCATAGTTCTCCACTCTTTTGTTCGGATGACACCAGAGAGTGGCTGGATGATAAATCGATTTGAGAATCACAAGATGATTCAGCGGAAGCAGGTTTTACAACTATTCAACCACGTTTAACATATTAGAATTGCTCTTTGTGTATAAATTTATATTCTCGCCAAACGAAACTGCGTAACCGATGACGATGAGATTTATTGTTTTTGTTTTACTTCCTTTGTTAGTGCATTCAAGGTGTAAACTTTTTTCAGGTGAGGGGTCGCAACCATCAGAGGGTTGCAAAGTTGAGTAGTTGACCGACGGTGGGAGGAATCAAACCAGCGACCTTCAGACTGGAATGCTATGATACTGGTCTCTTAAGCAGTGCAAATAGCAACAATAAACTTGTAGTATGTACCAGTCGATGCATTCATCATCTAATTTACTAGCTGGAAATAACTCGAACAATCATAACGAATGTGTAAATGAGCAGAAGGAGTTCAGTTCAGCAGAACCCAGTTTTGCGACCATTGATCCCTCACCAAAATGCTTTGGTTTTGAATGCTGTCTCGCGGCAACCATTTAACTAAAAAAGGAAATAGAACGAGAAAAAGTGGATCGATTGCAAAGTAATAAGTTGGAGAGCTATATAAAAGACAGACTATGAATGCAAGAACACCACGGACTACCGGGAATTCAGCCACGTCACCTGCTGCCTCCAACCATCGCTTGGGGGGATTTAGCAGCCAGGTAAATATATTAACAAGAAACTCAAACAAGAAAACTAGGTCATTCATGACATTATCTAACCAACCTGTAACACTTGGTCAGTGTAAAGTTCGAAGCCTTACAAAATATTGTAGTGGCTTGTGTGGGGCACATTCACTGAAGTCCGTCAAATGTAGCATCTTCGGAAATCCGCAGTCTGCGAAATGGTTCTGTCCTTACTCGAATTAACCTGACTGAACTGGTGTGAAAATGAGTCCCTAAAGAGCAGCGTCTGACTGATCATGTTTTCTTACACCTAATTGGTCAGTAGGAATCATTATGGAGGTGACAAATTATTACCCTTTTATGAATGTCAATCGAGGCCTAGGAGGTGTCTTGGCATTCACGTGGGGAAGTCAGTGTACATTCTGGACACCTCATCACGAACCGGAGAATTCATCCATCCGTAGGGGTCGATTTCTATGCCCTAGCAGCCCGCGGTCGTGGAAATCAGTGGCAGATAGGTGCAACATCATGTGGTGAAGTTCAACAAGCCTTTCAGAGCCTGCCCGGTAGCGTAATGGCTAAGGCGTTCGACTCAGAGTCGTTCGTCCCGCGTTCGCGTCCCAGTTCGGGCGCGGTGGATATGCACTGCTGATGATTCCTAACGAGGATGAAACAGCTGTACAATGTTGCCATGGTTTCTCATTGGTGAGTTGAGCGATGATATCACATGACGAATTGTCATGGCAAGTAAGAAAACCATTGGTTAAGATCCGAGAGCAACGGAAGGCGTTATGGTGATACATTTTGAAGTTTCATTTAAAAATACCCAGAAGTGTAATCAGGTGTAAAGTGCCCTCTGAGCAGGTGGCGCTCTGCAAAGGTGTTATGGGAAATTAGACGCCGGTGGTAAGTTATCAGCGGCGGGAATCAGTTCCCAAAGTACTGGCTTATCATCATCATCGTCGGGCAAGCCCCACTAACCGTTGCCTTTTCACCTCGGTATATGTTGCAACACCATGAGTGAATATCCATGGTGGGCAAGGTGTGGACCTGCATGGGCGGGAAACGAAGACAATGCTGTGGCACGGACTGTTGTTTGATAGTTGCGATAAGCTCTCAGCCAGAGCATCCCACATCAGTCAGCTGATATAATTTTCACACAGCACCGGCTCAATCGTTGTTTTGCCCTCCGTGGGACACATTCACTAACTGACCACGTAGTAATTCTTCGGACTCTGTTTTGACGATGTGATTCACGACAGTCGTTAGCAAAACTCGGACAGAACTGTCAATGGAACACAAAAAAGCTGAAAATTTACCTGCATTACGTAATCTGTATCAAAATTACATCCTAAATTCTGGCCGGCGCAACACGATTTTGGACACTTTGCCTTTTGCTTGCTCGTTAGTAGTCACATTGCTGGCCCGTGACTCGAAACATGTCTTGTAACTGGGATAAAAATTTGGGTTCTATTTCAGACATAGTCTTTTTTCCAAGTAGACTTTCCTGGAGAAAAAATACCGGTCACGTTAACGGTTTGATGAGACTACAATATACTGTCTCCCTTTGAGTTTTCTTATTCGGGCCATATCAGTAGTACAAAAGAACAAAATTCTGGGAAGTTGAGGATTCTAAACGTAGCATTGGCTCTAGTAAAAAAGAACAATTTTAGAGACCAGAAATGATTCTAAAGACTGTGAATCTTGTGCAACAATCAATAGCACTTCTCCTGTTGTTTATTAGATTTAGGGCGTGTCTAATAAACGCGAAGTATCAAGCGAAATGTAAGCTTGTGCAAACGAAGACGTTCGATTAAGGAGAAATGGTCAAATCGTAGATATCGTGACAACTCGGTGTCCATATGGAGTGGGTTCAACTCCTTCCCGTTATCGGTCATTTTCCCAGTTGGCGACTTACGGTTGGTGACAATTCTATTCCGGAAATATTCTCGATTTTCCGTATGATAATCAATGGGAAAAGAAGTGAAGGTTTTTTTCTGAAAAAATCGTTTAGCTTAACAAAACAACAGCGAAATAAAACGCGTGAACCTTATTTGAGCGAAGCTGGACTCGGAAATTTGCACATCCTAATCGGTCAGTTGAATGGTTTCATGAACATCAAAAGACCATGTGTTTTGTAGCTTGTTTGTGTTTGCAATTCTTATTTTAAAAAAATGGGAGTTTCCAAACTTGTTCCTTATGTTGACACAATAAGCGCAACTTTGTCGGATTGTCAAATACTTTGAAGGATCTGCTAATCTGCTTATGTTCTTCGCGTACATTGTTTCAGACTCCCGTTTAAACTCAAATGGCTCTTCCCGAGAGTTCCTGCTCATTAAAATCTGTTCAGTTCCCTAGCCCAATCGTATTGCGCTTGAATTGGTGAACACAAATTACCGCATGCTTTCATTCATTCCCGGATTAGAATATTTATTCGAAGAAAGATGTTAACCACATAAAGCACAGTACACTTCCTTGACAAAACGAATTCCTACAAACAATTTCTCGAAAGTCTATCCAACTAAGAGTAACCATAGGGGAGTAAGTTGAATACAGGTAGTGTTCAGCAAACAAGTTCACAGATGCCAAACAAAACGGCTCTGAGCTGCATTTTTCTCTCCGTCGATTGCGCTATTTAGAAAGATCCTGAATACCTACCTGGGACTATTGCAGTCTACAAACTCGATCCTAGATGAAGAAGTGTTCTTAGTTTGCATTTCATTTTTATAGAACAATACAGTTAGGTGCCCCTATTGTTGTTTTATATTGAACTTCCTGGAACGTAGTCTTAGAAGCAGGTTGAATCCGAAGAAAAACGAATGGATTACAAATAGTTCAAATTTGTTTGCAAATTAGTGTTAGTCAAATCAAACAAATCGCCGGCGGCTCCTGAAAGGACATCGATTTCTGTTAACGAGAGTGACCCTTGTGCGTCTGTGGTGCTAACCGAGGGACAAATTTCCGTGCACGTCTGAGGAAATGTCCATAAGTTATGACCAGAATATTTCAAAATTGCACACTATTGTACAGTCATTTTGAAGAGGTCGATTATCGGCCGAACAAAATTCTGTGAACTGCAACATCCCTTGAAGGCCGAGGGCGTTCTATCATACTGACTTGATGTTCGATAAACCATAGAGAATCTGCTCGGAAATAGCGAAAGTTTGAGCTGGCACCTGTTCGACACACCGATTGACGAGAAGCAGCACGTATGGATTTGAATACCTATTGGACCCCAATTTTTGGAGGGCACAATGCGTACAGAAGTCGTCGTTAAATAGAAAGCCGAAGCTGGCTGTGTTATTCAGACTTTTTTTTCAGATTCACCCTATCAATGTTAGGTGCAAATATTGTTCTCGTTGCAACCATTAAATCTTTATGTCCGGTCGCATCAATCATCGGATGGGACCGAGACAAAAGTTAGGTAAACGTGATCTGCAGTGCTAAGTGTGAAACGGTAGGTGAATCTTCGGCTTCCGCTCACTCTGAGGACGGGATAAAGACCTCCCGTGAATTTATCCTTGTTTCGCTACAGTGGGGTGAGTCCGAAGACATATGGCTTACGTCTAGTGTTATTCGAATGAAAAAGATTTATGCATGATTAACGGATCGGAGATTCAGTGCCCTTCAGGGACCTACTGGATGTCAAAAATGAACATGAACGTTACTTCACAAGTCACACCTAATTTGGTCTACTTTGCCCGAACAAAACTCGGAACATCTTCGAAGTCTTTAGAGTTAATCACCCAGCAAACGGTCATCGCCGCCGGTGATATTTTGTTTGTTCAAATTTCTTAGTGTGTTTCATATATCCCTATTACTTTTTGATGTCTGCAGGATTTTGAGCACTGAAGGGAATTGAGGGGCGATTCTTTTTATTAGTCATATTGTTGTTAACGAATATACAGTGTGACTTATATAGGCGCATGTTTTGAGGTTTGACACGATCAAGTGCACTATGGAACTGTCAAGTGCAGGTTTCTTTCGTCGTTAGGAAAAAAACCTATCACAAACTACCAAAGACAGTTTAATGATGTTTCGTTGTTTATAGTCTTCAGTTCAACTCCTCAGGTAATCAAAGCGTGCCGAAGCTTCCATTAATTATGGCTTCGTTCATACAGCAAATCTGTCTAGGACTCATCATAGTAGATGAGGCAAGCAAGGTGATCAGGCAGACCGAGGCTCACTGATTCAATCTCATTAACGTTGGATAGCAAGATGGGAAGAACAAGTAGTTGGTCAAGCCAGAAAGTACGTATCTAAGATGTACCTGTAAATGAACCAACAGACGTAGGTACAGTCCCCCAACGGGAATGAATGTCATCGAAGATGTAGGTTTTCGCAAAAACCTTAAGGTATTGGGACCAGATGGGGATACTTCCCCTTAATTGAAGAACGGTAGGGAATTGGCAAAATCGAAGTCAACAAAACTCCTGGAATTACGCTGGACCCAGCAGCTGATTTATGAGAAGTGGTTTTAATCGGTCATCGTATTCAGTGTACCGGTTTACAAGCATGAAGGCAAGTTCTTGCCGAGATATCATAGAGAAATTAGTTTGACAGGTGTTGCATCCATGTTGCTCGTGAACATTATCCTCCCCTAATTTATCAGCACTCGCGGATGGTATTTGCGGGTGACTGGAGCCGGTTTCTGACCCCCATTGCAATTGTATTAACCAAATATTTACTCTGGAACGAAGTCTAGAACTAAGGCACACGTTCGATGGACAAACGATCTTTGTCTTCTTTGATCTAAAAGCGGCTTTTGAATCATTCGGATGTGTAATTCTGTGCCGGAGAAATCCATCTTACCACTCCAGTCTCTGTTTGCGAACAGCCAAAGCCGAGTTTGTACTTACCGCGATCTCTCGCCACGGAAAGTGGTTTGCCGCGGTTGCTTTTTATCACTCTTTTCAACTTCGTCACTGAAATCAAAATGGAAATCATTCTAGCATCAAGTGAGAAAAGTGATATGGACATTTGCTCAGACCATAAACTATCTCACTCAGAATACGCAGTGATGATTTACTAACGATTGAAGATCCACGTAGTTTGGAAGTGATTCGTTGGCACCTGAACGATAGCGTTGCATGTTTGGGATGCATTTTGCACATTCAAAGTGTAAAATATTGTTTCCGGACTGGGGTGACTCAAAGCCAGACCTTGATGTTGCAGGGGAACAACTGGATAAAGTAGATAGACTTAGTCACTTCAGTAGTTGCATTTCACCTGGTGGTCGTATACCTGATGAAGTGTCTTCTGGTCTTTAAGAAAACGGATCTTTTTATATTATTATTCTTCCGCTTTTTGATTTTTATTTGGCTTGTAACTGAAATCAATATATCGGTTATCCTAAGTTAAGGCTACCTTCTTAAAGCAGAATGATCTTTTGGATGCTGTTTGCTTGCTTTGTCCGACAGCCACATTTGTTCATTATCATTAAAATGATTCAAGTACAATGCAAACGGTTGCACAACCTAACCGGCCTTCGTGTTCACCTAGTAACCTGGATGACGTCAGTACAAATGCCAATGTAAGGCTTTATGGTTTCACCAATTAGGAAAGTGGATATAGGTTAACTGAATGAACACGCAGAAATGATGATTTCAAAGAAATCATCAAATGTGTCCGTATTAAGATCAACACAGGCCCAGATACTGCGGCTGCCAACTTGGATTTGATGAGACTACGTGTAATGACAAATCGATCGGAATCTAACCAACACAGTGAGGCAGTTGGAAGAGAGGAGAGAGGAGGATTTCTGAGACACTTCGTGCGGCAAATCCTTCGTCGAATGACTGCGCAACGAGCATTATCATTAGGTCGAAAATTGATCATTCAGTTCGTGTAACGAGATTAGGATGGCTTCAAATCAAACCCGTGGAATATCCCGACTGGAAGCACAAATCTCGTAAATTAGAATTAACAAAACTAACAGAAATATGAGATTGTTACAGCCGTGGGCGCTGAAGAGTGTGTTTCAAATCGGTTCAAAATTTCCCGTGCAACAAAGGACTAAACTGAGAACCTAATAGAATGTACATTTGCCATCGGTATAGTGAAATGGGAATATCATGAAAAATACCTGGTCTATTTTTGTTGAATTTTCACCCGGTTTTCCCTCTTCCCCTGACGCGCAACAACCAAGGCTTCCAGTGGTATTCATTGCTCCATACTGCACCAGTCCGTCGGAGTGTTTTGAGAGCGCAGTTACATAAGAACAACCGAATCGATTTCTCTCACGACTCAGTCTCCTTTGTTGCCTGCGTTAAGTTCAAACAAACCTTTCACTACTTTGTGTATACTTTATCAGCACATTAAAAACTGCTTCACGAAAACTACTACTGTAATTTAGGGTGTGTCAAACGGCCTGACAACGTAAGCCTGCCGTTCTGCTCTTCTCCAGCCCCTCTGCGCCGCACCATTTAACAACACTTCGGCATCTGCCAACGCAGCGAGCGATCGCCTTCTCATCTTGTTCAACCCATTCTGCAACGTTTTTCTCCAGTTGTTTTGCTGACATTAACCTTTAACCTAGCAATGTCATCTATAGAAAAGAAAGGACAGAAGGAGTAATGGTTAAAAACTGATTGTAAAATAATTCAAAGAACTATACACACGCCGAAAATTTTTGCAATGAAAGAACGCCACCGACTGCCGCACTGAGTCTTATCACCTACTTTCTACAAGCCCTACTGTCTACAGATCTCGTGAACTCCATCCCGGTAGTCTAATTGGATCTAGACCAACCGGTCCCATGGTTACGCCTTTCAACCCATCTGCTATCGGCTTGCCACCATGACCGATCTTCCAACCATCATCTGCCTCAGGGGACAGCGCACAAAGAGACAGGCAGTCCGTGTACACCAAGATTTGTAGAACGACCTTTGTCACAGGATTCACTGACAGACTATTTCGATACGTTTTCATTTCACTTGCCTGCTGAGTTTGCGCCTTGAGACTAGGGAATTATGGGCCGAAGTTATGCGGTTGCGAATCCAAACCAAAGCATGGAAAGCCGCGATCAAAGAATTGCAAGCTTTGACTAAAGCTTGCTAGGAAAATGTGTGAAATCGATCATCATATCTCGAAATTCGATCATATTTCACAGTTAGAGCAGAATGAAATTTCTTAAACGGATTGATCTGGGGAAATTGCTATATCTAACACTTAATTCAACTGAAGTGAACAGATACTTGAACGTGATACAGAAAATCATCACCATTAGGATCAGACGCCCGATGGGGATAAGCACCGGTCTTCGGAGGATCACGTGGTGTGGATAAATTCGTAAGACAATTCTAGGAAAATATTTATTGTCAGCGAAAAAATAAACAAACATCTGAACAAACAAATCTGTAATTCTCATTAGCCGAAACGGGAGATGGATGATGTATTGGTAACACAAACCAAACAGGGTCCAAACCGAGCTCACCAAAGTGAATATGCAATACTGATGTGGTCTAATAAGTGCAAAATTCGAGTCCTACGTTTCCGGAGTGCACGGTTAGCCGGATTAGTCGAGGTCTGTGCGTGAATGGAGCAGCAGCCAGTCGAACAAAGAAACTGGTTGTTGACATTGGAATTTTACGTCTAATCTGAAACTTTCCAAAACGGCAAGGCACATGCGCCTTTGGCTTACGATAGCTGACCTCGTTCTGGAGATAAGGGCACAACGAAATGTATGCATTGTCGATAAATAGGACGATGATTCCTCTAAATTTGTCCAGATTGTGGACCAACCAGAAAGCAAACAAACAGATAAACTTGTTCTAATAAAGTTTCTCATTGTCACCATGTGGATCAGCCAACTTTAAAGGTTCCAATCACCGACCGATTACAATAACACGAAGAAATGAAAGAGGGTACGAGAGGCACACTAAACCGAACCGAATCAGGAGCAAAATGGTGACTGAGATTTGGCTTCAAAACACTCAGGACCTGTTGCCCCTCAATTTTCATAGATGGACAAAACCGCGAAACCCATATGAAGTGGATCAACAAAATTCCGGCTAAGTCGTTCACAGCAAACCCATGCTGCATAATCAGAGCTAGTTGAGAATGGGGTCACAAGTGGATGGGGTGGGTGGAAGGGTGTGGGGGTGGGATGTGGCAGAGATGGGCTGGTCTGGGCTTGGCGGTGATCGTCAGTGTCACGAAATTGCAAATTTTGGTCTTTCATTTGCTATTCAAATCCGTGCAAGTTTATTATCGGTTTCTGTTCACCGAGACAATTTCGCAGAATATTTTGGGCCAATAATCATTTCTTGTTTATTCAAAACAAATGTACTCACCGCATAAGATTAGTTAAAATGGGTGTCCTTCAGTGAAGAGTGCGTTAGGAAGTTACAACCGTCATTCGTTAGCTTTTTCTGTTACTTGTATGTGTACACACGCACACATGTGCATTGTTATTGCACTAAATGACTTTTAAGTGATTAGGACATGTGGGCTATACGAATATGCGAGGACCGGTTATGAATACCACATACAGGGCAATATTTACCAAACCGATGGTGTTTCTAAGACAGTTCTACTCCCCTAGTTGTCGTGTTTTTCCAGGAGTAAGAAATGTTCCAAAACTAATCCATTTCTGGGGATGATTGTATGGATGTCTTACAACTCAGAAATTTCTAGGTGAAATCATCACTGCGAATGAGACTTGTTTCCTTGTTCGCCAATCGGACTGCAAGCAACACTCGCTTGAAATTGACAGTAGACATACGGGTTTTCTAATTCTATGAATCAATCGTGCGAAATGACAACACAGATATTGTCAACTATTTTTTCTCGGTCTCAGTTCTAGGACATAATTATTCAGTCTTTTATTTCATTGCGCACTGGTACCACATGTGTTCATTAAAAATTTGACTTATTAGTAGACTTTAGGGAATACTGTTTTGGGTAAACAAGCAAATGGGTTTCAAAAGAAAGAACCATTCTTGCTGATAACAAGCAGGAGTCGACGAGGGTTCTTTGGGGGAAGATTCTTATATCTTTTCGGGAACAGAACAACCTTGTTCTACGAATGGTCGTGAGATGCAGAACATGACAAGTGGAATACAAATGCAGGTGGACGGTAGACATTTCTTGGGGTCAGGAAATCAGTGCCTGATAAGAAAGCAAGGACGTTAGTTGTATGAAAGGATAATTTGCACGCGTACTAATTATTCACAGATGAATTCAGAGTCCCCGTGCTTAATTCAACCATACAAACTCCTGAAAAATTTGTCATCAATATGCTTGGCAGAGACCGAGGGAGTCCATTCCAAAGATTATTCCATCAACTCAGCTCAGGAGGGAGCACACCTAGGTGAAGCATCTAGCACCTCGTCTGAACTGCGGCAGACTGAGCAGTCATTGGTTTCTTCCATCATTTTAGCAAGAAGCACTTTCCACATTTTGGCAGTTTCTGGGATAGACGGTAAACCAGTGGTAGATTCATAGGATGCCGGAGTGAATAGGTCTGCCATTAGTTCAGCAGGCATGACGTACGTTACCCTATGCCACTGTAAGCTTTTTTCATTTGGTTATGTTTACTGGAAGGAACCAAGTTAGCCCAAGTTAGCCCGTCTACTTCATTCTAACTGGGCAGTTTGCTTTATCTTGAGATCAGCTGCACAGATGAAGACAACTGCCGACTATAAGGAAAGCTAACAGCTGAACACAGGACCAGGAACTTATCCCTGGGACACACATTTGACGTCAGTAAACCATCGGAAAACATTTAATAGAAGAGGGGCGCCCAGGAAAACAATCGCGGATTGGACGTAGAAAAGAATTATCACAGCCAGTTGAACATTTGGATTAAGTCAACGAAGATCACGTCCTCGGAGTCTCTTGCATCCACCGACTTTAGTTCAGGAACAAATCATTGGTTGGATACATACGAACATTTCTTCTAAAACCCATTTTGTTGCAGGCGTAGGAGTCAGTGTCCTCCCACATATAGTGCTACATCTTAAAATACTTGATTCCTGCGTTTAGTACAGTCGCAAGCATCGCAGTGAAAAGAAACGTGAATAATAATGCATTGTGCCTCTGCCCTAGTCTTCTTTACATGGTCCCTGTCATTCGATCAACAGCAGTATTCTCTTTCAAACGAAAGTCAGCGCAAATGTAAAACTGCAAACATTTGACGTTCCTCATTAAGATAGGCATATACATTCTTATTTTGGCAGAAATCGGAGCTCTTTGGTGACCGCCGACAATATGCGACACGTATTTTATCATGATTTCTGCTCGGAGAACAAGAGTTGAATCGACTTTCGTCCAAGAGTATACAGGTAAACGTATCGTAAGCTGAAAGTTGGCGATTCCATCTAGGTGGACCAGTCTCATCTCAACGCCAACGCTCATTCGATGTAGGTAGCAGCAAGGTAAACAGTGAACATTCGGAAAGTCTGGCTCGTTTGAATTGGACCAAATACGTGACAAGAATAAGGTAAGTTAGTTAAAAGTAGCCGACGCTTTCATCGTCTGACGAACAAGTTGATGGATGTCGGCAGTCATTTTTGAAAAGTGAAACAACGATGAGCGTTTTCAACTAACCCCACGACCAAAACAAACAAATCGAGTGGCTGGAGAACTAACTTCCTCGTTCACTCATAAATATATGAATAAAAATTTACTAACGGTAGCATGATAATAGAAACAATCGACATCTAAGATTTCGGTGATTTCATATAGATTAGCCTTCCTGATGAACTTTTCTAGTCATTTTCGGGAAGAACTGTAAACAAATCGATGTGCAGATATTAATTTATCTTTCACAACGATTAGTTCAGTTTCTGTAAGTTGTATGAGAACCAACAGAAATTTTTGCAGACGGTCAAGCAAGATGGAAACAGTTGTGCATGTTCATGAAAAGAAATCATATCAGCATACCAGTTTACAAATACCCCTAGATAGCTTTGTACACATAACTGTTATCAAAGTCACTAGGCTTCTCATCGAAGAATAACTCAAAACGGTCGGACCACTGTAGACGAATAAACGGACGACCGTAGTTATCAAAATTCGGATTATTCGGAGATTTACTCATTCATTTTGAGATTGAAAAACCTAGTTTCATTCTAATGGAAGGATCGTCACTCGTGATTGTCCAAAACTGCTACGTGAAAAGAGATTCAAGGCTTATCGTCCTAGGTCGAATAAATTTGTTCCGAAGCAAACAGGGCAACGGCCCTTCTGATGCATTTTACTACTTGGATTCAGAGAAGTTAGTAGACAAAGCGCAAGTACCGTGGTAAGTACCCTTGAAGTCACTGAATATTTCCGATGACTTTAGAACCGAAATTTTATCATTCTAGAGTTTCAACAGTTACCGAGCGTGTGCAACCGTAGTTGAGTCACAAAACGCTGCCGATTGGTTCAGTCATGATACGCTGACTTGAATGGAAGGACAAACACTTGATTGAAATAAATAGAAAAGGGCCAAAAGTAACCGGAAAGACAAGTGTTTAAATAATTTTATCCAACACATTGGAAGATGTAAGCAAAGAATTTGTACGATTTCGCCATGTCTGTAACTAGTACATGCATTGCACGATTTGCGAGGCATTTGGGAATTAAACATTTTGTGGATAGCGGCATTTATACTTGCTAAAAAGTTTCAGTTTATAGAATACATGGGCCAAGAGTACTCAATGCAGAGAACACAAAACTAGTGATAACCGGAATTAAATCCTACTTTTACTCGCAAGAAATGAAGCGCACGAATAAAACCAAACCACTGTGGCGACTCTTCTAGAAGCCAAAAATGGTTTTTAGACAAATAGCTTTGATTGTGTCGGTTTCCACCTGAGTATTCTTAGATAGTTCAGTCAGCTGACAGCTCGCTGACGTTCAGAAACTCACGTAGTTGCAGCACTGGGTAGTCGTCAACTCGACACTAGCGGTTGTCGTTCAGCCACAGTAGGGGATATCAGCCTGTTTAGTTTTACAATTGGCTTTCACCTGTCAATTTTGGTCCTGCAAATTAATTCAGGGTGTCTAAAGAGAAAGAACCGCAGGTAATTCCTTCACGAACTGTCTAACTGACGTGGGTGATTCTCATCGGTCACGTTAAAACACACTTTAGACTAATCGATTAGAGTAGGGGATAACTGAGCAATTAGTTGACTGTTTAAAGCATGATTGTCAGCAGGAGTCAGCGTAGAAGAAACAGTATTGGCGGTGATAATGGAAGCGGCATAACCGGAATCGAGCACGGTTGTGAGTGAAATGCAAGAGAGCGAGAGAGGTGACTAGTAGCAAAACCAAAGTTACCTAAACTTTATACCACATCCCACATTATTTCGAGATTGTATCAAAACTGGCCGGAAATGCCATTCAACTGACGTACTTGAGATTTCATTTGCGCGGGCCAGAAACGCGATCCAGGCTATACGGGCACATTTGTGCATCTGCAGTGTGACGTGCATTGACGGTTTGTGGATTTCTCTGTAATTTACGACCAGATGTACACGTGAAACGTTTCGCGAAACCGAGGAATATTCGCACTCAATAACGGAAATCATCAACGTATTTGAGAAATAAGGCAGGACGCGGCATGTACTTTATGGGTTGGACACAATTCAGCCGTAAGAAATGACAAAAAAGACAATCACGAGGAAATACGAGAGTTGAGAGACAAACATAACCAGATAAACACAAATAAAAAATGGCTAGATATATACATGTGTGACCGTCAAGAATCTGACGTCCATGGTCAGGAGAGTGCACGGAAGGTGTTGGTTGAGTATTGGGCGGATGAGTGAAAGGTTTGATTTGTTGATGATTGTTTGTCAGTTGGGGTGAGCGAACCCTTAGAAATAAATTCTAAATGGGAGCGGAATGGATACGAATTGTAAGTAGTATGTGGATGGGCGAAGGGAATGTGTCCGGAAGCAGAGGATCGGTTTGGCGGTTATTGACGCTCGTCAGATATGCGTACGAGGTACACTGTATCGATGTTTATTTCTCTCGCTCTCCAGTTCCAACATCCTTATACTCGTACACAACCCGAATTGGTATGTGACCAAAATCTAATTTGTATATTTACGAGTGTGGATAGGTGTTGATTGAGTACTGGATAAAAGAATAAGAAGTGTGATTTGTTGATAGTTGTTTGTTTCTTGACATTATCTAATAATACCTATGGTCGTTTCTGCGCGAAATCCATTTTGTGGTTAAGGGGGACTTTTTTGCTCTTCTGCTACTATTTCATTTTCTACTGATTCTTGTTTCATCCACTGCTCTTTCTTCATGTTGAGTCAGTACACATTTCAACCAAGCAAGCAATTACCAAGAATCACATTTGTGCTTTTTGTGTTGACTGCCAGTCAACGGCGGAACTGCAATGTCGCCAGGGTTACGCGACAGTTTGATTGATATTTAGTGCCTGTGAATTGTATTATTTTGTGTTAAATCTCTTCGCAATGCAGTCGAAACATAACCAATCTTCATTGTAGAGCTACTTCTCTTTTCGCAATCCTTTATCCCATTCTAGTTAGGATAAGGTCAGTTCGCTCCGTAGTGAACTAGACCACTGTAGAAAATAAATCCCCGCGGTGAAGAATTTCTAACCCACGATTCTATCATTCAGCTTACATTTGCTCATTCATCTTGGCTTAAAAATTGACGTGATGTTTTAATCATATAGTTGGCAAGTCAGCTAACGTGTGACTGACAAACAAATTGTTAGCAGATAAATTCCGTACTAGGCAGAGCCTAAAGCCTAGTCTCTATCGGTTATCTTCTTTAAATTAGTCAATTCGCAGATGCGTACGTGTTGCAAACAACTATAAAAGTGAGTGAGGAGCGAAACGGGTACTTGTAGGGTGTTTTCGGAGTTTACCGGGTGACCATATTTAAGCATCGTACGGGCCAGTAACGGCTTTTTTTGCAGTTAGTACACACCAATATATCACAGTACAATTCACATGACGTTAGGTGCACTTGTCGATGTGAGAGACAGTAAACATGGATTCAAACAGTGCTACATTGGTATATCGTGGATTTCACTGGGTGAATTGGATGGATTGTCACCCATCCATTTCAGCGGAACATAATCCAACTGCACAAACGCAAACTTTCAATCATTCACATTAGATAGAAAATGATAATACAATCGCCACTGCTCGCGATTCATTGCCATATCCTTAAGTGGTTCCAGCCAGCTAGTTGACGGGTCTATCAGACACCAACCACGAAGAAGCGAGACACCTATTTTACCTAAGTTGGCTGTACATTTTCTCATTCCGCGTTGCCACGTAATCTGTCGTCCTCCACATGGCTTCTTCCATTCCTTAGGAGGAACACAAAATAAGGCACGATATGATAGATGAGTGTTCGCCATACGCAACACGTGACCGAACCAGCGTAGTCTACTAAGTTTCATAAGCTGAAACAAGGTGTTCTCAGAATTGGCATCTTTTACTAGATTTCTGACCCCCACATTACTCACCCAGTCACTCCATCCAATCCTAGCCATACTACGCAAACATCGGTTGTCGAGAGCCTCTAACCGACGAACATCACCCACACGCATACTCCATGTCTCGCAACCGTACAACGGAACTGAACACACTGCAGCACAGCACACACGACCTTGCAACTTCAGTTTGAAAAGAACTGGGGGGAGTTCGTCGGAAGCGGCCGCTTTCTTTTTCTTTAGGAATCAAATATTCGACTGCACTTCCAATTTCGTTGGGGGGGATGTCGACATGCACCTCCCAAGAGGTTGTAGCTACAGACGTCGAACTAAATAAGTAAGCGTAAAATGATCATTGAAATGCCCAACGGCCCACCCTTTGTTGCCTACCACGGATGAGGTCTCCAGTCCAATCGCACACGACCCCACTAACAGAAGTTCGACGCCCACCGCTGGCGCGTAAAAGCTTAAACAGTCTTTGACTTTTACCTTAATTCAAAACATGATGAGTAAACGATTTCATATTGAAAGACGTAATTACATGTTTTGTCACAAAAGATTGTGAGACTCATGTTGATTTGGTCTGACAATAGATTAACTAAGGAATAAGATAATGGTATCAAAAGTCGATTTTACACCATCGTAATGAATGAAAAATTTGAAGGAACAGAATGATGGAACACGCCGGATTATACAAGAAAGACCACGGCATTGTCGTTGAGTCGAATTAACGCTCAGTAAACCTCATCGAGTATGCAAGCTGCGCCAGATACAGAAGCTAAGTGTTTCGACAAAATGTGTCACAAGTGAAGCGAGAGGAGATCGTTCAAAGAATAGGCCTTGGTTGTGATGTCCTGAGTCCAGAAGACGACGCATCGAACCGGGGTTCATTGGATCGCCAGCCGTACGAAATACTGCACGGAGTTGGAACTCCTGAAAGAAGAGCAAAAACAAGAAGCAAGACGATAGTCGTGATATTAATTGACACAAACAAGACCGACTTCAAGTAGTGCCGAGACAATGGGAAACCTATGAAACGATACTTGTGAAAAGTCGAACGCGGCTTCCGAGTATACTTATGTTATAGTGAAATAATAGACTGTTGGAAGTTTCAACATGAGTAATAGAAGACCAGATATTACAAGAAATTATTCATTAAGCAGCATCAACTCTCAACACGACATTCAGAATCTATTGTACAGCATCGTACAGCTGCTTTATCCTTATTACGAATAATCGTCAGCTCACAATCAACGATAGCTTAAAATCATGGATAGATGTGATCTACCGAATAGGGAAGTGGACTGATTGACACGTGAAAAAACGTTTAAGAGTAAGAAATCCTCGGTGGACAATAAGGACTGACTGAAAATTTGATGTGATGCTTGCAAAGTAATATCTCTGGGATTTTGCAAGAGAAGGCTTTTTGTAATCTGTTACAATCACCGATTCGTACCGGTAGCTAAGAATGAATCGCACGTTTGGATATCGAACGAACAAGATTTGTTAACTGCAATGCCCACAAACCGGTCGGTGGCTTGAGACCAGTTTTGCTAAGCGGATAAGATCATGCAGTTAATCCATTTCATTTCTCTGGTTTTCTGAAAGCGACCAAATATTTCACAAACGACTACATCAACACACGAACTGTGTAGGACGCCGATTTACGCTCACATAGACGGACAGCCAAGCAAATATATATATATATATATATATATATATATATATATATATATATATATATATATATATATATATATATATATAAACTGTAGGATCATTGTTGACGGAGTCGGCACTGGGGAGTTAAAATTCAGAATTCCAAGATAAGCCAAAATTTAATTTTTGCTGCATCCAGTTAAGAAGTATGCCACAGCATATGCGTAAGTGGTTGTTGAATTCGATGACGCAAGGCGTGACTTAGAGTTATCTCGGCGGCAATCCTGGGTCATCTATCACGAATCTTCTGTTTGCAATACAGCACAAAGATGGTCTAATTTCTTCATTCAGGCCGTTGTTGCGCAACCCTTATCCGAAGCTACTCACACAGAACGAAGCACTGCCAATTCGATTGCGCAATCCAGTTCCGTGCTCCCAGAAATCATTGGTTCAAACACTTCAGCTGAAAGTTTAGTGTAACCAATTGTACATAATTTCCGCTGTGTATCCCCCCACCATAGTTACCAAGGCCGATCCCGATAAATGAGAGATTAATTTGAGTAAGCAGTGGACTAGAGTAATTTAAAATGATAACATCTCGCCAAATTTGTCTTCTGTTCTAGTTATCCTGGATCATTTATCACAAATCCCGTTTTGGCAACAAAGCACAAAGTTGATCCAATTTAACCATTCAAACCGTTTCTGCGCAACCCAAACCTGAAGCTACCCGCACTGAGCGAAGTAATGGCGATTTGATGACACAATCCAATCCTGTGGGCCCAGAGACTACTGGTCTAGGTAATTCAGCTGTCATGGGTCTAAGTTTAGTTTGACAAATTTTATATAATTTTCTGTATATATGCGTCTGTCCCAGTGGTCGAGGCCAATTCCTATAAATACAAGGTTATCTTAACCAAGCAATTAACCAGAGTAAATCGAAATGGTGACATCTCGCCAACTGTCTTTTGGTTCTGTTCTGTTTTGTCCTACTGAAGCTATGGTTTCAAAACAAGCTGGTTGACTTTATCTAGAGCACGGAGGATTTTACACACACACACACACACACACACACACACACACACACAGACATGATTAGGTGAATTTTGAACGCCGGTCAACTCCACCAAGATGTGCCCCAGCCATCTATTGGCCCCAATCACCTGGTTGAAATGAAAATTATCCACATTATTATTAGATCAGCAACGAAGGAAGCGGAAAGACAGAATATAAAAGAAAAAAGAAAATTAACAACTGGCTGCTATTAGGATTACCATCGAGTAATTTCCTGTTTACTTCAGCCAATAATATTGAAAACAGAGCAGTGTCAAAGAGCTTGGTATTTGTTCGATCGGGGTCGGCATTTTTAACTTGGCTATTGAACAAAATTCTGATCGACTGACCATATGAAAGCAGACGCAGTGAAAATCGGTAGGCATTTTTTTTGTAGATCAGAAACGGATAGAAGACGTCTGCTTTGATATCGTCTGGTAAATAGGCAATCACTCCTGATTACACTTGGGATACACTCAAGCTCATTTCGAATTTAGAACGAACGCAACATGTGGCCACGATTTCGCTTTCTGATTGGCAATTTGGGATAAGTTAACCCTTGGCATGATGCGATCTTATTAAGACGATAAAATATACGATCGCTGTAGCTTTATTTACAAAATCCTTTTAGATGAAGCGAAATTTCCTGTGGATCGCTGTTATTTTATATCTTCGTTTCACAGTTAGCAGAACACATGGTTCTTATTTGAACATGATGCACGCGTCGGCTCCGATGATGAAATAAAATAAGACGATTTGCCATGACACGATAGGATCAACTTTCGCCAGGTGGTTCTGTTGCTAACCCCTTTGGTTGACCGAAATTCTCTGTACCCAAAGCTGTTGGTTTTTTATCTCATCAAAGTGATATCTGATTGCTGATTGGGGCTGACTTTTTACCGATGCGGACAAATACCAAACGACTCGCGTGACGGACTGACGACTGCGCTAACCATTTAGTTCCCCTCATTTGATGTGTTTGCGCGACAATCGCGTTGGAAAAGTGAAAAGAGCGACGACCTCACTCAGGTCCATTGCCTATCAATCGACTGCTCGCTCACAGGATTCACAAAATGAGCATCTAAATTGTACCCTCATGAGGGCCACTTCTTGGACAGTCAGGACTATTAACGAGAGCCACAGCGCAGAAACAGAAACCTCGAGGAAAATGAAAACAATTCAGCTACTGACAGGAGTATCAGTAGACAAACGACAAACTCGAGTTTGAGTCGCACAAAACTTCTGGTTCCGCTTCAAATTTAGCGATAGAAAGGTAAGTTGATTATCGTCTTGTTCAGACAGGAAACTGACTTAGAATGTGCGGATAATATTGTGCCTCTGAATGAAAACCCACGCAATTTTCAGGCATTTCACCATCGTCGGAAAGATGGGGTATGTGTTCTGGAGGCGTTTCACACTTTTAAATATTACAGGATTGGATGGGCCCGGAGCCGCGCCTTGTTCTTACAGAGGACGAAGCTAGGCGAAATTAATCAGTTTCGTTATTTGGACGCCTGTACACTGCCTGATGGTCGTGTATCTGACGAGGTTTTTCCCAATATACAGAAAGCTTGTCTGGTGTTGTTCAATTCGTGACTGGTGTCGTCGGCGTCGAGTCACAGTATCGATCCAAGGTCCGGTTAACTCTACACCAGTAAGATCGGCCTCAAAAAGTATGGTCCTCAATCGAATAGGCATTGAATTGGAATAGGTTTAGGTGATCAGGATATGTGACTGACTCCCTCGATAGATATTATTCATCAAGGCAGATCACTGCTCGAGGATGGGTTAAGGTGATCGATCAGTCCATGACGTTGGGACAAGGCATGAAAATCTTGACTAGTGGACTGTCTCGAGTGGGTTGAGTTAGATTACCGGACTGAACTGCATCAGATGCCTCAATTTAGTAATTTGGCGGCGTTAGGCGATATGGCTAGCTTCCGCAGTCGGCGGTATTCTTACACTCAATATGCTTGTTTTTCTGTAGATTTCCTGGCCAACGGTCTTTTGATTCGTGTTATTTATTATTCCGTGCAAAGAGGCAGGAACCTCGTAAAGCCTCACTACGGTCGAGGATATGCGTCTTTGGCTCAGAGATGGTAATTCGCCCTGAACACTTTTTGGAATGCTCCCGAAGGAACGCGAGTCTAGAAAAGCCTCGTTAAATAGACTCTGCTCGCTTCCTTCGCGCGGAGGAGGTATTTCAATCAAAGCGTGAGGACGAAGGCGTATACCCATCGAGTTGATGGATCCTTGAAAGTCATAAGGGATGGATAAACCGTGATTCCAGGCAAACAGGTGGCGAAAGAGGCATACAAAACTGCTCACCAGTATATGCAACGGAAAGGCGTACGAGGAACCGAGGATGTCCAGCCTTATCCGAAGGGCCTATGGATCGAGCAATCAACCAGCAGCTCTCGATGGGCTTCGAGACTCTCAGATGGTGCAATTGTCTTGTTGATTTCAGTCTTTGGCGAAATGGTAAAGATAGAATTCCTCCAAATAAATCTCCATTTCCATCTGGGCAACCGTGTAGTATAATGCCCACTAAAGAACCATGGATCTGGATGAGTAGCTGCAGAAGCGGGGACACGTGGCGCACTCAACAATCTTTGTGATACTTCCCGTCCTTTGGCTTGTTATTATCCGCCTTCGTGGCATATGATGTGAGTAGATTTCCGTGATATATATATATATATATATTCAATTAGTCGGGATGTATTAGATTCGGTAAGTGATACGAAGATTTTCTTGCAACATACAGATTCACAACTCGTTGCCGTAAGCCGAGAAAATAAAACTTCAAGTGAATTTTTCATTATCTACGACTGCTCCCTCAATGCGCATTCTGGAAGCTATATCTTTAGCTGATATGAAGGCAGTTAAAGTGATAACTTCCTTTATGGAACCTCGTTGTTCCATGTTGTTCTAAGGATATGGAACACAAAGATGCAGACTCCTCGATGTCTTTTCGACACCTGTTAGATGACAAACTATGGACGGTAATGGTGAACAATGACGTCTGACTTCAAAATTACGCGTGTGGTCCCAAGCTGATCAAATCATCAATTTCCGAACCCAGTTACTTGACCTATAAAGGTGGTTTCATGTCCATATTTGACCTAGTAAAACACGCTGGGAATAGCGTGGGGAGGCGGCAGAAATTTCGTACTTTTGGAGGAAGACATTTCCCTGCTTGTTCACTAAACAACGGCACCATTATGTGTGTTGAACTATTTGGGGGAAATCATGGCCCAATCGAGAAAAACAAAGAAAATTTAAGACAAGTTACCGTTCTTCCCAAATGTTACCTTGGGGGGTGGGTGGGTGGGGAACCGCTGAAAACTAAATCCAAACTTACGCGATAGTTCTGTTTCGGATCACGACGGAGCGCTCGATTTCTCACAGAATGAGGCTCATCGGCAATCATTCGCTCCACCCACGACAAGAGAACAAAACCCTCCGTAAATGTGGGCGAAAGTAATACCATGTATTTTTTTAACCATAGGGCATCCACCGCTTCACAAGTGTCTGGTTTCTGATTAAACAGGCAAGTGAATGTAATCGGCTGATTGGACAGGACCTGACTGGTGTTCTGACTGGGCTGCGATTGAGCTTCAACCTGCGCACGAGCGAATTCCGCGTTTAATAGTTCACTGGTCTGCACAAAATGACAAGCGCCAACCTCGATCAACGAACGTAAACATGTGTCCAAAGTGAGGATATCAAGCTGGAATGGCGCAGACCGCACTAGATCCTGTAGATATGAGTGCGAAGTCGAGAAAAAAGGGGAAGAATTAAGGAGAACGAATTGGCAACACTTGCAGCTTATAGATCGGTTTTTCGGGATGGGTGTTCAGACCCTAAGCCTTCAGATTACGTTAATAGATTTGAAGACATTGAAGACATACCACAAGTCTGAAGTTGATTCGACCGGTTAAGAATAAAGGACTCGTGAAATGTTGGCCATGGACACCACTTTGGTTTCGGTGGCTTATTTGTTTAAACCTGACCGTTACACTCAGTGGTATCAGATCACGGTATTATTCTCGGAATTTGTACTTTTCATAGTAAGATACCGTTACCATACTACTGAAACTACAAAAAGCTATGTTATGAATTATTATGTTCATAGCAGAAGTGAGGAAGACAACAATCGCACCGCTATTAGCGTCCTAAGATCAGCTGATTGGGAAGGCATATTGGCAAGGTCGAATGTCCTACTGAGAAGCCGGACTGATCGTCCTAATAATTGGTTAGTACGGATCCAATAGATATCCGAGATACTGATTATTCTGTGTTTGTTTCGGGGTGGTATGGGAACCAGAAGTTGTAAAGAATGGGGAATCCACTTACGCGACGCCAGAAGTTGTGCGTTTATTTCGAGGTGACGCTGACTTTTGGATGCACAGTGCGTAAGTGGATTTCTCATTCTATACTGATTATTCTTCGTTAAGACAAAACTGTCAGGTTTATCCGGAGCAACCGAATATAAGAATTCGGCCTATACAACTAGATAACTGATTAATAGCAGTTGTGGGAAAAACCAGCGAAAATTACTATCGGGGGAAAAGAACGCACATACCATCAGCGGATAGTTATCCGCCAAATAACTACACTTCAACTCGTGGTCAAACTATCCCCGTGATTATTTTACTATACGTTAACGCACCCATTTCCTGTATGATCTGCATGGTAAAAATAATGAACAATCCGAAACGGCCGATGGAAAGTGTATTGAAACCATGGATAATGGGATTCATCGGCTGAGTCGTACAAGGACTTACGTCAATCTCTTTTAAACTTAAAACAGGGCAACCCTTCTCAGTTGATTTGTCAATTGTTTTGCTACTGCCGGTCGTGAACAATGAATTGGACCGTTTTGAATCTAAATAATGATGCATTTCAAACAGTCGATACCAAAGCAAATTTTTGTGACAATTCAGACCGGAACGTGATACCAAACGAGCGATCTGCTGCTCGATGGCTGCTCGTGCCGTTTCAACCGATCGCAGTACACGAAGATGATGAGACGGCCACATGCCCAGGTAGGTAACGTGCCATCGCAGATCGCCACTGATTGGAACGATATCTCCATTATGTGGCTGTTCTTTATTTCCACTATCAGACGGGGATAAAGTGAAGGAAACGCGCCGATTTCGACAGAGACCGAAAAATGAGACACTCATAGCTGCCAATGCTTCTGATTCGTCGATATTACATGACTGCGTTGTCGATCGGCCAGATTGTGCAACGAATAACGTGCCTGATTTGAGACTTGGAGCCACACCAGGCCATTCGACCGGAAATCGCAGCTAGGGGAGAAGATGAAACCGCAGTAGTGATACATTAAACATGTTCTGATACCAAGACACAATGGGCGTAAAACCGCACAATAAGAGCATGAGACAAGAATACGGATCTGAGCTATTAATGACGTGAAGTGCGGCCAATGACTGATGAACAAGTGTGCTAGCCATGGAATTAATTTCCCACCGACATCGTGAAGTCAGTCGGGCATGCCTACTGAGTACATTCAAATACGACCCGCGTAATTGTGTTGCATGGCTTATAGTAATGAAAAAATCCGGGACCATGAGCATAAAACTCGATGGGGCAAGAAACCAGGCAAGATCTCAATAGGTCGAGTTTGGTGCCCAGCCAGCCACCACTCAGTGACCGAGCGAGATGGAAATCAAACGTCTGAGCTCCGGAGTACGAAACGCTTGACTCATCTAACCACTGTTACGGCTAACTGAATTAAAGGCCTGAGTTTGGTTCGATCCTCGCAAGAGTCAAATACTTTGGTCTGTAGTTCCACAGCTCATGAAAAGTAAATGGAAAATCCACACATACCGTCCGTCAAAATCGTGACGCAAACATCAAGTGGAACTCCCTCCACGCGGTCAACTGACCTGAAGTGAACTAATCAAAATCGTACGTTCGACCACTGTTGTGCGAAACACAATTCAACGGGCTGGACTAAGGTTGATTTATCTCTTGTTTAAGGGCGATGCAACTTGTACATCATGGAGTCGAATGAAGGGAAGACGGGAAATACTGATAACAATCAGTCCACGTGAAGATATGATTGTCTGTGAAAAAGTGTATAAGAGAATTCCTAATGCTGAACTCTAACAAGATACTATTCTATCCACTGCCTGGGAAATTAGAGTATTATTACTCAAAGTTTTCATAAAGTTCACACAACCTGTGTGATACTATTCCCTCGGCGTTCCAGAAATGAAAAATTCGATGAAAAATGGAGAGAAGTCACACAAACTAAGACCAACACATGAAAACGGAATCCGGAATGACCACTGTGAGTAACGGGAAACATCTGCATTTCGCACTGGTAAGTCAAAAAAATCGCAAGGTTTTTTTATCAGCATCCCTGAATTGAGCATACCCGAGAATGTGAGCCTTCTTGCACACTGGTTAATCGAGATTTTGGGAAAGGTTTCGTAGGATCAGTAGCCAGAAGATAGACAATCAAATTCAACTCAGATCCTGGAACAGGAGCCATCGCTGTACCGGGATTGAGCAAAGCGACGGCGGTTTTGCGCTCATCCACCACCACACAGGCTGTTATTGAGTGCGGGAGAGTGGGGAATGTGGGTTGCTCATTTTCGTCCACATCGTTCTCGTCTTCGAGGAGATATCTAGGCGGAACCAAAGACTTCGACTGAAGCAGTAAATGGGGATTAGCCGATGACTGTTTGGACTCTTTCAACTCCGGATGACTAGATTGACGAGTCACAGATAAGCGCAAATTGTCAATCGAGTGTTGAATAAGAATGGCAAATGTGTAGGACGGCGTGACGTTCGACGGTTCTACACCAGGTTCCAGTCCGCGAGTAGTTCGGTCCATGCGAATGATCTTTTGGATGCAACGAAAAGGAAACACGAGTGAAGGAATGAATACAAGGGATAATACGCAATTTACGGGGGTTTCCCTCGGGCTTCACACTAATGCATACTCGATGTTTTGCACAAATCTGAGCGCAGATCATATGCCATCGAAATCATGACAACCGATGAGAACAACAAAAGAGAAACGGAAAACAACGTGCATAGATCACCAGACATGTAAGTTCTACCATTTTTTATCTCCACGTCATCGGCGATCCATCGGGATCCGCGACTCCCCTGTGGGCTTTATACTACCCGGCAGAGGGTTCACTTAGGGGATCCTACCCAAAGCGTTTGAATAAATGGTCTAACCCACAAGACGGCAGGACGACCTGAGGGTTGCGTAACCCAATGGGAACCGGTGACTGATTATTCAGCTCATATGCCCTTCAAACGGAGCTGGACATCCCTGGTGCCCAGTGCACCTCTCTTCTACAGATGCCGGTGAGCACGCAACTGTATGCTTCGCACGTTGCTCGTGGTTGGTTTGGAATTGGAGTTTAACCAACTCTCAAAGATCAGCCAACCCGGTGAAGGGTGCCGGGCATTCGCCTTCGTCCTTACACGATTGTAAAGACATCCTCATCAGGAGAAGACGGTGCGTAGGACTTCCAGTGTGGGGGACCTTAGCCCCACGAGTTGCTGGTACAGCCCAAGTGCAACGAGAACTGCAGCAGCATGCATGGACTGGCTATTGAAAAAATGCCAATGATTGAATTGTATACTTTAGAGAACGGAAACCTCGTTATCATTAAAAATTGGAGTGGTCACAAAGTCACTGACCCACTCGATTCCGCTTTCAAGGATAACATACGGACAACCAATCAAAGTGATCACCGTCGTTATTTATCCTTAACTTGCTTTCTTAGTCTTCGAACGCGACACTTTAGGCTCCAGGTATTTATACCCACTACACTTACCTCTTTTGTTCTGCTGTCTGGTTGCTAACCGAATCACATAAAAAATGTCCAAATTGGTTCGTCAATCCGGTCACCAACGAACGTGCTGACTTTCAAAACGGGAGTATACAGTCAACGGGCGAAATTTGTCGTATTTTCGACCGCACAAGGCATAACAATGGTCAAGCATGTTTGACGTTAGGGACAACTAACATCGCAGATTTTCCGGCTTAGTTACATCGTCGGACTGATGGATGAGCCAGCTGGGCAGTAATACACCTTAATGGCGAGCTGCGACCGGCTGATCTGCGCATCTTGCTAAATAAGAGGAGTATCTGGGTACTGTGGGTGATTTGAATAAGTTTGTCATGACTCGTGTTAAATGTGGGACAGTGGAGTTCCTATAAATATTGGTTCCAGAGGTTATGGAACAAAAAGGTGGATCGTGTTGAAATA
>LUCM01008950.1:0-12741 GCA_008360955.1 Fasciolopsis buskii | reverse complement strand
CTTTCAAACATTCTGACTCATCATCGTCATCATTCAACGTTAAATAGCAAGGCAAGCCTCACTAACCGCTGCCTTTCCCCAGAGTTACACGTTTATATAAAAAGAATGAATATCCAACGGGAACAGGGAGTGGACCTACACAGGCGGGAAAAGATAAGATGCTGCTGCAGCCAACACACGGAACACAGTCTAACTGTACAAACGCACGTGTTTTCAATCATTCTGATTCGATAGAAAATGATAGCACGATCGGCACTGTTCACGGTTCACTGCCATATTCTTCAGTGTCTCCAGCCAGCACGTCAACAAGTCTTTCGGTCGCATTAGGTCAGCAACAGCGTATTGCCGTCTACTACAAAAGTGACTGGCAGGTCTGGGATTTGAGCCTCTTTTGGTGGCACGCTTAATTAGCTGGATCACGCTCTGTCAATCTCCGTATCTAGCTTAGCCAACCTCGCTGACTCGGTCACGTATTGCATTGGCGAACACTCGTCTGGCTTATCGTGCTTCATTTTCAGTTCCTCCCACGCAGTGAAAAAATCCAAGTGGAGGTGAACGGATTACGTCGGGGCGTGGGATGAGAACAGTTTGCGGGCAACTTAGGTAAGGTGGGTGTCTCACGTTATCGTGGTTGGGATCCGAAAAATGCGACAATCCGTTGGATGGAGACACTGTGGTATGGCAGCAAATCGTGAACAGTGGCAACCGTGTTGTCATTTTTGGTCTAATCTTTGAAAAAGTGCATTTGTATAGTTAGACTTTGTTCCTTGTGCTAGCTGTTGCGGCTTTGTTTTCTTAAGCCGAAGAAAACGTAGTGTAGCCAATGGAAAAGTGCAGCGGAGCCACTGATTGTCAGTCTTACCATAGAGGGGGAACGACCACAAGGCACAGAGACGGTAATCGACCCCGCAGCATGAACCATCCAAAAGCAGTCGCCCGAAGAGGCAACAACGACTGTGTCGAAAGGGCTGCCCAACAGACAAAGGCCGCGGTAGCAACAAACATGCGCAGCTGAACCAGAACTCGGATAGATAGCATAACTCCCCGGTTGAGAGCGACAGTTCAAGTCGTCACTCCGGACAGTCGGACCAACACAGCCAGAGGGAGGCCCAAAAGAACGAAAGCAAGAATGTTCGGCACGCGGTCGGATCGGTTCGGGAATGCTCAGCTAGTCAGAATGTGGACCCCGCATGAGCGTAGTTTGAAAAATCTGGAAGCTATGACTTGTTTCGCCTCGCAATAAACGTGTGAATCACCCTCCTGCTTGCCATATTACCTATCACTTGATTTTTAAAACGTCAAACTCTTTCTACCCTTTTTGTTTTCTTTCAAATGCACTAATCTCATATTTGTGTTTTTATAGATTCCGCCTGCTAGATTTGGTTGTTGACATGGATTGTTGCAAGAAGGGCACCCATGAACGCGCGAGGTAAACGACTCTTCTAGGCACGAGAATTTACAATTCAGACTCTCTGCTGGATTCCGTTTCATTTATTCTTTCCTGGTTCTCACTGGGCGATCTGTGAAGCGAAGATGGATCGAGGCTGTATTTCTGATCGCCTTCCTGCTGGGAACTCAAGCATTTTGTGGGTTTTATATAACTATTCTCATTTGGTACATACCTAGATGAGTACGCGGCGTATAATGTTGGCCTTTTATCTTCGGAGTTTTATGCAGCCCTTACCACCAAATGCTATGGTCATTTCATGTGGACTATCCGGTTTTCAATCCTTTATGTTGTTGGAATTAGTTTGGTACCCAACACGCTTTCCTACTCACCTAGATTTTTCAGATGCTAGGCGTTACGAATTTGGTTTCTGGTCATTTGGCATTGTTTCTGCGAACTGCGATCAGCGAACGGCTGCATTCATTTTATTTTAAAAACCAAAATTTCTATACGGTGAACAATCTCATGGAGATAGACAATGCGTAGGTTTGCAGGAAAACTAGCTGTGTGGATTAATTTTTCGCTTGTTCTAGTGATCAGCGTCTCACACAAGATATTGGGACTGCTTGCACACTTGTCTCAGAAATTTTACCATTGTTTCTGATGAATCCAATTCTCGTCATTGTCTATACTTACTTATGTGTTGAAAGGTATTCTTTATTTTTTAACGAATTGCTTTTTACCCTTAATAGAGCGGGTTGGCTAGGCCCGATTGCGTCCTACATCATGTTTGTCATCTATGCCATTATTACGCATTTTGTGACAATTTGGTCATCGAAAGCAGTTTACGAGCATGATCGCCAAGAAGGAAACTTCCGGTGAGTGATTTATTTTTATTTGAACTCTTGAATGTTTGTTGCTGCTCCGCATCATTGACTTTCGATTCTTTCCATCGTATTTGTTGAGGCCCAAAAGGATTGTTGTTAGAGCCAATGAGGGATATGGCTCAGAACCGAATTCAGTGGCACGAATGCTTTATGGCTTGTCTGTAGTACGCGTCCCGCTTAAAAATCGAAAGCAGAAACCACTGTTTGCCCGCTTATTTACCCACTTTCTGTAAAGTTATATTCACGTGTCGTTACGTTGGCACCATGCTTATCTTGAAGCCGGCATAGGTGTTCACTTCAATGGTGGAAAGTTTTAAGTTTCATTGCTGCTAGTGACTGTGTTCTGCTACCCGACCGAGCGACTTGGCCAGAGACCAGGTTGAGGTTTGTGTAGGCCGTGCCGAGAGAGCTGTGTTATAGCTGCGCAGAAATGGTGACTTCGCAGTGAATTAAGTCTGGTCACGAAGCTGTGCGCTTGTCGTGCATTCGTTGCGTATGCACGCCAAACCTGGATACTGAGAGTAAACAATACAGTACGACTGTGAAGCTTCGTCCTCTGATGCTTCCACTCTATGGGAAAGTTGTGATGCAATCAGGTCTCAAACACCGCCTTGCGTCAGCTCAGTATGAATGCCGAACGGCTTTCGCGTTTCCACAAAGTTTTTTTTTTCAGCCGTGATCCCGTCGACGCGAAACGGAATTAACTTTTTTATCATTTACTTCCTTTATTAATGAAACGAAATTGTACATTATTTTTCAGAGAGGGGACCGCGGCCAACAGAGGGCTGCCAAGTGGGGAGGTTGACCGACGGTGGGAGGGCTCGACCCTCACGTACAAACACCGCTTGGCTACCGCCTGCCAGGGGGATTACACAGCCATCACCTTACTTTAGCTGGAAATGTCTGCTGGAAGGCCAGCTGACGACATGGGGACCCAAAGTCAAGCAACTGGATATGGCTGACATATTATCTCTAACTGTTATGTTGGTTGCTCTATGCACACACCGAAGCACAAGACACAAGTACTCGCAGCGCACGAATCACAGGAGCACAGCCTGTGGTCTAGTAGGACACGAATACACACACAGAGGTTGGAGACAAAAAGTTCGGGCTCAAGACTCAAGGCCCGTAGTCTCACAACGAATGGGACAGATCTGCTGCTCCCTTGAATGAGCAGCCACACGGAACAATAAGCGGCGCGAACTACAAACAGCTAGCCCAGCCCGCTAGCGGAAGAGAGAAGACGAACACAGAATACTGCCGCGCGTTAATTGGTGACCCACCAACACAAGTCAACACAAGTCAGAATTCAAGTGAGCTCTATCGTTTATATAGTTTTGTTGGGTGGCCTTGATCGATGTGTGGACTAGCCAATCACAGAACGGGCTTTTATGAATCTTTTCGCGGACATATAAAAATATTCAACCGCGTAATATTTAAAATAGCGTCAATTTCGAAATATTAAGAAAAGGATAGATTCTTTTGGAAAATTAGTAGCAGAAATGAAATCTGCGGCTCCAAAAACCTTGGAATGGTCATCGACCATAACACTAACCGACCTGCCCACACAAATCCAAAGATTTCTACTCTTCCCAACGCTTGGTTCATCGAATCATTGCGTTATTACATCCTCCACCAACCTTATCGCGACAACCAAAGCATACATTTGGGTGCCACAGTTCTCCCAACTGGCACAGTTTTCACGACCACATCAGTTTTCATCCTTGGAACGATTGTTGTTTTACTTCGCACGTTTCCACGTTTGCGTCCGTTTCGCGAGATGCTGCTCTTCACGACATGAACCTTTTTATTCTACACCCTCATTTGTCTGAAGAAAAAAACAGAAACCTCGGGCGAACCGATCACGCACGTAGTGGTGTCGTTCAGTTTAGTTCAATGTTTACAACCATAAACCTCTCAGGAACGTGCTTTGGCTTCGATTACCACCGTGTAACACCAACCGTTCAAAGAGAAGAAAGAACGAGTGATGTTGGAAGATCAGATGCAAAGTAGTACTCTGAGCAACAATACAGAAGAGAAAGGATCTCGAATGCAAGAAAGACAATGACTGTGACATTGAACCATATCACATATTATCTCCAGCCGACGATTTGGGCAATCTCTTGGATCGCAACCTCATAGTCTAACTCGACCTACACGGGACAATGCATCGGTTAGAGTTTTCATACTTTTTCCCATATCATTGATCAACCGCCTCGACCCTTTCTCCATCGAATACCTACCTCGGAGAACATCATACAAGGAGGCGGCCTTTCTGTGGGTGCATGCAAAACATTTCCCAACCATCTTTGCCCATTCTGATTCGGTGCCTGTTCTAACAACTGAACCGTAGGAGACAGTATCTTACCCCTAACTTCTGAGTTATTCACGAAGTTCTCCCACCATATTCTAGCAATACTACCGAGACAACGGTGTTCAAACACCGAAAGTCTTAGCATATCTGCTCTTACTGACCATGTTTCGGAGCCGCGGAGCGACACTGACTTTATTGTTGCTAGTGTATACCCGACCTTTGGTCGGTAATCGGATGTCATCACATCGACGCCAAAGGCGCCTCAAATTATTGAATGGCGATCGAGCGTTTCGTATGTGCGAACTCACTTTATCCGATATATGACCATCTGGGGAGGTACAACAACCGAAGCTACTAGTTCCATCTACTTCACCCAGTCTTTCTGCATGAACGGGTTTTGACATTGAGCCTAATCGGATTTCGAGGACACGTACTGGTTCACACCGTTTGCGGGCACTGGTTAATTGATGGAGAATAATTCTCATGAGTAGTTTTTATGGAAGGCTTCTCAAACGTGTTGCTCTGTGATTTTCATAGCATAATGTCGCACTTGTTTTAACCAGGTATGATCATCGGTCCACACCTGTTTTGTTAGCTTCAGCCTAACATTTAGTCACATTCTTTAAAGAAGGATGAACAAACGTCCCCTCTGTTCCAGCACCCTTATGCATTTTCCGGAATCCTATCTCCCCAATCACCTCCATTTCTAATGGAATCCAAGTGTCCATTTGCATTGGCTTACTTTTATACATGAGTGGAAGACCTCTGAGTTTGAGTCAATGATCCGTCGTATTCTTTAATCATTTCGCTCACATTCGGCTTCCATGGGACAGTATTCCTAATCAGTCGACAATGGTTGCATCCGTTGGCGATGTTCACAGCTTTTTCCATGTCTCCACATTTTCCTTTTCACTGCTGCTTACGATCATTTCTCAGGCTCCTTGTAAGTCGACTTTTCATTGTCTGTGGCACATGGGGTGGACGGATCTGCGAGCATCCAACAGAGCAGGTGATATGAAGGATATCCAACGTTTCTGAATGTCACGTGACCTGTCTGACGGCTGCCACTCAGTAAATGACATCTTTGGTTTGGTCCCATTGCTCGCTCGGTTCTTGTGCATTCGATTGTAACGACACCTATCGGAGGTTAAATATTGGAACGACGCATCCACAACCAGTGCGAAACTGCCTGGTCCTCACGAGTTTGCTCTTCACGCATGTTGTACAAACTCAATTGGTCGGTCTTTTGTAAAAGACCACCGGATGATTGCCGGAATATCTGCGGGAGGGGCTACAGCCATGGGCCAGCTAAATGATGCTTAAAAGTGGTAACATGGCGTACATGACATCACCATCACCATCACCATCATCATCATCATCATCATCATCGACGTCACCGTTCAGCGTTAAACATCAGGCCTCACTAACCGCCGCCTTTTCGCCACACTTACATGTTTCCATCAAAAGAGTGAATATGCAAACGCAACAGGCAGTGGAAATAAACAGGCCTGAAAGGTTAAGAATGCTCCAGTAGCCAACACACGAAACAGTCTAACTGTACAAACGCACTCTTTCAAACATTCTGACTCATCATCGTCATCATTCAACGTTAAATAGCAAGGCAAGCCTCACTAACCGCTGCCTTTCCCCAGAGTTACACGTTTATATAAAAAGAATGAATATCCAACGGGAACAGGGAGTGGACCTACACAGGCGGGAAAAGATAAGATGCTGCTGCAGCCAACACACGGAACACAGTCTAACTGTACAAACGCACGTGTTTTCAATCATTCTGATTCGATAGAAAATGATAGCACGATCGGCACTGTTCACGGTTCACTGCCATATTCTTCAGTGTCTCCAGCCAGTAAGTCGACGAGTTTTTCGGATCCCAACCACATAGGCGTGAGACACCTACTTTACCTAACTTCGCTGTACATTTTCTCATCCCGTGTTGCCACGTCCTCTTTTGACCTCCACATCGCTTCTTCCATTCCTTAGGAGAAACACAAAATGAGGCACGGTATGGTAGACGAGTGTTCGTCATACGCAACACGTGACCCAAACAGCGTAGTCTACTAAGTTTCATACGCTGAAACAAGCTATTCTTAGAAGTGGCACCCAGTACCAGATTCCTAACCTCGATATTACTCACCCGGTCACTTCATCCAATCCTAGCCATACTACGTAAAGATCGGTGGTCGAAAACCTCCAACCGACGATCATCTTCCACACGCATACTCCACGTCTCGCAACCGTACAACAGAACTGAACGCACTGCAGCACAGTACGCACGACCTTTCAACTTCAGTGAAATATCAGGCTGACGCCACAAGTGCTTCAGTCCAGCGTAAGCTGCCCGAGGCTTGGATATACGCATACTTACCTCCAATCCCGAGCTACCATCGTTAGACACGCAACTACCAAGGTAGGTGAAACGGTCCACCATTGTTATTTCCTCTCCATCCAGTATCAAGTTCGGCGCTGCTGTCGTCCAGTCCTGTAACAGTACTTTGCACTTTGAAGGTGCAAAGCACATGCCAAACCGAGCAACCGATCTCGACAGTCTATCTAGTGCACGTTGTGCATGTTCTGTGGATTCGAACAAGCACATGACATCAACTGCGTAATCTAGATCGCATAGCTTCCCTCCACTTCCCAGTTCCACTCCTACATCCCGGAGACCTCCTAAAGTATCTTCCATCACCTAGTCCATGACGAAGGTAAACAGAAATGGAGAGGTGGGACACCCTTGTCAAGCGCTGCTAGTCGTTTCGAATGAACTTGACAGTTCACCGTATATCCTCACGCGACCAGCGTACAAGTCGCCGCTGCAGGTTGTTAACAGGAGAGCCGTCAGCTTTACAGATCGTTTAGGCCACTCCTAGTGCTTTCCTATCGGTAGCTTCGATAAGGTGAAACAGCTTACGGGAATTTCCCATGGCAGCAACATACTCCATCTGAAATGCTCGTTGACACTACCAGATTTCGCGATCCCTGGGCAATCTTGTGTTGTGTTCACTTCTCGTTACGAGCCATGCCTCATTATACTAGCTACCAGCTACGGTCGATTAGCTTGCGTCAAGAAGGCTCAGAAACTCACCAGAAATCCAGTGTCACAACGCGACGGGTTAATCCACAACTAACTGAGCTAGCGTTATGCAAGGCATTCTTGCTGAGCGGCCAGTGTTCATTGATGTTTTGAGGTGGACCACCCTAGCTTTTTAGCCAATGTGCTTCAAAAAAGTAAGAGGATGATCAGATAACTGGTCGCAATCTAACTGACGCTGCATCGTGTGGTTTTAGGGCTCACCGGAGCAACTGGATAGCTTAGTGCAAACTAATGTGTGGTTGAAGTCGAGGAAAGCGCCTCAGTTCGACCAGTAGTCTTGTAGACAGTCCCGCCATTTGTAACTAATAGCAATGTGATCGATTTGAGTCCGCCGCTTACTCGAATAGGTCGGATGCCAGATGGCGTACTGGAACGTCTGAAGTTCGTACTAGCAAGGAACAGTCGATTTTCTGAATTCAGAGCCAGCAACCTTTCTCCGTTTTCAGAACTACAAAAATCGAGACCAAAGGGGCCTCCTAGACGCGCTTCGTTCGAGGACAGCCGACTTTCTCTAATATTCATGTCCTTTGCCAAAATCACGATGTCACCCCGCCTTGCTGTGCGTAAGAGGTCGTGCAGCTTTTGATAGAAAGTGCCCTTGACTACATCTGGGCTGCAGTCTGTTGGCGCGTACGCCGAGACAGTGAACACGTTGCGTCTATCAGAGCAACGGCTATTTATTTTGCATGAATCTCTAGGTCTCAATGCGCATAGCCGGGTGTCGATTGGAATCCAGTCAAGTAGGGCAGCCTCAACCCTCTCACTGAGAGTCACACCAACGCCGAAAAAATCAGATGACGCAGGTTCAGAGCCCCCAGAAAGACGGACATGAAACTTCACGGAGGGAATAGGTGGGCGTGTCAGTCGGGTAACAGAGTTGGAGTCTCGAATGTGAGTATCTTGAATACAGGGCACATATGGCTAGGGTTTCCAGTGTACGGGCTAAACACCCTTGCTGACCTACATACATCAGTATTGGCACATTGAGTGTGGCTAGTTTGAAGGAAAATCGGGGAAGACGAGGGCATCAGCCTGCGGGAGCGGGTTCAGTGAGATTTGAATGCTATTCGAGAGAGAACGTGAGGGAATAGGGACAAGACTGATTTCAGTAAGACTACCACTAACTTAGCCAGATGCAGTTCTCGAAGGTTGTGATGAAATCAGGTGGTAAGTGGATTAACGCGAGTCAGCAGAGGAACAAACTGTTGTGTTTGGTGGAACCTAGCTTTTCTGAATGAATGAAGAGTGGAAAACGTTGATACGAAGATCAGTTATTTTCACGGTGTAATTTGTGTGCTGTTGTTCAGCTCGGTCGTACAGTCCATAGTAGGCTTTTGTATTCGAGGATCCCTTTGGGCAGCCAAGCGGATTTCACAAGGCAACAAAATCATTCCAGATGAGCTGATTGTCAGTTGACCGCTCTATGCACCCCTCCTGGAAATCTTGCCGGTTCAGTGTAATGCAACAGCAGTGCTGGACAGCATTGAAGATGACGAACACCTTTGTCGTACTCCAGCCATGAGATGTCGGTATCCATTTTACATTTGAGAACTCTGTATGCACAGTGCAGTTGTTTTATTTATGTTGAACGCGACGAATATGCACCCCTGATGAAGTAGTTTTACGGTGCTTCCATGGTTTTCAATTAGAAATTGAATGTTATCATTGCATTGGGAAGCATCCAAAAAACTACCCACTTGATCCAATGTTGCTTGGTTAAAATGAATTTAGAGCACGTCCGGATTATTTCTACTGCTCGCGGTGTTATCGCCACATCAAATCTTCCGATGGAGAAAACGGTTGATGAAAGCGTAGCCCGCTGACGGGCATATGATTATGGCTTTTAGAGCCCCGGTTGGTAATCGATCATGCGTTTGTCCTGAAATCTTGCCTGATCAAGCAGATACATAGAAGTAGATAAATCTTCACTTTAAACTTGGATGCAGTATTCAGCTGCGAAAGGGATTCAAGGCCTGCAAAAGCAAGGAAACTGCGAACATGGATTGAGCAGTCGACCCATTGCGCAGCTCGGGAAGAAAAACGAAGCTGGCTTTGATCGGGGTGGTGAATTTACCAAAGTAATAGTTGGTAGTAGTAATGAATCTCTAGTGAAAAGACTGAATTTTCAACCCCAGTACTAAGTATAATTTCATTTTGCACAGCCCTTAAACTCGCACAAACATGTCCTGTCTTTAGTTGTTTTCTGGCAATGCCACCTAATATTAGGAGAGAAATTAGATTGTAAAGCTGATTGACTATATGAAGCATAAGTAGTTCTAAGCTAGGTACGCCATTGATTGTGGCATCCAACTGTATCCCATTTTCTCCAACAATTTCGCTAGAGAATTTCTTGTACTCCATTCCGGTAGTTTGATTGAACCTACACGAGACAATCTACTGGTTAATTTTTTCATACTTCTTGCCACTCCATCAGTGTGTGCCCACCATGATAGACAATGGTTCACTGTCTCTTGGCTTGTTAAATCGTCAGACCTTTTGAGACTATATGATTTTGTGCTACTTCGGGTCGCAGACTCCTATCTATTAGTTCTCCTTCCCCTTGTATGGTTATTCCTAGCGGCTATAAGGCATACCGCTTCTGGACTCGTGCATTATATATATATATACGCATACACATGTATTGTGTATATATTCCCTTTCTAATACCTTTGCTAATGTCTTCTCATTGTTACCATATTTAAGATAAGGTATTTATACATTTCCCTTTTCTATATGCTTTTAGATTTTTCCATACTCAAGTGAGAACTACATCTGAAGGAGCGGCTTTTTTGGATGTTGGAGAAATCGAACGATACTTTGCTAACACTGCCCTTTGGCGTATGCTACACGCCTATCGTGTCAGTGTAAACCGGAAACCTGTTTTGTACTGTAAGTCGCTAGTATACATCCCTTAATATATGTAGTTTGTCCGTAATTTTATCCATGGAATAAAGTTTTAACAATAGATAGTCTAGCGACGTGGCCACCGGTCATTCTGTAATGGAGGAGGCGGAGGAAATGGATCATGATCTATTTCTGTTTTGCTTCAAACTGCCGCCGGCGGTTAGTAGTACTCAGTGGGATTTATGATGGCGATTTGTTCTCCAGCAGGAGACAGTGGCGTTAAAGTGAATTTAAGCCAACGATTGCATCATTGTCATTATAAATGTTAATCAGAATATTTCCATTCACCTGTTTATTGGGATATATTGACTAAAGAGAAAGTGGTACAGCCTAGGCTGGGTAATGCACACAGGATGTGGACACAAGACAAAGCGAATAATGCTTGTCCTGGTCGCTGTTTTCAGCTTAGTAGTTTTCGTCAGTCGTTTTTCATTAATTTTGTTGGTAAATATGGAGTTGGGTTTCGGTTAATTACCACAAGTTCGAGTTCTAAGTTACTTGCTGAAGGGCAGCTGATGTGTACTTGTTAAAACCATACATTGAATTCAAATCCCAGTTTCCTGTCAGCAGATACTCCTTACGAGAGATTCCTAGTCAAACAGATAATCAGTTCAACTTAGGTCTTACAACCACTAGAGTTGCACGGATGTCCCCTGGTCTCGCGGCACCGAATAATAGTGAGACAGCAACTGTAGTTCTGTAATTAGAAGCTATCATGTAGAAGGGCAAACATTTGGACTTTTTTTGACTTGATGAACTACTTTCATGCGGCGTTGTTCAATAGGTTGACTTCTCTGGGGTCAAAATAATTGGTCGTGCAGAGCCAGCCATTGCTCATTCAGTTGGTCAGTTTTTTTGAAACCGATCGATGTCTGGCCTATACCCGTCGACCTGGTAGGCGTGTTTGGGAGATCCATTCTGCTTTGCTCTTTTTCTCGAAATTATGCATGCCCCCACACCACGTCCAAGTGCAGTCTTGCGGTGGTGAATTCACATCGATATTAGCAAGACGTGAGACCATGGTCTCAACTGGAGCTTTGCGAAAGAATTCGGTGAGATCGTCAGTCGAATTGTGGATACTTAATCTAAAATAGATTTCCTGCACTATCATAACCAGTTTACACACTGTCCCCTTTAGCTCGCAACAAAATATCGCATCTTTTTTCGGCTCTTTTCTAGTGTTCATTGTTTCTCTTCCTGAGAATAATCTGCACATTATTGTAGGTGATTTCAATCATGCATCTACCCTACCACTAAATGTGTTTGATTCGACTGAGCTCTGCGTTTATCCCACGAGAGGCGACTCCATTTTAGATAGAGTTATTACCAACCACTACGATTTGTTTTCCCTGCGTGCTCTTATACTCTAGGTCAGCTTTCCACTCCTTCAGACGAACAAATCAAATCCAAGTTCGCCTCCGTAACTCTTCACACAACAACTTTGTTTTTCCTCAGAAATACCTTCCGATCGCATCTACTTGTTTCTCTTTTGAACTCCTGCTCAATGACAATATCAAACTTTTCACAGAGGCGGCCAGCGCAATCTTTGATATTTGCTGTCCCTCAGAAACAGTATTCGTCTCAAATGGCCGTATCTCCACCCAGAAACTGAGAAGATGCAAGGAGCACTTCTACAAATCTCGTGATAACTCAAGCGTGCAGTACACTTCCAACCATATAAAAACGGAAACTCAACGCATCGACATGACGTTCGCCAGCCAACTCTTGAGTGGTAACAACAATCGATTCATATGGCAGAAAATTAGATTGTTGTATGGAAAGAAGAAGAAGCATACAAAAACTTTTGCGAACGTCGACAGCATCAGTCCTGCTGTCATCCATCCTTCCACTTATATACCGGTCAGGGTGATGACAAGACAGTTACAAGTTTTTCTAGAGAGGAAGTCTTCAACCTTCTGCGCACCACTGAAATTACCACATTGGTTGGTCCTGATAGTCTGTCCTCAGCTCTTTTAAGGCATGGTGCTGTGGCTCTGACGCATGCATTTACTTCTCTAATTCACTCGTCATTAATCTCATCTTCCATCCCTGACTATTGCAGACCCGTCACTATTATTCCCATCCCAAAATGTAGTAGTTCTTCTGCTTTGGCAAAACGTTTTTGCCCCATCGTCTT
>LUCM01008948.1:65324-78889 GCA_008360955.1 Fasciolopsis buskii | reverse complement strand
GACACAGAGGTTAAGGACCAAATCCGTGATTACGATACCACGGTAGTGGACTGATAATCCAAGAGAAAAGGCCGCATGAAAAAAATAGCAATAAACTGAATTAGTCAGCTGACTATATGACTGATTGGTGCTTTCACTAGATATTACGTGAATGGACAATTCACAGTTGCAGGTTTACGATTTGATATTCAGGCAGACTTTCATTTCTCAACAGATTTTCACAAAAGATGACGTTTCTATCTTAGAAATTTGAGTCTTTGTCGGACAGTAGATGCACATTCTGACCTCGTAAATAACTGTGAAATGGTTCTGAACAATCGAGAATACTGATTGTGTTAGTAATAAAATATTGTTTTCATGGAATAATTCACCATATGATACCATCACTCAACTCCCCATTAAGAAACTATGTAAACAGTACACAAGTTTCATCCTAATCAGGAATCTTGGGCAGTGCATATCCACCGCGCCGGGCAGCAGTGCTATTTGCTCGAAATTCCTGACCTAGAATCTGCATATGATATACTTTTTAGCACACACCTGAAGAAGTTACAGGTATTTCTCCGTCGTCCGAATTACAGTATGGCTGGCCATTTCCGCTTTCAAAGTGTAAAAAAGCTTTTGCAGGAATAGACAGCCGAAGTCGAATCTTGCTTATTCAGAAGAAGCTCTGGACAAGGTCGATAACTTTTGTTCTTCGAGTAGTTTCATGGGGGTCTTGTGTCGGCTGAAATGTTTGCAGCGGACCCAATTGTCATTTGTCAGTTTAAAACTTCTATGTTGAGTTTGTGCGCGGCAATAAGATCACCTTTTCTGAGGCCAGAAAACATGGGGACCCCGTGTGTGAACACGGGTGTCTGCGGAATATTGTTTGGATAGGATAGGAATACTTTGTTCTTCTAGTAAGACAATCCATTTGATCACGCCGGCATTGAATTGGACTGGCTTAAGGTGGTTGGCTGTGTGCTCGAAGATCAGCTCTCTCGAATTAAGCTATTTACCGAGACAGGTATTGATTCCGAGGTGTGGCAAGGTGCTTATTTCATGTGAATGAAGATGATGAAAACCATAACCAGTGTCCCAGCTTGGTCATGCTAGATTTCGGTTCAGGAGATCTCCCAAGCGATTATTGAAGACCTTTTAGCGATTCCTTAATGCATACCCGGAAAACCGATATAATTGGAAATCACTGTGAAGCGCGGTAAAAACCAATCCGTCAACTTTTCCCTGATCGCGATCTCACCTCCAGCTCTCCCATCCGACAGTGGTGAGAAAGACGAGTTTACGATAACATTCAAAATGTAGCGGACGACTTCCCCAAAAAAAGATCTGCTTATTGTAGCGGGTGATTGGGAACCCCCAAGGTGCCATGACACGCCGAATTTTTGGGAAGTTCGGCCTGGGTCAGCTCTGTGGAAACGACGACAGGCTCATCAGCTGTATTCGGCTGGGGATAACAAACTCGGTTCCAGCACTGCAGGAGGCACCTGACAGTGACAGAACTCCTAACCAGAGTGGCTGCGTCTTGATCCGATCACGATGGTTTTCGTCGCTAGAGGAATACCGATCGTATTGTATTGTTCAAGCACGTAACAAGGATGACTCAATTCTTGGCGCAAAGCGTCAACTTTGGTTTATGATCTGCATAAGAACAAGCCGCAAGGCGTTTTTACATAGGAGTCCAGGCAGAAAGCAGCTTTCATGATAAAGATTGATGGCCAATTATCAACGGGCGCATTTATTTCAATCCAGAATACGAGAGATTCGGTAGATTAAAAGTTGCAGTACAACGGGGTTCAGTGGATATGCCAGGAACCACAAAATACCGTTATGCAGATGACATATCTGACGAAATTATGCATCTTACGGTGACCACAGACGTTCATTATCCAACGAGCCGGATTTCTAGCTGCAGACGTCGGCCTAAATACATTAGCGTGTCGTCAGCTAATCTGGTCTTGAAATGTTCTGCCCAACGGTCCAGTCTTTCCTGTCTACCATGGATGAGCTCTCCATTCCTGTCGAACACGAATTCACTAACCGAAGTTCGCCGCCCGCCGCAGTCGCGTATGAGCTTAAACAGTCTTTGACTGTTACCTGAAGCGGACGCCACTTCCATCTCTTCGGCTACATTAACCAACTAGCTTTCGCGGTCATTCTTAAGGCTTACCGCCAACTGACGCTGCAACTGTCGACGCACCTTATTCACTTCCCTACAGTTAGGCAGATGTCGTCTGTGCTCCTTTATACTCCGCGACCCTTGCGAGATCCAATGTTTTTGGTGAACGCTAGATCTAGGACCGCGGGCGAAATCCGCTGCCAAATGCGCAGCCTGCTTAATTTGAACTCACTGCTCGTCTACATTGCTGTTCGTCGGACTTCTTAGTTCCTCGGATAGTTTCTGTCCATAGCTGTTGCGAACAGCCGAATCATACAGACGTTCGACAGCCAATCGGGTTTGTGGCCTGCATCGATGGCCGTTAGGCTGCAGCAAAAATCACATTAAAACTAACGCATGGTCCGATTCGACGTACGTGGTCCAGTATGATTTACAGTTCTGGAGAGAACCGCGCCAACGGTGACTTACCACCTGTTGAGTTAGAATGCGACGTCGCCTGTACCCGTCCACACTCCGAGCAAGATAGGATCTTCGCTTTGAAATATCCTATCCTTTATAAAGCTCGTTTTGTCATTGAAGCCCGCAACTGTCACAACGAAACTACACCTTGACGTGGTGTGACGGCTTGCGTGCCTCCATTACCCAACGAGCTATACAGAATGGCTTATCTCAAGCCGAAGATCCAATCATGCCCGGAAGGTCTATGGGTAGAGGCCTGACGAAGTAGTCGCCTGGTCCTCCAAGTCGGGGATTGATCTGATTTAGCAGCTCAGTCAGAAAAACGAGTGGGAAACTAATTGATCCAAGTAGATGGGCGCCCACTCAGCCATGCCCGCTGCCTTGCGGTCAGGATCTTGTTAGAATCAAAGGCTTTGGTTGAGAACTCTAATAGTTCTTCTGCTAAGCGGCTGGACTCCCTAGCAGTACCCGTCCATCAATCCCCATGAGTTACGCTCCTACAAATAATTTCATACTGCGTCGGTGGTCGCACAGGATAATCAGGACCGCACTGGCCATTGCATCGAGTGGGGTGGGTAGTGGTAAGTATGCTATTGCTCAGAATTCTCTCTTATTCAACCTGTTTTCTCTGTCTCCAACCCAAACTCTGCCCGCTCTGCCTACCCATAGTGTCCCCACTGATAACACGTCCGATACTCGCAACGGTTCGTTGTCAAGTAGTGTCGTAGGTGGTTTTCAGTCTGTTAGCTCACATTTTCTCAAGCCTTGTCAGCCTCTGGATCTCGTTTCCTACAATGTGTGCGTGTTTGGCTCTGAGAGTAAACTCACTTTCGAATGATGTCTGCTGCGTGAGTGAAACACGAATTCTGGGTTCGAGTAGAGTAATTCAACTAACTGCGTCAAACGTCTCGTCAAGATATTTTCTTCGCACTTCAGGAGACGAAGCAGCTCAATCTGTGGGTCAACGTGGTATAGAAATAGTCTTGAGTGAGAGGGCTGAAGCAGCCCTTTTAGACTGGATCCCAGTCAACAGTCGCTTGTACGCCGTGGGACTGCGGGGAACAGCCGGCGTCCGAAAGGATAGTAGTGTTAAGCGCAGTCTATTTGTCTTGTCGGCGTACGCTCCCACAGACTGCAGCACTGATATGGAGAAAGACGAATTTTACGATAACCTTGTCACCCTTGTTCGGAAGAACAAGAGCTCTGACATTGTAGTGGTAGTAGGTGATTTTAATGAACAAGTTGGAAAACTTGGTGCATCGTAGTCCTGTTTAGGTGGGCGATGCACCTTGCCTGCACGGCCAACAGACAACGGAAAAAGACTTCTCCAATTCTGTGCGGATAATCATTTATTCCTACCTAGTACGATTTTTCGACACAGTTTGCGTCGCACAGCGACATGCTGCTCTAGCTCGACAGGTACACTGAGTCAAATTGACCATATCGCAGTTAGCAACCGTTGGCGCTGTTCTTTCCAGAACTGTAGATCATACTGGACCACGTACGTCGAATCGGACCATGCGTTAGTTTTAATGTGATTTTTGCTGCAGCCTAACGGCCATCGATGCAGGCCACAAACCCGATTGGCTGTCGAACGTCTGTATGATTCGGCTGTTCGCAACAGCTATGGACAGAAACTATCCGAGGAACTAAGAAGTCCGACGAACAGCAATGTAGACGAGCAGTGAGTTCAAATTAAGCAGGCTGCGCATTTGGCAGCAGATTTCGCCTGTGGTTCATCAAAGACAGTGGATCTCGCAAGGGTTACTGGGTCTAGTGTAACAAAAATGCCGTTTTCCCAGCTGCAAAGAGATGAATAAAGTGCGTCGACATTTGCAGGGTCAGTTGACGATAAGTCTTAAAAATGACTGCGAAAACTGGTACGTTAAGGTAGCCGAAGATTTGGAGGAAGCGGCCGCTTCAGGTAACAGTCAAAGACTGTTTGAGCTTATACGTGATAGCGGTGGGAGGCGAACTTCGGTTAATGAAGTCGTGTGCGATAGGAATGGGGGGCTCATCCATGGTAGAAAGCAAAGCCTGGACCGTTGGGCAGAGCACTTCAAGGATCAGTTTAGCAGACTGCAAGCTAACGTATTTGGTCCGACGTCTGGAGGTGTGAATCCTTTTGGGCTTTCTTGTCGTTTTCGTCTCAGGAACGAATTTGGCTGCATGGATGTTGCTCGGATTGTCTATTGGCTGCATGGTCCTGGGGATTTGTCAAGCATGACCACGTCATTATCAAACTTTAGACCTGATAAATACACTGATGACCTGAGCTGAAAGCATAGATAACCAGTTTCCGCATCGATCATAGTCTAATCGAGGCACAATTGAACAGAACTAAACAAATTGGGTAAGCTTGCCAGAACCTAGAATAATTAGTGGATTTTTGAAGATTCCATACCGCATATTGGCATTTGTTTTGTAGTGGATAAATGATGGCAAGTATGCCATCACTAGATGTTGCGATTGACTGGGTCAGTAACTGAGCAAATTGATGGAGTTTGCCACAGTTAGTTGTTGTAATTCGTATCGATGTTCCAGTCCTCAGCGTAGTATAAAATTTTAGCCAGTGCAGTCTCTGGCATCCTATCCTTCCATGTTGAGTCTTTGCGGCCGCATGACGATTGAGTAGTGCACAGAACATCGATGCGGCGACGTCATTCAGACCAGTAAACTTGTAGTTTATGCAAACGGTTCCATTGCCGTTCGTGCGAACGAGTGGGCAAGATCGATGTACCCAGTTGCTTGGGTTTATCACGTTTCCATATAGAGCGGAAAAGTTCACGAAGCTTACTAATCAGTGGCGTTAGCCACGTTCTGAGGACTTCCGGAAAAACATTATCCTCTCTGGCGGCTTTCCTGTTCTTTTGATTGACTTTGTCGTGTAGCTCCTGGCATTTGACATGATTTGCTTGTTGTCTTATCGCTTCAACTGCTGGGAGCCGCGGCGCGCCCCCTCCTGGGGACACCGTTGCCCAGCTTTGTCTTGCTCCAGTCCGCAGTTCCTCGGAGCTTTTCTTAGTGCCGGTGCTTGATGTGCCTGACCTCTGGTGGTCGTTTAGGCTTTTCCGCATTCTCCTGGCTTGTGCTCTGCTTGGTACCAACCAGAATCAACGTAACTGGTGTTAGGTTAATGATTGCAACAAATGCACTGGTCTGAATCATATACCGCAATTGTAAAGGACTAGCAGTGTTCAACTAGCTGCCTAATCTGGTTGTTATCCATTCTCACTAAGCATTGCAATGTGCCTGTTCGTTGCTTTTACTCAAAGGAATTTATTTTGCACTGTAAGCCTTGTACCGTAGACTGTCTTCCCACTTTGGTTTCTCCCATCCAACATCTGTTCCTTCTGAGAAAACACTGCCGCGAAGCTTTCAGGATGTGGTCATCGAGCTGACAAATGGTGACCTCGTGTGCAACATACCGTGAAACATGTACAGTGAACTTAGAATTGGATGGAGTGAACTATGTGCAAGTTAGGAATCTAGTAGTGGGTACGCGTCGTGAAAATATTTTATCGTAGGTCTGGTCACGCTTTTCATATGACGAACACTCGTCCGCAGCACCGTGCTTTAGATTCCGGCGGAATAGTAAGAACCACTTAGAGGTCAACAGGTGACGTGACAACGTGAAATGAAAAAATCTATAGCAAACTTAGCCAAAGTGGTTGTCTCACGTGGTTGGAGTTCGAAGGATCCGTCAACCAGCTGGCTGAAGATACTGAAGGATATGACAGAAAGCCATAAACGACCGCAGTCGTTTTATAATTTTGTCTAATCAAGTTGAGTTCGAAACCGTGTTTGGAAATTAAGACTGTTCTGTGTGTTGACTACTACACCCCTTGTACACTCATTCTTTTTAATGCAACCTGTGATATAGGAGAAAGACTGCAATCACTGGGGTTTGTCCCACTGTTTAACACTTAACGACAATGATGACAGTAATATTTGCATCGCCCCTTGTGCTTCTCGGTGTGAAATTTGTTTTTCACTCCACCAGCCGCTTTGTTCTTTTATAGTGACAACCTTCATCTGGTTGCAGATTTCAGCCAAGCCTTTTTAACCCTGTTGTCTGCTTTCGGCTTGAGTGCTCTGTGCCTCAATCGCAGAATTGCAAACCAAACGATCATTATGTTATCGAATTCGAGCTGCTTTGTTGTCAGATAGCAAGGCTGCTTTTTTGTTCTTCCGATATCACTGACCCCAATTGTTTTTTCTGCACCTGCCATGCTATACTGCTTCAGGACAACATTGCATTGGCTGTATTGGTGACGAACCTATACAGATGCTTGAAGTTCTTACATTACTTAGCACTTTCAACGTTGCGCTTCGGATAAGCCAGACACTTGTTGCGGATACTGCACAAAAGTATAGTTAAAAGAGAATCTTCCCTTCTAGTTCATCAAACTGAAATGGTGAGGGCGGACGCCAACCATGACCCTGACAATCGGAGTAGCACAGAACTTCCCAGGTCAGGCGTGTGAACTGGCCGAGCGACAGCGAATTAACGTCTATCACCAACTTGATCAGCAGATTTGGGATTTGAACCTTTGGCCTCTAGGTTGGCAAATGCCTAATCTGCTTGACAGGCGCCGCTTTATATCAGTGTTGCGTGTGCAATCACAGCCACTGATTGGCAACTCTACATTCATATCACATTCCGGCTTCCTGGAGATCGACTATTTTCAAGATGACATCATTTTCTATAAACGACTTCAAATGATTTTGCCTCATCTGTTTTGAAACTAAAAGGTCGAGTCTACACTGGAAAAGCATGGTAGGTTCTGCTATATGGCTCCGAAACATGACCCTTTGTACACTGCCGTCTTTGTAGTATTGGTAGAATATGGCGGGAAAATTCTGTAAATAACTCGGAGATTAGAAGTAAGTTGCTAAGTCCTAGAGCTCAGTCTTTGGCGCAGACACTAAATCAGAATGGATCAAGGTGGTTTGCTGGTCAGTTTTGTGCATGTCCACAGAGCTCGTGTCTCGTATAGTTCTCCGAGCAAATATTGGTTGGACGATGGATGGAGTTGACCAGTCGATGACATGGCAGAAGGGCGTGAAAATCATAATCAGTACTCCGGCTCATGTAGGTGCAGTTAAGGAAATGTTTTGGAGTCTCGAGATTCGACAACAGGATTTCTAGAAACAATGGATACCATAGCTCGAAATCGCCCTCGTGATTACACCGATACTTTTGATCGGCTGTCCTGTCTGCAACTTCATTCTATGATTTTTTTTCATTGCAGTCGACAAACGGGTATTTTCGATTTCTAATTGTTTCCACAATTTACATTGATATGAAAAGTTGGTTCCTAACAAATTATTTTGTTTTATTTGCGAAGATAGTAGCCATTGGCAGTTACTGGCCCATGTGTTCACAACGCGACAACAAAATACCGAATATTAGTCTATTTCTTGGCTCAAGCGACCTCGGAGCTTGGGGCTCAGATAGCAAGCCCTTCATTGGCATTCTTACTTTCTATATCTTTCCTCTTCCGTATATCTTTCTACGTTATTATTTCATAGTGGCTCTCGCTATCTCTCGATCCCTGGGAGACAGCAACCAAGAGGAGAGCACTTTGATGCACGGTTAATATTTGTTGGCACCGATCTGAGCTGAGATCGGACGTAACGGAGGGACCACCGACATCAAGGTCAGAATCATTGCTGATGGTAACTTAATAAAATGTAAGATATATTTTTATATGTAGTCTGTTACCTCATTAACTTGTGTAGTTTAAATCAAATCCGCCTCACTTTTGTTGGTGGACGTTAAAATTTGACGTCACCCTAATCGTTGCCACTTGTAATCTGTTAAAACTCCTATTCTTCTGATCATAATTATCGGTAACTTTGATCCCAGTAGAACCAAGTTATATGCCAATAAGTTAAATAGCAGTTACCGTAATTTCTAAGCAGTGCAGTCTAAGAAAGTTGGGCATCCTCTCACTTGCCTCTTGACAATGGTATGTTTATTTTAGCTAACTTCACTTGTATTTCGTTCCTTCCGCTAGTCAATCACTATCGTGCGGGGAGCGATGCTATGGATGTGGATCGTGGGCATCTTAATGAGGTTAACAGAGCCTCACCCATTCCTGGCCGGCAGATCCCCGCGGAGCGCATCACTGTTTTGCGAGGACATGATTCAGAAGTGTTTATCTGTGCATGGAATCCTCGCAGCGATATGCTAGCCTCTGGGTGAGTCGTGAGGGCAAAATTGCCGTCCAAAACATTTAAGTTTTATTTGTAGTGAAGTGACTGCCCATTGAGGCTTCAATCGGCTAATTTAATTTATCTCAAACTTCCTTCACAGTTCCGGGGACTCTACTGCTCGGATATGGAACCTCGAAGAACCCTTATCCAATCCTCCCCAAATTCCCCATCTAGTTTTGACTCACTACGTAAATCGCGATGGTCAGACAGTCCTCAGCAACAAGGATGTAACTTCTCTTGACTGGAACGTAAGCGTCGAATTTTTTGACTTCCGGATCTTCGCTTCACGAATGTCTTTTGTATATTTATCCATGCTTTTTTGCAAGCGGCTACCTGTTCTTTTTATCACTTAATTTAGGGGTTATTGGTAGTCATAGCGTCTCGTTATATTACAACCAAAAGTGGTGAGCGAGTTAAAACGTGTTGGCTTAAGCCAATACCTAATAACTTGTAAATTGAGCTCACTCAGCTGCTGCTAGAAGATCCCACTGTTTTGGTGTCGCATCCAACGGGTATTTACGAGATGAGCGGAGACCTTGCGCATGTTCGTATAACATGATTAATTTGCGGTCAGCGATTTTGACCGTGATCCGTCTTCGTAAACTCTGATTCAAATTTCCCTAATATTGCAGCGCTGAAATCAAAAGTAGTGTCCTGTATAAATTTGACCATTTATTGGACCTCATCGCATATAGCTGAAATTTCCATAGATCCATTTCTTAAAGTTTTTTTAACGCAAGGATGATCATGATCATAGAATGGATTGAACTCAGCTGTTTCGCGTTCGCTTTTTAGTCGCGCATAAAGGTTGATTTCTGAAACTAATCGCTTAGATTGGCGAAACCTCGAAGACAGTCAGAAAAGCCACTATTTCTAAGACAGCGGTGTTCATTCCATTTACCTACTATGAAGAGCCAATAATGGGCGAATGCAACAACGGTCATGGCACTTCGTCATAAAGAAATGTACTGCCTCTTCATAAGCGTTACGTAAGACAAAGTGGATGTTCACAATCTGACCTAGGTAGGTCTGCCTTGTGCAGTGCGCTTTCGATAGTAAGGGTATCCGAAAAACCGAAACTCAATTATCCGTGACGATTTCGGAACACATTTTTAATAGTCTAACGGCAAATACTTCGCATACAAACGGACAGGCAGGCTCACTATTTCTAGGCGAAAAGTCCGGGCAGCTACTGCGATTCCAAAGGGCACTCGTTCTTCGCCATTATTTGTCGTTTCTATGCCATCAGCTGCGAGTTATGATCAGCCTTACATCCATTAGTTGAAGGCATGGCTTTAGAAAGACTGTTGGTCGTGACTGCCGTGCGAACGATTTCGACAGCCTTTCTTTTGCACTCTCAGTGATTTTTTCATGTCCGTGGCTCTCATTTTTTAAAATCAACTTTCATGTGAATGATTATACATGGTTGAAAAGGACGCGATAAATTTGAATTTAGTCCATCCTATGGCCATGCTTGTTCGTGTAATCATGAAATTAAACTGTTCATTTTAACTTCGTAACACTTGTGGTCGTACTCACTTTTCCTAACGGGAACGTTATTATCGTCTGCGCTGTCTATAAGGACAGACATTGTCGTGAAAAGTTTGTCTTTTCCATCGATAAATCACTGTTCTGTCAGTTCTGCCCTTGTTTCTAATTTGGTACTTTCATTTGGTCACAGATTTGAAGTCCACTTATGTCGTGATAGCAACCAATTACTTTAAACTGACACGAACTTGACTTTTCGTCAATTCACCGTCAATCGTCTGTTGCTAATACCATGATCACCTGTTATGTAAACTTTTTACATCTTATCTCTCGTCTTTTGAATCTGCTGTCTTGCGATGCGATATCCCGAATAGCTTATAATTGTTTTTACTTCGCATAGGTTAGTTGCGATGTTACCCCAGTAGCTATATTATCCTAAAGGCCTTTCACATGCGGCCCCGCTTAGTTCTTCCCAACCGGTAAAGATGACGACATTGTTTTAAAACCAATAAGTTATTGGTGGGTTCGCTTTGTCTAACGAATCTCCTTCCAGTATTACACCCTACCCCTGTTTTATTCACGCATGCAGCTCCGTTGCATGCACATTTTCTCGAAAGTCCAGTGTATTTTGAACGTATGTCCATATCTGTTTTCAAATGTGCCTTTGTCTGTGATGTGATGCAAAACCCTTCCGTAATTGTGTATGTATGGAACCTCTCTACGTGCCTAATGCACTGTGAGATCTAATTTCGGCCTTTCAGTTAGACATGCTTAGGATATTTTTCCCCCATCGATCGTTATATTCGTGTGCCCTAAACTGTCTCCTGTTGTTGCCTACCGGGCATTGTATGCGCCAGTGATGCTTGTATTCACAGACAAACGCGCACATTGTCAGCGCACATCTACCAACGTTGTGAGGCAGACAAACAGCAGGGCACTGATTTACGCTAGTGTTCGTGGACGCACAAGTATGGCTTATTTTGGCAGGCGTTTTCCATACATACGGCTGGTTTGCCCGTGGGTGGTTTCCTGTCATTTTCGTATGCCCGCGAGTGTTTAATCGTTAAGCGCTTTTGGTTGTGAGGATAAACAGTCCTGATTTGCTTTTGGCCTCTTTTATTGAACGAAGTCGTCCAGTCCAAATTTTCCTTTTGTTGATACGCCCCGCTCATTCGGACGTTTTCTGTCACACTTCATCGTTTTGCTCTTACTGACAATGAAAGTATAGGATGTTTTCGCTACTTCTGGTACTGTTTTGCCCGCCAATAATGCATCAGTCTGGTCGTTTGCTAGTGACTGTTTCATTCAACCAACCATCCAAATGTGTATTGTTTCTACATAACATTCACCAAGTTGTTTCACAATTAGGTTGGAACTTTTCGAATTCACGCAGAATATATTCGGAATTGGGTTAAGTCACATACCTCTTTGTCGCGGCCTAGCAAACATATGTCTCATGGTTTTCAGATATCACGTAGATTCCAACATGCGCATTTGTATGCTCGTACAAAATGGATCTTGTTTCAGATTTATTCGAACAACATTTCCATAGACGGATAGTAGTTCAGAATGTTAGTGGCGTAATTCCAAAATGCAAGAAATGCTACAGTTCCATCTAGTCTATGTTAGCGGTATTATAAATGAAACTTTTACTATATTGTTTTAGTAAACTTGTAGGAATCTGTCCTTTTCTCGTAAAGAGTTAAAGTTCGGCATCGCCTAGCCAGCTTACATTTCTAGACAATCTTCATGTTTTCTAATTCCGTGGGGTGATTCGATGGATTTCTGTGAATCCGGTGAAACCCTTTGCGTCAATTATGATTTAATTTTACTCTGTCCATTGATGATCGTGTGACTTTCAAAGATTTTCGCACGATCGACGGTTCCGCTTCTCATCCCATCTACTGAGCCCTAGTGACTATGCGGCATGCTATTTCTATTGCACTCGTGCATAAAGTACATCGAAATATGCAAGGCATGTGCTCCGGCGGTTTCGGTCCGCCTCCGCCTGTTGTCAATCAGCGTTCTGTTTATAATATTGAGCCAAAAGTCAAGTTCCATGAAACGTCCGGCGGTTCGCTGCCAAAGAGCGTAGTAGGTGGTTTTCAGTCTGCTAGCTCATTTTCTCAAGCCTTCTCAGCCCCTGAATCTCGGTTCCTTCAATGTTGGATCTTAATGCAGGCTGGCCAACAGGCATGTTTGGCTCTGAGAGTAAACTCACTTTCGAATGATGTCTGCTGCGTGAGTGAAACACGAATTCTGGGTTCGAGTAGAGTAATTCAACTAACTGCGCCAAACGTCTCGTCAAGATATTTTCTTCGCACTTCAGGAGACGAAGCAGCTCAATCTGTGGGTCAACGTGGTATAGAAATAGTCTTGAGTGAGAGGGCTGAAACAGCCGTTTTAAACTGGATCCCAGTCAACACGTTTCGATGTGAAGTTCGCGGGTTCAGATGTTGCACCCGCCGATCAACTTCCACACCTGGCAGCCCGCTGCCGGGCGCAGCCCCCTTCGTGAAAATCGTTGTACATTGTTTCATTGATATAGGAAATGAAAGATAAAAGATACCTTGGTAGTTGCGTGTCGAACGATGGTAGTTCAGCAGTGGAGTTAAATAAGCGTATATCGAAGGTTCGATCAGCTCACTCTGGACTGAATCACTTGTGGCGTCGGGCTGATATTTCACTGAAGTTGAAAGGTCTTGTGTACTGTGCCGCAGTGCGCTCAGTTCTGTTTTACGGTTGCGAGACGTGGAATATGCGTGTGGGTGATGTTCATCTACTAGAGGTTTTCGACCGCTGATGTCTATGTAGTATGACTAGGATTAGATGGAGTGACCGGGTGAGTAATGTGGAGGTCATGAATCTAATACTAGGTGTTGGCTCTCAGAATACCTTGTTTCATCGTATGAAACTTAGTAGACTACGCTCGTTAGGTCACGTGTTGCGTATGTCGAACACTCGTCTACCATGTCGTGCCCTATTTTGTGTTCCTCTGAAGGAACGGAAGAAGCCATGCAGAGGTCAACAATGGCTTGGCAACATGGGATGACAAAATGTACAGCGAACTAAGGTAAAGTAGGTGTCTCGTGTCTTGGCGGTTGTGGTCTGACAGACTCGTCACCTAGCTGGCTGGAGACACTGAAGGATACAGCAATGAACCGCGAACAGTGGTAATCGTGTTGTCATTTTCTATCGGATCAAATTGATTGAAAGAGTACGTTTGTACAGTTAGACTGTTCCATGTGTTGGCTGCAGCAGCGTCTAATCTTTTCTC
>LUCM01008948.1:35315-58115 GCA_008360955.1 Fasciolopsis buskii | reverse complement strand
CATCTGCCCTTAGATAGTTTATATAGGGCGCGTATGCCTACAGAGTATCATAACGCGACTAGTCAGGCCACTACCTACGAAGCCAGCAGAATGCAAGGCATTCTTGATAAGCAACCAGCGCTCATTAACGTTTGGGTTCGGGTCAATCCTAGCTTTTCAGCCAGTGCGCTGCGAAAGACTGATAGGCGAGTCGAATCAGACAGCTTGTCGCAATCTAACCGACCTTGCACCTTGAGTTTTGAGTGCCCACGAAAACAAATGGACAGACTGTTGCATGCTAAATCGTGGTCGGAGTCGGGGCGTATGTTCCAGTAAGACTGGCAATCTTGTGGACCACCCCCGCCTTTTGTAGCTGATGGCGATGTGGTCGGTCTGGATCCGCGGCTGACCCGAAGAGGGCGTACGCCAGGTGGTGGTGTACCGTCAATTGGAATGTCTGAATCACGTACTAGAGAGCAACAGTCGATGGTGTGAGCGCAAAACCAACAACCGTTCCCGTTTTCAGAACGACGGGACTGGCGATTATGAGGGCCTCCTAAGTGCGTGTCATTCGAGGATAGCCTACCTGTTCGAGCATTCATGTCTCCTGTCATAATTACGATGTCACCCCGCCTCGTGGTACATGATGGTTTTTGTAGCTTTTGATAGGAAGTATCCTTGACCGTCTCTGGACTCAATTAAGTTGGTGCGTACTCTGAGATAGCAAACAAGTTGCGCCTATCAGATCGGCGACTGTTTAGATTGCAAGAACCTCCAAGTCTCACTGCGCATAGCTGGCTGTGGGCTCGGATCCAGTCAAGTAGTGCAGCCCCAGCCCTCTCATTGAGTGCCACACCAACGCCAGCAGCACCAGAAGCCGCAGTCTCGTGCTCCCTAGAAAGATGCAGATGAGACTTCACGGAAGGACTAGATAGGGATGTTAGTTGGATAACAGAGCTGAGGTCTTGAATGTGAGTCTCTTGGATACAACACACATCGATAACTAGGGTCTCCAGTGCACGAGCTGAACACCTCTGTTGACTTACGGGCACCATTGTTTGCACATTGAATTTGGCTAGTTTGGATGGATATCAAGGAGGAAGAAATGCACCAGCCTAGTAAGAACAGGTTCGGTGAGATATGGGTGCTATCTGAGGAAGAACATGCGCGAACAGGGACATGACTTATTCAAGTGACACCACCATTAGCATGACCGACTGCAGTTCCTGAAGAATGCACGGAAATAGATTGGGAATAGGACGAACAACAAGAATTAGTACAGGAACAAATAGTTATTTACGATGGAAGGTGGGGATTGCAAGTGAGAGAACAACCGGGAACGTTCGTTTTTAGATCAGCCACATTGATGTTTGTATCCGTTATGGGCTGTCCCACTACTCGGTCACCCAGTCCAGATTTGGCCGTTTTTTTTCTAGGATGCATCTCTAGCTTTTGCACAACCAAGCGTGTTCTTCAAGTCAGCAGAATCATTCCAGACGAGTAGGTTGCCAGGTGATCGGTTCATACGCCTCTTCTGGAAAAGCTTACCGAATCAGTGAAACGTGACAAGGGGCAATGGTCCTATTCATTTGGCGGGCTACACACACCACACCACAGTACCACTAGCGGGCTCTTGTGGTATTCATATCTCTCGCCATAATCACGATGTCACCCCGCCTTGATGTGCGTGATCGTTCGTGGAACTCCTGAATTTCCTCCCGTTTGCATGGTTCCTGGATATTGGGTCCCCTATACAAGTATTACCTTAAAAGAAAATTTGTTTCAGTTATTATCTTGATTACATGACAGCCATTCACCTACATTGCTCATGCTGATCGTTGGCCCTCCCTTATATGGTACCTCTTGGTGGCAGTCCACGAAAACGCGGTTCCGTAAGGTTGTCTTTTGAAAGGTTTGCTCTGTAGTTTTGATACTCTGGCCAATGTTTCCATGATGTCTATCGTTTTGCCTACAATTGTACTTTCTCTTCAGTGATCGCGATGTTCTTCGGCACTTTCTACATGTTGATTCTTGGGTAGTGTGTATGCCCCTCATCTTTTTTATATCCGCCAACAGGTCGAATAGCGATGACGCTTGGGCAACATAAAGGCCCCATCTTTGCGCTCAAGTGGAATCGAAAGGGCAATTATATACTCACTGCCGGAGTCGATAAGGCAAGTTTAGTGTGGTAACCTTTTGCTTATCTACAAACTTCATTCGGATTGGCACCTATGTGATTTGGTGCGGTATTATTCGATTGTTGCCACATTTCTGTTTCCCTCTCAGTGTAGACGAATGGGCCGTCGTTAGTGTATGCACGGTTTTATTTGTAAGTGTAGACTGGCCCGGAATTGGCGCTTCACATTACTCTCAGGTTCGCACTTAACGAGTAAATCCACGTGCTGGTCAAAGCTGTTCTGCACAAAGTTGTTTATAAATGGAGTAACGTGCTCTTCACATAGCATCAACTCCAGTTGCCTAGGTCCTCTTCCGTTACCCTTGATCGAGATAATCATTACTTTTCCTTATTGTCAGGTATGATTTCTTTGTATTTTGTTTCTCCAACCCATTCTAACGAATGCTTGATGTTTTGCCCGTTTACAAGAAAGCATCCGATTGAAGGCGTTTGTCTGTACTTTTTACCACCAGGCCTCCTTGTTATCTCGTCATTTCTTACGAACTCCTCTTTGGTTCCTTCACATTTTGAGTTCCTCTGTATGAAATTTCGAATAATACCGCAAAAACGTTTTGTGTTTAATTGCGGCTCGTTTGCCTGCTAAACATTCCTCAAGGGAATTACGGTGCCGAAATTTAGTGTACATATGTTCTTGCAGCGTTTTTTAAATATAAAGCTAGCATTTTTAACCGGAATCGTTGTTCAGTTGCGAACACAGCATCGAAGGAGTTATTCTCATTAAGGAAGCTTCCTTGACTCCTGTCCTTCGACTAACGTCTCGCACGGCAGGCAGGACCGCATCAGAGGTTTTTGTCGGACCAAATATCTGGCTCACTGACAAAGTCATTAAAATAATACACGTGCTCTTCCATGAACAGCTGCTGATTGACAATAATACTATTCTAATATCATCACCAGGAATCGTGACGACAACGGTGATTTGTCGACAGCCTGGATGCTGCCCTTGATCTGTTTGGGACTTTATAGTCTTGTGCATCTCTCATTTTCAAGATAACGCTTTTCGGCCGACTTTTCTCTCCTATTATGGGTTTCAGCATCGGAGGAGCATGTGCTTTTCACTACACCTACGCGTTAAGTATGTGATTTTGATGCAGTCCGACAGTAGCCCGGTATTTATGCACTTACTATCCATTATTTGTTCCGTGAGTTAATCGGGTTTTTTTTCTCCGGTTTCTCGGTGTTGCCGTGAACCGGAATTAGGTCTTGTGACTTTTGGGCAAATATTTCCGTATTCTATGGCCACCTGAATCGACTAATGTCTGTCGCTTCCCCTGGCATTCTACTTACCATTTTTCTCCTTTCAATTTGCAGACAACAATTATATGGGAATCCCAAACAGGTCGCATTGCTCAGCAATTCGCCTTCCACACAGGTGAGGCGAACTACTCTTTCTTACCGAATAATAAGTTTTCCGGAAACGTAATGCTCTACTCTGTCTAATTTTGCTTTGTTGGCTTTCCAAACCACTATACCTTTCGTCATCTTATCTTTCGGACTTAATGCTGCCTGCTCATACTTCACTCCATACTTGCCCTCGTTGTTCCTCCGAATTGTTTATCTCAGTGGTCGTTTGACCACATCGTCTCCGATCTTCAGCACAAACCTTTTTTATCTACCTAAATGTCCTGAAATAGTGCCAAGCAGCTTGTCCTTATTGCTTTTCCCTGTATTAGAGTCTCATCCCGCTGATACAGGTTCGCAATCTTTCTCGGCTCGTTCGTTGATGTTTCTTGCTATTTGTTTTGGTGTTGGGTGGACTATAATGGCGGCGTCGGCACGTGTGTTGAGCGATGGTCCCCCCCCCTTTGCATACGGTGAAATGTACTTGCACATTGGTACTTGATCGTATGCGCTTTGGCCTAGTTTTCGTCTCATCGTGGAGGCCCTGAATTACCCCATTTCGCTCCTAAAAATGAATCACTTCACCTGTTTTTTGGCCACTCATGCATGATTCGAGGATATTCCTCAGGTCTCGTCCTGTTGCAGGTACACCCAACGCACAAACATCACGTTTTTCAGTTATGTGCTATTGGGTTCGTCTCTTTCGTCTGGTCGACTGAAGCGAACGTCCTCGTAGTGTAAATGTGGTTCACTGCTCCTGATTCAATGGGCCGGTGATCTATTCGAGCATATATGTGAATATGGTCCGCTTTTTCGGAACCGAAAACAGCAGATCACTAATATTTTCGCTGTTATTTGAGTTTTTTCTCAGGATTTCCCACCGTCGCCGAAATGTTTTCCTATTTCTCTGACGCTGCGTTTTTTTTTGGGAAATTCTACAGGTGTGAATAATAAGTCCTTTTATTCTTGTCTATCCTTAGCTGGATTTGTCGTTATTCATTGTTTTTTTAGCACCGACACTGGATGTTGACTGGCAGTCCCTTACTGGTTTTGCTTCTTGTTCGACGGACACGAACATTCATGTCTGTGAACTTGGCCGATTTACCCCGGTGAAGACATTCCAAGGGCATGAGGTAAGAATTTTTCTACCTTTTTTATTTATTTGGTATGGCAAATGCTGTTAACCTTATCTTGCATTTCTGATATTTTTTCGACGTCGTAACTTGATTGTAGATGGTGAACGCTGTCGCGTAGCCCGTTGCCACTTCTGGTGAGAATAAACTTAAAATTAAGGTATGGTCGCGTCTCAAACGCCACTGTACGTCGGCACTATATGGCCGTCGAACGGTTTTCTTCTATCTAGATATTTCGGCTACCGTTGTCCAAGCTGGGTCCAACTGGAAACGTTGTTTAGCACTTTTAGGGCCGATGGGTCACTTAAAACTTCAGTCGGTTTCAAGAAAACGCGATTGGCGCAAAAATTGGGTTTTGCAACATACAGATCTCAGCGCATGGACAACTGAAGTTAGTGAAATTGAAAGAACGGACGTGTTCTCTCGTATAATTTAATTTCATAAAATTCAAAAGGTCACATTAGTGTTCGAATCAGTGCATGGTTTTGGTTTTCTGACACAGCGGCCGCGTTTCATTGAAGTTAGCTTCATAAACAGCCGCATTATCATATCTGAACGTCCTTGCTTGCTCTCGGGTATCTGGGACCACAGGAAAACAAGTTTTCTTTCACTGTCTCTATATGACTTCCCGTTGTTTGTTTCGGCTTCGTACTGATTAATCATGCCTTTCCGTCCAGGGAAACGTTCCTTGGAATAATGAGAGATGCCAACATACCATTCATGACCATGGTTCTTCCGGTAATCCTCCTAACTGTACACGCGTTCAATCTGTTCCTCGTCGCGGGATATCTCAACACCATCGTACGTTTGTTCGCATGGGATTTATGATTCGGTCTTGTCAGTGCTCGAGCTGTTAGTCAACGATCCCTACCATCGATTTTATCTTCCTACAACCCAGAAGCGATACAGATTATAGCGCTGCTGACACACTCATCTACGGATACTGAGAACACTTAGTTTGACCAGATTTTGGTCTGCTAATCTATTTGAGTAGGTATCCCTGTTCCCCTAGTTTTTTTTTCTGACAGCTTGCACCTCCCAACAAATTGCGTACTGCACTCATCAATGAGAATTTTTGTAAAAATTCTGTTTTGTATACCAGCATCCTTTTTTGTAGCTTAATCGGTTCTGTTCTGACAAGAATGTAGTTGGTATGAAATTCCTCACCATTACGTGACTAAGTATGTCTTAGTAGGGACAATAAATCATCTCTTCCCTCTGTTCTCGTTTGATATCGAAACGGTGCCGGGTATCTTATTACTTTTTGTACTGTTGTCCATGGTCAACTAGATTAAACGTCTGCCACCATAAAAAGGTCAGAGGCTCAGATTTCACCCTGGCCATATCTGCCAATGTGCTGTCGTTCGGCTTGTAGCCATACCTGGCTTAGTGAAGCTTTCTGGTTGTATGCTATTCCAAGTGGTTCCTGGTTGCTTCCCTAGTCTAAAAGACCGTGAAAAATTCAGGGCATCCACCCTTCCCTCCATTCATGGGTAAAGCATGTAATAAACATACGGGAGATAATCCTATTTGTACTTTCAAATGTGGGCATCTGGAGCTGGATTTCACTGGGTTACTTGTGACCATGAAAGTTTAACGATAGACCGATCCATTTTGTGATTTCTCATAATGTGTACGGTTTTTCATCAAAACTGTTTCCAATGACGTTTGACCAGTCCTTCACCAAACTCTGTCCCTGATTTTGCACAGAACGAAGTGAATGCAATCAAATGGGACCCCAATGGGCGACTTCTGGCATCCTGTTCCGATGATCGAACTCTGAAAGTCTGGGATATGCACCACGACAATTGTGTGCATGATCTAAAAGGTCACACGAAAGAGATCTACACTATCAAATGGAGTCCAACCGGTCCTGGAACAGCTTTTCCTAATGCACCTTTGTGCATAGCTAGGTATGGTTGTTCTTTCTCGTATGTTCGTAATTCGTTCTACCTGATTTTCATAAAAATAAGGTGGCGAAAATTCCCATTTGAAAATTTACTAGAACGTTCTGCACATGAATTAGCGAAATGGTCTGCATGTTCTTTTGTCGCTTAGTAACGCCTGACCATCGCTTAGAAGCCCCTGGTTGTTATTCCGTAATCGCACTGCCTAGGCATTCGTGCTTGGATTGGGATAAACACGTCTTTCTCTAATGTAATTATTTCTATTGACGAAATTCACATTAGGTAGTAAAGCCACGTGATTGTGACACTGCACTTGTGATGCCCTTGTTTGCGATATTCCTTGTCCAAAATCGTGTCCACTCAGTTCTGGACACGAAGTGCTGAGAACTGTCTGAAGTTGATATAAGATGCCCAGAGACTGTTATTCAAGGTGAAAATCACTAGTTTTAGACGTTGTTAGCTTGCTTTTCACCTCATGTTTCTGTCCCCAAATGTGTCTGGTTTCACGGACTTTTTACCTACGTAAGCAGTAAACAAATGTACTACTACTAACGCTGCTTAGGCTCTTGTAACTGGTCCCAAACAATATTGGCATATATTTTGCGTAGCGGCCGCATCCTAATTTTTAACACACTTTTTATCAGTTACATTGTTTTTCAACCTACCGAGTTGATGCAACCGTTGGCATAGTAGATACAAGTTTAATTGTGACCCAAGCATTCTATTCGTTGTTTTCTCGTCGCAGTGGACGGCATTGCCGTTCTTATGCTGTCCTGTTTTTCAACAGTGTATGCCTAAAATTCTCCTCTTACCGCAGTCCTTAATGTGGCCGTTTGGTTTTATCCACAGTTACTCACTCCTTGAACAACTCAGTCCCACAATATTGATTTGGTTTATATCGAACATTATCTACCGACTCTTTGTCGTCATTCCGCTGGTTTCGAGCTAGCATGAGGATCCGTATGGCATACAAAATCGTAACTACACCTGGGCGTTTCGCAACCACATTGTGGGTAAAAACGTCATATGCACGTTACCGACAAATTGCCTTTGTAGATGAATTCACATCTGTAATAATCTAATTGGATAACGAGTTGTTCTTAAAACATTTTATTGGTACGCTAGCCGTAGATGGTTGCACTATCTGCTACTTTGTTACCTTTCAGTGCTAGTTTTGATTCAACAGTGCGCTTGTGGGACGTGGAAACAGGCAACTGCCAGAGGATTTTATCCAGACATAGTGAACCGGTGTATAGTGTGGCTTTCAGTCCGGATGGTCAGTTGTTAGCCACCGGTTCGTTTGACCAATGTGTGCATATTTGGAACGTGGCAGTGAGTTTATTCGGTTTATCGGGTGTTTCTACTTCCAGTGAATCACTATCTGCTATCATTAACTACCTATCATTCGTCTGTGTTTGCATATTTGTCACAATTCTCTGATTTATTTTTCGGGAAGAATTGGTTTCTTATACATATATTCTTAGCTCCATGCTTCTATTTCAGTAGATAGATTTTTTTGTATGCAGCTCTTTTTCGCAGTCGGTTTCCATCTTTCTGGTCAGTCACCTGGCCTCGCCGAAAAAGTCCATATATAGTGCTGTCTGCAGTCTATGGTTTATTTTTGTGTGGATTATTTCAGCCGATGCTCCTCACAGAATTTCGTTTACTGTTCTTCCCGTCGAAATAGTTCGTGAATTTCCATAGAGAATTGACCCCAAAGATGTCAGAGGTTCGGATCCCCGATCCACCGGTCACTTTGGTGATAGACGTCAAATCGCTGTCGCTGGGTGTATTACTATACTTGACCCGTAGAGACACTTTTTGCGCTACTCTAAATCTTAGTCGTAGTTGATTCTTATTCCTGCAACGGACTTTTAACATGCTCCTTCCGCTCGTGCATGAAGAAGGTCACAAAAAAGTAGTTCTTGTTAGCCTTATTACATTGAATATGCTCTTGACTCCTACGGAATGTGCCTCCACGTTACTCATACTCCCAGTTGGTCGTCGTCTAGTAATGGCGTCTTTTGAATTGTCTTCAAAATTGAAGGCCATCGTCTTCTGATAGGGTAGCTCTATATTTGGGAAATATCAACCTTACCATGATCATCTACTTATTCCTATTGCCGCGGTGCTGGATATTGCGTCATATATTAGTATTAGCTTCAAAGTTCTCGTTCTGGTATACATTGCAGCTTATTGCTTGATTTGCATATTTAAAAAGCTACCACGGGTAAATGTAACTTTTCCGTAAACACGACTGCATCCTTTATTTCTCACTGGCCATCATCGTCACCTTCATGGAATATACTGGACTGATCAGTTTAGTTATGTATGCTGCTCTGAATTCACTTTTATTAGGATTTATTTCATTGCTTTTTGTGTAGACAGCTGTAATGAGACATCAAATTCTACCGTGGATGTGACTGCATACTTGTCTCATTCATTTCAACATTGCATACATTTTGCTGTTCGCGTCGGACAGTGCATTATTGTTGGCCCGTCGAGGCATAGTGTATTATGGTTTTTGGTCGGTCTTGCTTAAAGTGAATGCTGACGCCCACAGGCGAACGCAGACACATACACGCCTGTGCGCATATCTTCCTTCTGTTGCCGGTCATGGGCATGTCCGCACCCGTGCAAACGGTTTTTGTGTGAATAGTCACGATTGTGCGGTGGTATGTTCATTCTATCAATCCCGTTTTCGTGCGTCACATTAACTAGTGATCCTTACTACTTGTAGCAATTTTTCAAATGATCTTGTGTCAAGTTCCCAAAAGGCTCGTTGCTGTGTACCCTTGAGTCTGTGCTAACCACTAGGACGATTTTTATTGGTTTTTATTCCATGCTTACTCGTATGCTTAGCACCATTCGATGTATCATTTTTCCTTGATAGTTAATTTCTAGCCGCTTTTACGCTACATGCCTTCATCCGATTGCAAAGTTATTTATTTGAAAACTCTGAACTCAGACCAGTTTGCTCCCTGATACTCACGAGTTGGTCTTTTCCTAGTCGGCTGACTATGCCAATCTTTTCCTTTGCTTTTTCTTAGACGGGAACTCTGATCAACAGCTATCAGGGTACTGGTGGGATCTTTGAAGTGTGTTGGAATTCGCGTGGAGATAAAGTGGGCGCTAGTGCCTCAGATGGATCGGTAAGTTCGTCATTTGTTTTCGCAACTGCCAGTCGCGGTATTCCCAAATTCTCTAACAATGTCTTTTGAGGATCGCTAGATTTACTTGTACAGGTCTACCAGAAACTTAGTAAATTTTCAACTACGTGCGATCGCTTCAATACAATTAATCCTATGGAAAGTTGTCACGAATCGATGAGCACCAACGTCATCGGAAAGGATTTATCACACAACATGCGGGCGCTAGCTTTGCCTTACATCAGGATGCTTTGTTTTTGATTTTTACCTCACAGCCGCAACGACTCAAGGAATAGCGTAAGATTGGCTGTTAAAGGATATCTATACAGCCTTCAAATGCAAAAGCGCCACTGTTCGCGGTATCGTCCCATACCATTTATGGTCTTCAAGCCCCTTGTAGGATCTCGTGGATAGTCCAACGTATCCCACATGGGCCAGTTTGCTGATTAAAGTGTTTCTATTTTTCCGCACATATCACCTATTTACCAATTCCATCCATCATTCGACCAATACCTCGAAGACTAACGAGCAATTAGACAGTCCTACTGCGGGCATGCGCAAAACACCTCCCAACCGCCTTGCCCTTTTGCGAATCAGTGCCTGTTCTTAAGACGACCCAGTACCTAACGCCCATCCTGTGAGTTACTCAAAATCCTCTCACCACATTTTTGCAATACCACGAAGACAACGGTGTTCAGACACCAAACGTTTTTGCATATTTTCGATTCTCAGCAGCCATCTTTCGGTGACGCAGACACACACTGACCTCACTGCTGCCGATTGTTCGATCTTAGTTCGATAACCGGATGTCACGACGACACTACAAATGCCTCAAATGTGAGGATGTAAATTGAGACAGCTAACCAAGTAACTAAATTCTCACCCAATTCTTCCCCCACAAGAACAAGGTTGGATTTCGCACCAATCCAGTGCTGCAACAGTATTTTACATTTCGAACTTGCAAACCGCATTCCAAACAGACAGACATTATCCCTCAGGAGAGGGTAAAAACAAAATTTGCAGCCGACTTGAATTTCCGCTCGAAAGCACATCATCCACACATAGTTAGTCAGACAATTTCGTCCCTGGGCAAGCATCGATTCAGCTCTTTAGACGGGAGGATGGGGCTGTCTCCATAAATACGTAAGTGACAAAATTCAAAGGTTTGTAAGTATGAGACCTGACGAACATCATTTGTCGTTGTGCACTCAATCAATGCATCCTCGACGGGGACGGAATCCGCCCTGATTCGCATGTGTAAACCTTCCGCGTTCACTAGGTCACGACGGAAATTAGAGGCCGGCTAGTAGTTTCGATACGATGTTCGTCAAACTCACTGTGATTTCCTTACGGGAACCTGTGAATTTTCTTGTGCAATCGCCAATTAGCACCAGTCCTTTGGGATTTGGCCTTTTGTTTAGACTGACGCCAGGAGTTTTGTTAACCCCGATGTTAACGGTTGCGCAACAGCCGATCTAACCCAACAGCTTTTTTGCCTTTCACGAAAGCCTCTATCCGATGGCCTGCATTTCTGATTGAGGATTGGCAACTGTCTAATTTGCTTCACTTACAAGTGAGAAGTGCACCGTGGCCGTGGGCCAGCTTAACTATTCTCAATAAGGCGCTGCACAACGTTTCCATTTCCCCATCCAACACTGGTCGTGATCATTTGGTTGTTGATCGATTGATGTGCCTCGTATGTCATCCGGAGTACAGATCCCAATGTGGGTGAACGTAATCAATTCAATCTTGAAATTTATCGTATTCTCAAATTATGTAGAGTCGATTAACCAACGAGACATTTTTTTAACCCAATGCTGATCCCGAGTTGAGCATGGCGCACACTCAGCTACTCAGTAAATCTAAGCCAGATGTAAATAGGTGGCGACTGGGTAAGTTGGCGCTTTCTCTTTCATAACATCACAAAACGGACTGGAAAAACCGTGGATCATGATGTGAAAGAACTAAATAGCATAGGGCACGTTATCTATTTGATATCTTACATCCTATTTCGAGGATGTCCTTAGTAAGATTTTATTTCTCGTCTCAGCTTTTTTTCAGTGGTTGAAACTACAACTCTTCTTCCGATCCTATATAAATACGCAACTTTTTCTAGGTCTGTTCTGAATGTTGTTCAACGCGATTGGAACATCGGCCTGCTACAAACATTTCCGACCAAACTGTTTTCATGTTTCAAGAAACTAGAATAACGTCACGCGGCACATCATTTCTTGGATCCAATCCGAAATTTTTTAAGTTCTGATATTTTAGCCGTTTTATTGGACCAATTTGAGTCTCCGTTATTCGATTCCCGAAAACGCCTTTTTGAAGAACAGTGGTCAGTAAGCTCGTTTAGGGTGCAGATAAAATACATTCTTTTCTTTAAGTGGGGTCAAAATCCACTAGGTCGTTCAGAGCTGCTTTCTGTTGCTGTAGGTATTTCGTCATCTTGCTTGATTCGTTAATACCTACCAAGTCCACTGTGAGCACCATGAAAGCCAAGTGCATGCTTGTATTCGTCTATTCAGCCTTTCAGTACTCTTTATTTTCTTCACATAAAACGTGTTTCTGTATTGGGTTGCCTTTATTGTTCGTGAAAGCAAATTTCTATTAAACCATGTCTTATAGATGTTCCGTTCAGTTTTTGTAACCATTAGCTTTCCACTAAAGTGCTCTATTTTTTGATGCTGCTACAGCACCATCTAACAAAAGTTAAAAAAGTGGACTAGAACTAGGAAAAGATCGAAATCAATACAATAAGAGGAGAAACTGCCTAAGAAATGATAGATTTCGAATGTTTATCATGTATGAGGGTCGAAAATCAATAGTTGCATGCCACAAGGTTTTCGTAGACACACTTTTCCTTACACTCTGGATCAGATTTGAAATGCTATCGCATCCTGTTCTTTAGAAAACTTTTTTTCGGTCACCAAGATGTTCATTTCTAAAACATCAGGCTGAACGCCTGAGTAGAAGTGTCTAAAGTTTCATGTGTTAAGCTTGGTTGGGTAGAAAGCTCGAGGTAGTAGTGCTAAATGATTGTTGAGCCTGGAATGAATTACTTCCTTAATTTACTACAAAATAGTCCATTTTGCCCAGGACTTAACGAAATGACAACTGCAATTCTTGACCTTTCCTCCATCACGCCTTTAGTGTATCACTAGAGTTCATGTGGAACTCTTCGTCTTCACCGATCCGGCTCATTTTTTTAAGGGCGCAGATGGTAGTTTTATCACGACAACATGCGAGTAATTGACTAAATTGCGTCGAGTTTGACTCCCTGGCAATTCCATGTCCTATGTAATCTGAGAAAGTGTAGTTACCTTTGAATTAGAATGAAGTAGCTGATATTACATGTACGTCCTTACTACTCGTTTCTTTTCATTAGAGTATGGATTTAGAACATAAAATTTAAGACTTTTCTGAAACCGATGTGTTGCCTTGTTGGACTTGAATTCCATGTTATCTTTAACGGTTGGTGAAATGCCTTTGTTGCCGTTTCTTCAGCAGTAGTCTTTTTTCCACCTACATTCGTTTATCTTTTATTTCTTCCTCCTCAACAATTTTAGGTGGTTGTCTTGGATCTTCGGCGATAGCATCCGTCGGCCGCATTTTCATGCTCGGGTATTGCGAGAATATACGTGCATACTTTCGCCCATGCTTGATCGGGCTGATTTTTTTCGCCGAAGGTTTGCAGTCACGCGCCTCGCAATATCGCAGTGGTCCCCGTAACTGTCTCGTTCGCCCACTAATTTCCCGTCGATACTGGAGTCTAGATTGGCTGCTCCTGCATTCCCGTCAGCGCTTCGCCGCTGCCCATGTTCGTCCTCGATGTAAAACAAAGTGGCGAACAAGTCTTCATACGTCTACATGCATTCATTCACCAAATCTTTCATCCAATGTTTGCTTCACAATATGTGTATATGTTTTCCAGTGATATGTACATCATAACGAAGCTGCGCGTCGCCTCACCATCCAGACTTTACAATGATCAATTTGTATGGTTTTCAGCGCCCAACTAAACCACTTACCTCTCTGTCTCCATGACAAGGCGTGGTTTTATGTTACATTTTTCCCCACTGAACCCTGTCAGGATTTTTGCATTGTGCTGCTGTACTTATTGCCGTGTCGTACACTATTCATTTTCAGAACTTTCATTTCTTTGGTGACTGATCATGTTTTCTGGCTTCCTTCCCCTGTAAACCGTACCACTCGCTCACGTTCACTCGGTTTTCATCTATCCGACACGGTTGCTCAGGTTGTGATAACAGTGTCGCCTCTTTAGTGTCCCATCTCAGTCGTTATCCACATGACTGATTGATCACAATTCGCCACAATGTCGTTCCAGGCAGCATGCATGACCAAATCACGTCGATCTCCCCTCCCACTTTCACCACTGAGACACCTATTAAACAATGTTGAACGACGTGACTGCTCTCAAACCCAGTCCACTTTTTCCTAAAGTTGCCCTGTGTATACACCATTCCATTCTTTGATTCTCTTCTCACTCACGCGTTGATTCGATATTACATATATGAATACACTTATGGATTGAGAGGTCACGTCCTTCTGTTGACCTCTGACGTGTATAGTAAGTACAGCTGTCTTATCCTCGATGTTTATGGATATATATATGCATATATATATGTATATATATATATATATGTTTGACAAAAATCCGGTGATGATTGCTTTCGACACTGCTGTTGTGGTTCGATTCTCCCGACGATTTATTGTTAAGATCGTACTTGTCAGCCGTCCACTACGCTTGTGGTAGGTAGCAGTTTGCTCCGGTTGATTCATTCTATCGCACAATCGGTCTACTGTTCCCAAACTGTCCTCGACCGCACCGATCCGTGAATAGTTCGCTGATCCTCAAAATCGTGTCCACAATGCAATGAGTCTCCTTGGTGTCCAGATCGTACTCGTGTGCTGCTTCATCGATCCCTGCATGAATCGCATTTCACTCGTTTTCGTGGGTCTTTCTCACTCATCAAGTCGAGCCTAAATGAGTTTGCAGCTATCACAATCTCCTATCACCGGTGTCCTCACAGTTCACCTTGTTCCGATAATCTCTTTACTAGTTCTCCCATTTTGATTGGACTCATCTTCAAATAATCATTTTCAGTAAACACTGATCCGGGTAGTCGTTTTATTTTCTCGGATTGAAATCGCCGCCTGCTGGATCGTGTCCATTTTGCTATGTGCCTCTTCCCGGTCGACCCTTTTCCGCAATAGGATTTCAACAATTCTTCGGCTGTCCAGCTTAACCACATCCGATTTCTTAAGGCGCCGATGCGAACTTGTTTGTCTGTACCGAACACATCTGATGCTTAGGTTCAGTCTTGCACATTTGTCCGCACTGTTTATTTTGTCTCACTCTGCGCATTCTAATGTTTGTTTTTATCTTGCGGCTGTGGTCTTAGTTTTCACTTCTGCTCTTTTCCGCCCTTGTTCACCCACCCCGGCGGCATCCACGAATATGATGCAGTGGTTCAGAGTGCGATCACTTTCCGATCTGCCGGAGTATTTTTCTTTGCGTAAGCTCATAGCACAATGTATTTTTGTTCACAATGGTCAGTCTGTACAATATTTTTTTAAGTGGCACCCCTTGCTCCATATGGTCTGTTGTATAAGTGCGACTACCAGGATGAGTGAATTATCAAGTTTTCATCAACGCAGTATAGGCAATGCGGAATTCGGTGTGCCGTTATTTTCCCTAGCTCTTTCTCTCTCCCGCTGTTGATATTAACTGAGTACGCGCGATTTTACCACTATCTTCACGAATATGCGTGCATAGTCTCTTCCCCCCCGACTGTATGCACATTCCCCGTTTTCTCAACCTCGTTAGTAAAAATACTTTTCATGACCGTGACCCTCGTCCAAATTCTTATTCCGACGAGTCACCGCGTGCACATTCTCACACCTGGCGTTTTCCCGCATGTCCTCATTGCGTTTCTTCCGTCCGCTCATACCTATCCGTCGTCTCCATCCCGTGCACCAGAGTGTTTAAGTTTTTTCGCAATGTTGGCACATTCGTGAAGGGTAAGGCAAAACTGTTGATACCCTTTATGAGAAACGCGATTCCCTCACCCCACTGTTGGCCCTGTGTCCCGTTCCCTTTGTACATTCACCTGATTTTCTGCATCATTGGCTGGATGTAATTAATCTATCTACTTGCATTTTTGTTGTGTTCCAGATTCTCTAGTAGATCGCACCGTACGAAAAGTAACAATTAGGGCAATCCATTCGGCCATCATAGAGTCGATTTCTGTGGTTCATTTTGAAAGTTGTTACCTTGTGGTTATTCGTCGTTCGGTATGTTCAGTGGTTTTTCTGATTTGAAACACCGACTAGTTCCATTTAGGTTGTTAGGTTTATTCAACTCGCACAATTTCAACGCCTCACCGTAGTACGTTTCACTATGCTGTAGTGGTATCCGTCGGCGATCGTCTCCTGTGACCGAGTGGTAAGTTTGAATCAGCAGCGTAGCGTTCAACGATGAGATACGACCGTTGGTGATGATGTACTTCCAAGGGTCACCGTGTGATTTGCAAATTTTCGTTTGGCCAGCTGTCCTTGGATGATACATGACTTATTGACGCGATTGCACAAGCAAATATGTTACACTAAAAACTCGTTTGAGTGATTAGGAGTGGATATAGCTGATGAGTCCATTTAAGAATCCATGGTGATTCGTGGTAGGATTTTCGTCGGTCAGGCTAGGTTAACCTTCAGAAATTTTGTTCATCCATCCGCATGGGAAGCATTTCTGAGAAGGATCTTATTTTCTCTTTCTGGTTAGCCTCGCCTGACCGACGAAAATCCCCCGATGAATTCTCGATTGAAGTCATCATCCATTCACGCTCCTAACCATTCAACTGAGATTAGATACTAGTGAGAAACTAAGAAAGAGCGCACCAGCATAGGAATGGTTGGACAGAAGAATCGCGAATACGCATGCCTGGAGAGCAGCCATAACCGCGAAACCGGTCGTGTGCCTCCGTGTGCGAAACACTACTGGGAACAAATGTGCTGCACTTGTTGCAAGCTGTTCGGACTTCACCGGGATCCGTTTCCACTTCCGTATGATATTCTCCGTCTAAGAAGCGGTAATGAAAATGCTGAAAACAAAAGGCAAGCTCGAGTGCCGCCCTGCCGTTGATAACTCTTGTGCTAAATATTTCAGCGGCATTTGGGATATCGCTGTTGACCATAGGTCATGGGTCTACGCTTCCGACCAATAGTTCAGGCAGTAACCAGCGGTACGAACACCGTTTGTGCAGGATTCCCCTGAAAATTCCGGTTTGAGCTTGATGACCACAAGCTGTTCTTCGCAAACACCGTAAACAAAAACCGTCGGCTCACCTTGCGCCCTCGTTCACCTTCACATCCTGGGACTCAGAATGGTCACTTTTTCATCGGTCGCCGATGATTCGGATCCGCATCCATCGACGCGAATCTTGCTTTGGCCCGTGCTCGCTTTCGTTCGCGCTTAGTCTATGGTCACATCGGCACGAACTTCACAGGTCCTGCTCAGCTGACTCTAAATGATTGTTGTTGGCTTCAGTTCGGTTGTCTCAACAAAATGTCCGAGATCCGAGCCAACACTGGGGGTAGGTCACCGTGTAGGACTCCTCACCAAGTAAACCCCAGGAACGATGAATATTTTCAACTTCAGTTGCTCTGTTACATGTTCGCAGATTCCCCTCTATCGACACGGTGAAACATGCAACAAGACCCGAAGAACACTTTGGCGTCAACTGTCCAGTGATGTGGAAGAAGCGGAAAAGCTTGCGACTATCGGCATAGTTGCAACCGACAGAAAATGACCGTAACGTTGGGGATTAAGGAATTTGACGGCACATTGATTCACTCTCAGGTGCGTTGGCTGGCGGGTTTGTCGGAACTATCTAGGGAGCAGTTTAGTTGGGCCACGTCCATAGTGGACCTTCTACTTATGCCTGCAAACGAACCAATGCAAGCTGAGCCCAGTCCGCCATCCGAAATGGAGGCACTGAGAGGACTAGGTTTCCTGAAACGACGTAGGATAGCTTGACCAAATGTACTCTCTCCGTCTATGTACAAGAATGGTGTCGAAGAATTATGATCGGGCGAGGGATGAGTTTCCTAGGGAGATTAAACCGTTTCATGAGAAAGATGATAGATCCTCATCTGATCTCCACATTTATTAGTTTGGGGCGCGTTGTACACAAGCTCTTCGCGGGCGCTGTTCTCCGACTGCCCATCATTCGCCAAAATTGTAGACGTGAGAGTCAAGTCGGTTTTCGTTCCGGTATGGGTTGTACCGACTAAATTTTCCTTTTGTGGTAAGTATGCGAAAACTTTGAACATCGTTCTCTTCGTAGTATTGACAGAATGTGATGATAGGATTTCGTGGACAACCCACAGGTTGGGTGTCGGGTACTGGGTCCTAGGGTCCAGTCATTAGAATAGGCACTGCGTCAGAATCGGTTGAGGTGGTTGGAAGATGTTTTGCATATGCTCACAGTAGTATTGTCTGGTTGCTCATTGTTCTTCGATCTAGGTGATGGTTGGACGGGACCAGTTGATGACATGGGAAAAAAGTGTCAAAACCCTAATCAGTGGACTGGCTCGTATATAGGTGGTATGTTTCTGTGCCGCGGCCAGTGGCGTTCTTGCATTTGAACCCTTTCTTCTATATGGCTCCCGTCAGTCGTCGCTGTTCATCATTTTTTCCCTCTGGGTAGTTGGTGCTGTGAAGTGGCAACAAAATCCGGAGCTCGTTCGTGCAAGATAGTCATTGTCTAAACTGAACTGATCCAGCAAGTGGTGACTGTTTTCATAACCAAGAACGACCCGCTGATGAATACTGCTCGTGATGTAGGGGGACTATGGCCGCAACTATTGAAGAGGATAACCGAGCGGTAGCACGAACCAGTTAGAAGCAGCCGTCCAGAAAAGCAACCACTCAAAAGCTTTCCGCAATGGACTGAGGCCGGGCTGTCAGTTACCAAGTGCAACACTACCAGAAATCGGACTGGCACCACGACTTCAGTCCCCGTCGAGTCGTCGATTGGGACAATCTGTTCATCACAGCCAGAACGAAAACATCAATTCCGGTGCAGCTCGTGAATGTTCGCCTAACCAGAACATGGGTGTTGCGTGAGTGTGGTTCGGAAAGGAATACGGCTGAATAAGATTCGGGGAGAGGAGCTTGTTCCGTCACGCGATAAACCTTGGAAGCACCCATTTGCCCTCTTTACAGTACGGCTGTTCATAGATATCCCAACGATTGTCCGCTACGATCACCGGAAGCTCTGGATGGTAGTTACCCGAGAATTCAAGCACGAAAGATTTCACAGCATCATGACAGCGGCTATCCGCCAGTTCGACACCGTGCCATCCTACGGCCGAAGCCTTTCTTAATCTTATTGAAGTTCTTGGGTCGTTCGGTTGCAACTCGCGAGGTGCTAATGCGGATAAGGCAGAACTGCACACAGATGAACGAGTGCAAAACTGCCGAAAAATAACCAGGGCACGAGACTAAGTGCCACTTTGTTTGAACTCAGTAATTTGGCTGAGTTCTTTGCCGAATTTCCACAGGGTCTTGAATTCAATCAATCAACTGATATAAATACATAGATTTAAGTATTGAGAAGGCGTACACCGAGTTAATACGCTTGTCGTGACGTTTCGATCCAAGCTAGGACTCATTGTCAAACGTGGGTTGTTTCGTAAGCATGTAATTTGTATTTTTTATGGTGATGGCTCTGAAGGGAAAGAAAGCCCTATGGCATTCTGTCGAATAGAACGTTCATATTTGGTACTGCTCTAAGCATGACCGGTAACAACTGTTTCGCGCATTGTGAACGGCAAGAAAGTGGACTGGTGCGGCCACGTGAGTGCGCATCGTTCGAGAAGAACCGATTTACCTTTATACTCGTATCTTTTCTTAAAATCACGATGAGATCCCTGCTGTGAAATCTTCTAGGTTGCCATAGATTACGTCTGGGCCGCAACAAGCGAATGCATACGCAAAAGCAACACTGAAATTCCGTCTAGAAAGTGGAGACTGATTAGTTCATCTGGTTCTTAAGCACCATTACCCGTAAGTGACGGTCGATTGGCCAAGATGGTCGATGAAACTCCGATGGATTAAGTGTCTGTCACACCAAAAGGTCAAGGGTTGAAGTCCCAGATCCCGCGATGATTATGTTGGCAAGTGACAACTTGTCGCCCATCTCGTCGTTTCACCTTTTGTGGTTGCATGCCGCTCCATATTTCACGGTCACGGTTGCCAGTTCTCTTCGCGTAGTAGGACCTAGTGGATGTGGGACACGGCCCTTTCATTAAAGTCATTCTTTAAGCATGTCGTTAAAAATAGCTAACCCGATGACTTTCCACTCTCTTCCGCTTTGGTCTCAGGACTGACTTGTCGATCACGTCTCCAACAGTCACGGTGGTCGGGCCAAGAGGTCTGACTCCCTTCAACCTCTCAAGATTGTAATTTCAGTGTCCACCGATCGCACTGAACTTCCAAGTTTCACGCACGCCGTATGCTCAGTGTTCTCTCATCTTCGCTCTCATTGAAAATGAATTGCTTGCGCATGAAATTAAAGAACGATATATCGTTTAGTAAGCAGCGGAAGTCTCCGTCGAAGGTGGAATTAAGTCTCATAACGTAAGGGTCCTTCGAGAGAATGACTAAAGTAGTGCGTTATTCACTGCAAGCAGTTGATTGCTATCAAGAATATTCGATATCAAACAAGTTATGCTATTGAAGATGCCCTGAGTTCAGCATCCGTTTTTGCAAGTACTATAGTTGATGAGGATTAGTTGCGGCGAGAAGAGCGTAGTAGTTGGAAAACTTGCTTGAGATTATTTAGAAATCGCCCGTTCGCATGCGAAATAGAAGTGGAACATCTTCAGGGCCATCCCACTTAGGATAAGCTTATAATTTCATTCGTCTGAAACTTCGGTATAGGCGACCTTCCTCCACGGCATAATGGATTCGGCATGCACAACTCAGATAGACCGCGGCGAATCAAACGCCTGGTCCCGGTTCCTGACAGCTTTTTAGCAGTTGGCTTCTGATTACTAGGTTAACGGGATTCAGTCACCTGGGAATCAAAAACGGAATGTTCAATTGTGGATCCAGAGGCATCATCCGGTTGATTACAAACTGCATCTAGCTGGAGCAATAGTTTCATCCAAATTTTAATATGATTTTACTAGCAATTGGATGTCCAACTTTTCTCCAAAGTTACTTTTGGACCCCTCTGCCGGTATCGCTGGAATGAATTCACGAAATCCATGGTTAGAACCCTACATCAAAAAGTTCCTAATTTCAATAGTTTATGAATTTGCATGAATATCACCCCTGGTCATTAGTATCTTCATTTCTTCCCATCGCAGTGACCTACGTCAAGACACCTCAGGAAGGCCCAGCTCTTTATAAGTAAAATCCAATGGACGGCCAGCAGCCAAAGACGAGGAAGAGTGCCATTTGGTCCTATTGTATCATGTATCGCCGTTTACTGCACCGCATCTCAAAATGCCCATGCCAGTCGGCAATCTTGGACACGAACATGCAGGTTCATCATCATCATCAGTATTGACCAGCCCCATAAAACGACACCCGCTGAAGTATTCTCATTTGAAGCATCAATGCGAAATTCGATTTCCACTAACACCACAGGCCGACAACGTGCACCGGGATGATTACGGAATTAACTAAGCAACAACAAAAACAAGGGAGCTAGAGTACATCCGAATTTATTTGCAAATCATGTGTTTACGTACGAAATACAAAGATTAGTCATCGGTAGTATGCCTTCAAATCGAAGGCACTTAAGGCATGCTTGAACTCCCCGCTCGTGTGTTGCCGCGACTTTGGTTAGCTGGTTGTGCGCACACGCTGCAACGAAGCTATACGGAACTATGTCGCGAGATTTCCACGTGAACTCATCACAATATTTTTCGAGGAACAGCCCCCGTACACAAATCAGACTATGCAAGTTAGATTGCTGCGACTTACCCAGTGAAGGACGGTGAAGGACGTTTTGGTAAGAGAGTACCGGGCAAGCATAGCTGACGCGCAACAAGAACCGCGAAACCTGTCGCGTGTTTCTGGTCCAGTTTCTCCCACCGATCCGTGTGCCGCTTTGGTTGAAAAGTACCTAATCGGAGTGCACGAGTACAAGGACCGGCGGTGGTCAAGCGAATAAAGTGGTAGTGTTTGAACGTGAAGATTGCGAGTTCGAATCTTTATATATATATATATATATATATATATATATATATAAAGATTCGAACTCGCAATCTTCACGTTCAAACACTACCACTTTATTCGCTTGACCACCGCCGGTCCTTGTACTCGTGCACTCCGATTAGGTACTTTTCAACCAAAGCGGCACACGGATCGGTGGGAGAAACTGGACCAGAAACACGCGACAGGTTTCGCGGTTCTTGTTGCGCGTCAGCTATGCTTGCCCGGTACTCTCTTACCAAAACGTCCTTCACCGTCCTTCACTGGGTAAGTCGCAGCAATCTAACTTGCATAGTCTGATTTGTGTACGGGGGCTGTTCCTCGAAAAATATTGTGATGAGTTCACGTGGAAATCTCGCGACATAGTTCCGTATAGCTTCGTTGCAGCGTGTGCGCACAACCAGCTAACCAAAGTCGCGGCAACACACGAGCGGGGAGTTCAAGCATGCCTTAAGTGCCTTCGATTTGAAGGCATACTACCGATGACTAATCTTTGTATTTCGTACGTAAACACATGATTTGCAAATAAATTCGGATGTACTCTAGCTCCCTTGTTTTTGTTGTTGCTTAGTTAATTCCGTAATCATCCCGGTGCACGTTGTCGGCCTGTGGTGTTAGTGGAAATCGAATTTCGCATTGATGCTTCAAATGAGAATACTTCAGCGGGTGTCGTTTTATGGGGCTGGTCAATACTGATGATGATGATGAACCTGCATGTTCGTGTCCAAGATTGCCGACTGGCATGGGCATTTTGAGATGCGGTGCAGTAAACGGCGATACATGATACAATAGGACCAAATGGCACTCTTCCTCGTCTTTGGCTGCTGGCCGTCCATTGGAT
>LUCM01008948.1:23055-35305 GCA_008360955.1 Fasciolopsis buskii | reverse complement strand
GAGCATCGGGTACGCATACCTGACGAGCGACAATAACCGCGAAACCGGTCGTTTGCTCCCGGGTAAATTTTGTTTACGCATCCAGATACTACTTCCTGCTTATATATATATATATATATATATATGTGTATATATATATATATACATATATATATAGATGCTGTCGCCTAAAAAAGGGTCATGTTTAACATTGACTACTTTGCTGCGCCAATGTTACCGGATGTTCGCAATTCCCATCCTCGATTTTCCGTAAAAAACTAACAAATTCGTACCGGTGTGAATACTCCCAAAGTGACAAATGGAGTAAGCAAATCAATGAACGTCCATACATTTCGATCATCACAGCGGAGACCTAAAACTTGGATACATCATATGTAACCGAACAGCCATCTGCTCTGTTAACTCTCAGTCAACGTTTAGACCGTGAATTCTGTCTTTGTAACGTGTGTACCTGTGTGTGAGGCCAGATGTGCATCCAGCGTGCGCACCGGTTCAAAAACACGACAAACGGCGCGTTGATTCATGCACGAAATAAGCAACAGGAGCATCGATCGACAGCGAGCTAGAAATGACCTTGGAATCAGACCGACGCGCCCGCCATAAATCATGGCCAGATCGTGTGCAAGCTCTATTGGTCGCCTCCAGCCAATTACGAATCGGTCACTGGAACAGTGTCCACAAACCAGACCATTGAATTGGGTCTGCTGCGGATTTTTCTGCGTCTGCAACGGACCGATCGATTTACTGCGAATGCGCCTTAGACTGTGCGGCAGTCGAATGTGGTGGCAACGTGTTTAGCGCGATTTTTTTCGCCCATGTGGGACCACTCCAACAGGTCTGCTCCTAACCCAATTGAATTTCAATTATGGCCACAAAATTTACCTGAATATTGAACCGTATTTAGTAACACAAAAATAGATGCTCACTAGAAAAAGAATAACCCGATTGATTATCATTTCTTTCAAGAAGTCTTTTTCTCTCAAAATTCACAATGTGATTATGCATAAATTTTATGTGCGAACGAATTTTTCGTTCCGTAAAGCTAATGGAAACAGCTGGCGAAGGTTTCACTGATGTCAGGACTCCTGGCAAATTAAGCAACGCACAGAAGCACCAAGTGATAAGATGAATAAATATTTTGCACCCCGTATCATTGTAGATTCTGTTAAATTTGTGAGGTCTCATCGATCTTGTTAGTTGTGCATTCCTTTCTTTCTCCAGGAATTCCATTTTTCAAAAAGAGAATTTCCTTGATTCAAAAATACTGCTTCGCGGCCAGTTTACCGAGAAATATATGGAATTTACACGTGGTGAAGATTTCGACTACAGAGTAATGGAAGGACGTGAACAGTTGTGTGAGAGATGCAACAAGGCGTCCAAAGTAGTCTTCATTTTTGAGCAACGTAAATGATTATCATAAATTAGGCTTAATGGTGCGTTTATATAATTATATATATATATATATACATAGATTGCGAGTTCGAATCTTATAGATAGATATATATATGCATACTTATAAGTGTTCCGAATAAAAACCCTTTTTATTAGTCATATTGCATTATATTGTGTTGTTTTGTATAGAATTTGGCGTACGTAAATAGTGCCGCATTTCAGCCAAAAACGCGAGGGGAAAATCATGAAATTCTTACATTCATCAGGTTTTTAAAAATGCGAAAATGCGACTCTTCGAGGAACAATCAGAGCCTATAGTTATTCTTTACTCACGAATTCGCCTATGAGACGGACACGGTTTGTCAAAGTGCATGCACATTATGGGACAGTAGTGTTCCTACCGATATTGGTTCTGATGGGTATGGAAATATGAAGTTATCCGAGTTGAAATAGGAAATATATTCCCTCAGTTCTTTTCAAATTGGGTTGGGAATCATTAGTGAAATCACTTACCTCCTTGCTCCATGATATTTGGATCGTGGATCGCATTCCGTTATTTTGGGGCGAGTCACTGATTGCACCCATTTTCAAGAAGGGCACACGAAGTGGCTGTAGCAATCATGGTGGGATTAGTTTAATTCCGATGATTACTGTGCTAGCTTCGACAATGCTGCGCCGTTTAACTTCGATCCCCGAGATTAATATCCGCGATCAGCAGGCCGGATTTCGTTCAGGTCGAGGTTGCATCGACTAGATATTCACTTTCCGAGTGATACTAGAAACGTGCCACCTGCACCGCCGCCCTACAGTCGTAGTTTTTCTCGGCTTGAAAGGTGCTTTTGACTCCGTGGATCGACCAGCACTACTCAGTGCTCTCCACCGGAAGAGAACGTCAGCGAAGTTCGTGAACTTGTTGCGAGCATTGTACTCGCATACCTATGGTCGAGTTAGGGTATACGGTGAATTGTCACGTTCATTCGAAACGACTAGTGGCGTTCGATAAGGTTGTCCCATCTGTCCATTCTTGTTCAACTTCGTCATGGACGAGGTGATGGAAGATGCTTTAAGAGGTCTCCGGGATGTAGGAATCGAACTGGGAAATGGAGGGAGGCTATGTTACCAGGACTACACGGATGACGTTGTGTGCCTGTTCGAATCTGCGGACCGTGCACAACGGGCACTAGGTAGACTCTCGAGGTCTGTAGTTTGGTTGGGCATGTGCTTTGCACCTTCAAAGTACAAAGTGCTGTTGCAGGACTGGATGACAGCAGTGTCAAACGTGGTGCTGAGCGGAGGGGAACTAACGATTGTGAACCGTCTCACCTACCTTGGTAGTTGCGTGTCGAACGATGGTAGTTCAGCAGTGGAGTTAAATAAGCGTATATCGAAGGTTCGATCAGCTCACTCTGGACTGAATCACTTGTGGCGTCGGGCTGATATTTCACTGAAGTTGAAAGGTCTTGTGTACTGTGCCGCAGTGCGCTCAGTTCTGTTTTACGGTTGCGAGACGTGGAATATGCGTGTGGGTGATGTTCATCTACTAGAGGTTTTCGACCGCTGATGTCTATGTAGTATGACTAGGATTAGATGGAGTGACCGGGTGAGTAATGTGGAGGTCATGAATCTAATACTAGGTGTTGGCTCTCAGAATACCTTGTTTCATCGTATGAAACTTAGTAGACTACGCTCGTTAGGTCACGTGTTGCGTATGTCGAACACTCGTCTACCATGTCGTGCCCTATTTTGTGTTCCTCTGAAGGAACGGAAGAAGCCATGCAGAGGTCAACAATGGCTTGGCAACATGGGATGACAAAATGTACAGCGAACTAAGGTAAAGTAGGTGTCTCGTGTCTTGGCGGTTGTGGTCTGACAGACTCGTCACCTAGCTGGCTGGAGACACTGAAGGATACAGCAATGAACCGCGAACAGTGGTGATCGTGTTGTCATTTTCTATCGGATCAAATTGATTGAAAGAGTACGTTTGTACAGTTAGACTGTTCCATGTGTTGGCTGCAGCAGCGTCTAATCTTTTCTCACCTGTGTAGGTCCACTCTCTGTTCGCCTTGGATATTCACTCTTTATCGAAACGTGTAGCTCTGGAAAAGGCAGCAGTCAGTGAGGTTTGCTTTGCTGTTTAATTTGAGCGATGATGATGATGATGACATGGAGTGTGCGAGCTGGAGACTTTCGGCTTTTGCAGATCTTAGTCGATGTTTACATAATGTGGCTATAATTCAAGGCACGACTGAGAGCCCAGTGTACACGCTGGGAGATGGAGCTCGATAGGCTTCCTTGGTTTGTTCACGTGCTGCATATAGCAAACACTCGTCTGCCATTCAGTGTCCGGTTTTGCGTTCTTTCCAGAGGGGAAGGAGTCATATGAAGATTAGCAGGTCACTTGGTTGCGTGGAATGAGAAAGTGTACAGCTAACTTAGGTGGGGTGAGCGTCTCACATGTTTCTGGTTAGGATCCAAATGCTCCGTCACCCAGTTGGCTAGGTACCTTGAATCTGGCGGCAAAGCCTAAACGGTGGCCATCGCGCTGTAGTTTTCTTACGAATCAGTCATTGAAAAGTGCTTTTGAACGGCTGCCTTCGGCGATTTTTCCCTTCCATGTAGATATTTATTCTTTGTTGTTATATATAACTCAGCGAGAAATATTGCTAGTCAGTGGGGCTTTTCTTGCTGTTTCTAGCTAAGCGGTAATGATGATGAGGGAAACGCAAGTTCTACCGATGGTTGTTCATTGACCTATTTGGTTCCTTGTATGTGTTACAGGCAGCTAAGTGAAATGAAATTTTGGGCTTAAAAGGTGACCTTGAATTGTTTCCTGAGTTCCCGGTAATGCTGTCATCAAGCAAATCTGCCTAGCTGCAGTCACTCGGGGCATATAGCAGAGTCTCTACATCGGAAACGCAAAGGTTCCCTATAGAAAGAATATTTTGCTGTTTCTCACATCCTAACCGGTGATTTTGACTCAGAAGTTTGACCGAAAAGGCTTCAGAATGAAATAAAATACTCCGACTTTTCATTGGTCGATCCCGATCGGTTTCTTACCTAATCCAGTTTTTTGCTGGTCGTCTTGACTGATCGAACTTCTCTTCCCTCGGCGTTATTATTTCTCCTTCCTGGCAGAATGACCGTTGTACGATATTCGCTGAGTAGAATTTTTCTGGCTTATCCGGGTCAACGTCTGCGTGCCATTCGTCCTGTTCAGTTAACCAGCCATACTGCAAGTAGACCACTACAAAGTGCATAGAAGTCAATCTAGCCTTGTTCGAAATTAAGTATATAAAGTCTGTGCACGAATTTTTATCACACTGTGGATTCTGGTCACAACTGTGGTTCCCCTCACGTGATAGCAATCTAACTAAGGTGTCCTTGCGAAAACAAATATTTGAGCTTGTGAAGTCATTTGCATGCATGTACGAAAAGTTCCAGTCGGTCCGGGCAGGCCCATTCTTGTTGACAGTTATATGCGCTGCGGGACTTAGTTCTGCTCAGTTACCTGATCCTTGAGAATCCACATTATTTGAGCATGCGCTCATAACATTTGGGCAACCGACGGTAGTGTGTGAGGTTTCAGATGTCCAGGCTGGCCGACGGTCAGCTGGACCATTTATTCACATCCATTGTAAGACATTGCCGAATAAATGAAGCACGACAAGTCTAATGTTATTCTGTTGGTGGGCCGCACTCAACGTCATAGCGCCACCGACAAACTTGTAATATTTTGTGAGAATGTTGCTCTTCTGCTGTTGCATATTTTAAGACGGGCTTCTCAGCTTACTCAAGGCTTATCACTAATTTTCGTGACCCTTTTCCCTGATGATGTACTCTGGAAATTCACCGGTTGCCTGCGCCAATCTACTGCAAGACCATCGTGGCCATTGGTACCAAGCCTCGAGAAATAATCAAAGTGTACATTAGTCTTGATTATACAATCCGGGATTGATTTGTAGTTCTTGGTTTCCAATAATAATAAATGCTGACCTAGCGCTAGATCTTGGACCGCTGAAAACAGTAAAAGGATTTCGAACTCCGTCTTACCACTGACGGCGGCGCTCAGCCGTTATTTAGTTTCTCTAGGCATTTGAAGATTTGGTTAAGCGAATCTCGCTGCTTGAATAGTTGAGCTGAATGAGAACAACAGAAAGTCACCTCACCCTTCATTCAAACCCCTGCCGCGCGGAAAATATCAATAAGATGGTTTGTTTTGTGCGATCATTTAGTATCTCATCTACGTCGGTGGTGAAAATCAATATCTTTTTAAAGATCGGCACAACAGTATTAATATACGAATAATGCTAGGAACCACCGGCAGTGGTAGTTTCGTAATCATTGACGGGCTCCTGTTGTCTACTTTACGAACTAACTAACCGGTGTTTTTCGTTTTCTTGTCCTCATTTGTACGCTTCCGTCTAATCACTCGTTCACATCAATAGTGAATTGTAGTATACGCCGAAGGAGCTTCCTCGAGGGGGGTGCAAGCTCTCAAATCTGAAGGGCTGAAAAGGTAGAATCTTATGATCCGCAGTTCAGTAATCATGAATGATTGTAAACAAGCGGTAAACGCTAATACAAGAACGGTTACTGAGTAACCTATTAGTCAGTGTCAGTGACTGGCTATGAATCGAATCGTCTACAAAGTGTTCGCACCATTGTTTTCAAAGAGCAATTTTGCTCCAGCACTCTAGTACCTTCGATGTTTGAATGAGTGATTTTTGCAGGTAAGCAGGTTCCTCAGGTTCTTCAGTGTACAGAACACGAAAAAGATTGTTTATTGTTATTCCGCTTAAAATAGTCACATGAAAACCGTCCGCGAAAATAAGCTCCTAGGACATTGTCTTGCAGTAATCTTTATGACAACCAGACCTAGAACTAAACGAGAGTTTATTTCTTTCAAATGCGACAGATTCACAGATTGTGTTGAAGTCCTGTGTTAGGTTGGTGGAGTTCTGCGCATTTTAGCAATATCAGGTTATATGACTAAGTTTCCGTTGTCATTGGCATAGTTATGACTGATTTTCCTTTTTCCACATCAGTTTTTACGCATGTTCCTGTTTGTCTGCTGACCACTTTTCTTCTAATTTCACTAGTGAATAAAAAACGAAATGGCATCCGTCCTAGGTTAGTCATTTTAGAAACCACCCAGAAGCGATTTGACTGAATATTCACCAATGATCAATAAGTGCTTTATAGTTTGGGCTTACCGATTTCAGTTTTGTCGACTTCATGAATAGGTCCTGAAACGGATCAGATTCATTGCGATAAGTTCAATCTAATTTCCGCGATCAGCTCACTCTGGACTGAATCACTTGTGGCGTCGTTCTGGAATGGAATGAGCGGATGAGTAATGTGGAGGTCAGGAATCTAGTAAAAGGTGCCAATTCTGAGAATACCTTGTTTCAGTGTATGAAACGAAGTAGACTGCTGGTTGGGCCATGTGTTATCTATGGCGAATACTCGTCTAAAATACTATATTGGGTTCCCCCATATGAATGGAAGAAGCCAGGTGGAGGCCAACAGATTCTTGAATATGAGTGTGACGAGGATTGTGTTCCTTGTCTGGTGAAAGAAAACCTCCATAAGGAAAGGCAGATTACTTATTAGAAATATCAAACATAACCTCATAAGTATCAGGACCAAATGGCGTAATGAGTGTATCGAAAAATCGATGCGTCATGTGTTGTTTTTAATTGTGAATGATATAATGGTAATAACATTGTGATTGTAAAACTTGCCTTGAGAAAGACTATCCACGGCATTCGAAACGTTGGCCCATTACATCCACCAACAACGCTGTGTTATTAACATTATATCATTCACAATTATAACCTCATAAGACTAAAAACGCGTATTAAAGAATATCAATCGTCATAAAGACACTGGAGCGTCGATCTGTATACTATATCCGACCAGGTCCCGGGGTATGAACTCATTTGGAAGTATGTGGGACTCAATAAAAAGAAAGATAGAAATGGATAACCTTTCAAGTTTTTAGTTTGCAAAAGATTTCAACGAAAGTTAAAGATTGAATATCTATGGTACTGGTGGACCAACTGACAAGTAGCGTGCCTCAAATGATTGGGGTTGATTTAGCTGCCAGCAGGGGAAATATGCATTAGTGGATGTATATCACTTGATTTTTTCTCACAATACATAATCATATACATTTTTCCTACTCAGTTTTTCACATTCATCGTGCGGATGGAGGAGATGGCAGTTTGCAGGGGAATCACGCACTTTGAACAGGGCACTGAATTTGGCTTGTTTTCGAGGATCCCGTAATGAGGCCCCTTTATGTAAGAAGGAGGGGACATTTTGGCTCCATGTAAACCAAATGTTCAGATCTTAGGAATACACAATCAGTCAAGCGAACCATGCTATTGGGTCATGTAAACTGTGGCTGGTAGCCGTGAGTTTGTCCAGGGCTATCATGTTGATGCTGATCGTGTGCACATTCGAAGTTGTCAGGCTGCCAACACCGCCACCATCGAAACTGTGGACCCCAGTTTCGTTTTCTGCCACTGGCACCGGGCGAACATTAACTCAAAATATTGCATTATATTCTACGGTACTGCATAGACCTTTGCTCACGCAGAAGTCCTTTTGTCCTTTGTTGCACGGACGTTAAACTCATCAATACATAAAAAACGGTGTGGATGCAAATTCTTTACGAGAGAGATTTGTACACTTATGAAAACTGTCTCAGGAAGTCGGTCCAGTAATCGACAGTCTCCAGCCCTGTATTTCAAGGTCCCTCCCAAGTTAACGTGCAGAAATAAAGGGAAAATGAACGAGGGGTCGGAGAAGCACATCGATTTGCAAAACTGTACATAGTGTCCTGTTTTAGCTCGTATTGTTGAAGCTTCAGTTGATTGTTCTCAATGATCCTTTATGCAAGTGGAAACATAATAAGTCCACTTCAGAGTTTTACTAAAGACATCCCCTAGGTGACAACATCAACCCTGGTGAGTATTTCTGAGATTTTGAACGACGTCTCATATTGTCAAACATAACCGAGGAGAGAGAGAGAGAGAGAGAGAGAGAGAGAGAGAAAGAGAAAGGGAGAGGGAGAGGGAGAGCAGGCATCTGAAACATTTCGATATGTTAAGATTTAAACCGCAAATGCAGACCAAATTGCTGTGAAAGCCTTGGAATCCTTTCCACTAGATTCTCATTTGAATCGTTAGGAGCATGAATGGATGATAAGTGCATTGAAGAATCACATTGGGATTCATCGGGGATTTTCGTCGGTCAGGCAAGGTTAACCTTCAGAAAGGGGACAACAGGCCCGAAACTATTGGAATTTTATTCTCAGTAGTATATTTCGCATATGGATGGATGAAAAATATTCCCCGGAAGCACACGACCGGTTTCGCAGTTATGGCCGCTCTTCAGGTATGCGTTCTCGCTATTCTTCTGTCCAACGATTCCTATATTGGTGCGCTCCTTTCTTCGTTTCTCACTGGAATCTCAGTTGAATGGTTAGGAGCGTGAATGAATGATAAGTTGCTGTGAAATCTTTGGAACCCTTCGTTATTAGAAACTTTCTGGCAGAGGACAAAGTCGTCGGGATAATTGTGCATGTAACCGGGGGAACTAGGTGCGTGAGGTGCGTGAGGTGCGTGAGGTGCGTGAAGAACAAATATAGACGAATGACGGCCAAGTTGCTAACCAGGGGTTTTCATTTTTTGCCTTTCAGTCTATCCTTTGGACTCTTTCGGTAGATTAATAGGATTGGTAAGCTGAAACAAGGGTTTAGGTACTCCAACTGTTTCCTGTCTGAGAAGTATGGGAGACCGCGGGGCGGAGTCGAATGCAGACGAATAGTCTGAGAAGACACAACGTGCAGGTTTCTTCGATGTGTCTATGGTCTTAAAAATGATTAGCAATTGGGATGGCAGAATCCTAAGTAGACCTGTTAGACTTGTAGTCGAACATAATTGGAAGTTTCATCGAAGGACATAAGAACATGAACACTGCGCTGTCAGATTAAAACCGGGATTCGTTAAGAAAATGGGGCGTTAGCGATAGCAGTGAAACTACCAGATTTCGGAACGGAAACAATAATTATGGGTCTGTAACACTCACTGATCGAAGGTAAAGATAAGAATATGTTCATTAGAAGGAAGACTTCAGTCAGAACCACAGGACAGTGTCTTAAAAGAGATGAAGATGGACTGTCAGGACCTACCCTTGCGGTAATTTTAGGGAAGCGAAGAAGCTTAAACTCCTCTTCCCTGGAAAAACAGTGACTGGGATATCGTAATCCGGTGTGAATGTAACTGGCATATATTTTGGAGGAGGGATGAAAGCGGGTTAATACTGTCTGTATCAACAATATATTTCACGTCACTTTTCTTTTCACAGAAGAGTCGAATGCTTTACTATAGGGGTTTCCTGTTGTTGACACTTAGGATTTGGTTAGTTAGGGCAATTTCTATATGATTGATGCCGGCCTTCATTACGGTGGAGACACATCAAGCCCGAGACTTTTCACAGGCCTTTTTCAGGTGCTTCACTCGTCTCCTAAGGGGCCTCAATAATTGGGTAGAGATAAGTTTACTTGAACCTGACAACATTTCAAGGGAATAGCAGATGTCAAAGGTTGCATTGGCAAAATCTGTGAAAAGTCTGACATTATTAAAGTAGAAGAAGACAAATATCACTTTTGGGGAGGGCATATTCAACCTCAAGGAGAATAATTCAGAAGGGTTGGTGTTAGATCTGCAGTCTCTTGTGGTGGGAGAAATGCATTGGTCTATTAGATGGAACGCAATGAGTGCTAGATCCGATGCATGACTGAAGTCACCCACAGTGATTTGTACACTATCCTCATGAAGTTCAACGAGAAACGCTACAGGGGAACCAAAATAGTTGAAATGCCATGTTGTAAGATAAGTGGAGTATGCAAGGGCACCTTGTAATTGTGCTCCTTTGAAAAAGTAGAACTTGGATAGCAATGAGTCAGCCCATCCATTCCACTAAAAATTGTGCATACGCAACCTCGGAAATGACAGGTTAGAAACAAGTGGCGCATGCTGCCGCTCCGCGTCGGCTTTCATTCTTCGTGTGAACTTTGTCCTCAATGTATAGTTTGAATTTTTCAATCATTACGAGTGATTCCGCAACATTCAGGTACAGTCACGATTCCTGTATGCAGAATCACACAGGTGTGATCNTGAATCGGTGGTTCTAATAAGACAAATAAGTTCGATATTTTGGTAAAATGGGAAAGCACGGTGTTGCTGTACTTTGGTAGAAATATTTTAGCATTTAAGAGCTACCTGCAAACCAGTACGAGCGCTTCTGCAGAATGGAATAGATCTCTGATGTGTAACAGTGCTTGAACCCAGTTGTGGATGAAAACCCGTCGAATACTTAACTGGCAACAATTCAGAACGAGGATATTTGTGAACAGAAGCCGTAATTAGTCCAAATATATCAAAAGAAAAACAACGTGGTAAAATTGCACCTCGATTGTATAGTGAGGAAAGCGGAGACAAAAGAGGAAAGGAAGAAGCAACAAACCATGCACAACCATTAGGAATAACATGAAAAGGCGAGAAAAGATTGTAACAGAATGCGAGTACATCCCGAAGATTACACAAAGCCCAATAATTACTTTATATACAAAATAGATTTCTTGACTGGTGAAATTCATTCGGTTCAAAGGCATTCGAGAGATGTCTGAACTTCGAAATCATCTGTCGCCACTGTTTTCATTGGCTGGTTGGCCACTCAGGGTAGCGCGAATATGTACCGAACTGCATCACTTAACTTGGACGTAGACTCGGTAAAACTTTCCTGACTCAAAAATTATTCATCAAATTGGCTTGCTTGGTGAACTTATTTCCGAATGGGTACTGATTCAAAACGCGATAATTGGGATGGTACTATTTGATTTTGGGTTTGTATTTTCCTGTTTGAATTGTTCCTTTTATATCTCCCGAGTTTCTAATACGTGTTTGATCACCATACCCTCCAATCACTGTTCTATCTTGCATGTTGGTTCCTTCAGCATTCCTCGAAACAATCGGTTCAGTAATTACCCAGTTCACCTTGGGGCATTCAACCATGTGTGAACATAGGACGGGTAGAGAAAAGGATTACTGCATTCATCTGTATGATCCCTTGATTTTACCAGAGAGAACATCCCATTATTCCCGTTTGAAATAAACACGAGTTCTAGGCTGTAACGGGAAAGTAACGATAGGTTATGCACTATAAGAAATCGCATACAAATTCAAGAATCTCACAGAAGTTCCAAAACCTTCGATAGAACTGCTTTGATTTGGTTGTATTAGTTATTTGTCGACGCCGAAATCCATACTGGAACATTCAGTCCTAAAGCTTCTCACATCCCCAAGGGGCAGACTGCTCACGGAAAAACGTCAGTGACAGTTTCAACCACCGCACAGCTTTCATTTCCAAAATGGATAGAATCTCACATTAAATTAGTAGCCCAATTTCCGCAAAGACGCCTTCATTCTTCTGAACTCTAAACTCACATTTTCCCAGCGAATTAAGCCAAAGATCAGCTACTCCGCGTATCGCAGTTGCCGTACATTTCTTGCAAGCTATTAGATAAAGCCATTCTAGAGCTCGTACCGGTATGGCTATCTCTATGGTCCCGTATCAAGTAGGAAGGTGTTAGATGCACAATTCTACAGTATGGTGCACATACTGAGAGCCTTCAGAATGAAGACGCAGCAATAAAACGAAAAGAGGATTTCATCGCAAATGGAATTCATCGCATGACAAGCAGAGATTCAACGGCTTGGTCTTTTGCTCTGGCTTTTTCTTAGCAGCTGACGTCTGGATCCTCGTACGAGGATTACCAACGGGACGG
>LUCM01008948.1:3754-17921 GCA_008360955.1 Fasciolopsis buskii | reverse complement strand
ATGGAGGAATCGCCATCGGAGACCAAGAAACGGATGGAGGTGCATTCACGTTGGAATCGTACTGGAATGATGGATTCGCCAAGTAGAGTGAGACGGCGACCAGTGACACCATGGATGCACACAGCAGTAGGATTGATGGGAACACCTGACCGAATCATGTCAAGGGTTTTCTTAGGAATAATCTATTTCCAACTTCCCGTATCAACAATGAACCGATGTCTCAATCCACACCGGAACTCAATATTGCAGCAAGGAGATTGACTCGAGTAGGTTGGCAGCTTCAGTGTTAGCACATGACTGACTTCCTCTTCCACAGCTTCGCTATTCGTACTTAGTACATTGCACTTGGACTGACGGCATACCTTCTGAATATGACCGGCCTTTTCGTATGAATGTCACACGGCATTTCGAAAGCGACATGCGGAGCGCAAATGGAATTCACCGCACGGCAAGCAGCGATTCAACGACTTGGTCTTTTGCTCTGACTTTTCTTAGCAGCTGGCTTCTGGATCCTCGTATGAGGATTACGGACGGGACGGGACTGGATACTGTGAAAATGAACAACAGATTGTTCGGCTGTAGTGTCTTAATAAACCCATCAATTTCTATTGACCTTTTGTGTGATTGTAAGTGTCTTTCTTCATCTTGGTTTGTATCATGTGACTTGTATGTAGGCTTACCATGGAAACCCTTTAACGCGGATGGTATATCTGCTTCCTTACTGAAATAGTCTGCTAATTTCCTTCTCGTAATGAGGAGCAGCATCAGTTTAGTTAAATTTGCCGAGCAGGAATTCGTTAAGTCGTGTATTTCTGGCACAGCACACAAGAGACGGGTTGGGAAAACATTCTGAGTGATGATATGTGTTGAAAGCAATCTGGTTACAACTGTCGCTTTATTGGAGGGACGAGATTCACTGTAGAGAAATTTCCCGCTAGTTGTTTCGGGCACGATCAGTGCGGTAACGAAGTTGAGAACGAAATTCTCGCAGTCATAGTCTTTTTTATGTTCTGAGAAGTTTGTCCTCTTTCAAGTCTATCTTTTACCACTTTTGAATTTAATTTCCTTGCCCTATCCAATAAATGTCTTTACTATATCAGTTAGTGTTCTCCACCTCATGTAATAATTATTTCGGGTCAGACAGTCGACAGCTTGTCGGTTCAAGTAAACGAGATCTACGTAGTTTCGATTTTTTAAGAGTCGTTAAAGAAAACAAGTGGGTGTTCTCTGTGTATGAAATGCGCGGAAGTAGAAACCGTGCCTAGTGGCGAAAAATCAATTTGTTTCGAGGCCATGATTCATCTCCGATAATTCACACTTTCTTGATGTCATTCAGTCTTGCACGCAGTCTACTTGTCTATCTCGAATACACTCATAACTCAACCATTGGTGCAAATTCTCTGTCGTGTGCGCTGTCACAAGCAGACAGACGCAAGAACAGACACGTTCACAGACGTTAGTTCGATAACAAAAGGAGAACAACTAGACGACATTCACATGGCATAGAAAGCTCAGTCCCACCCGGTCACGTGGTCCGATCGAACTACGTGGAGCATGTGCCTTTAGGCCACGGGATAATGTTCGTTGAAATATTGACGCCAAATGCGTATGGATGAAACCACTCAATAGGTTAGTCTGAAATAATTCCGGGAATTCTAGTCGTACAACCAGGCAACGATGCAGAGAGAATACCGCAAACCCCTTTAGTTGTACATGAATGTACTATGCCGTTTCAAGAGTCACACTGAAATGAGAAAATGCAGAGTGAAATTTGGAAAGTATAGTTTGAATAGCACTACAACTGACGGACCGCATCCAAACCCACTCCACCCCATCATTCGGCCAACTTTGATGTCGATTATGTCATGTCAAGCGTGCAACTTGCAAGTCAGACCCGCTCTAAAATCTATTTCTGCAATTCCCCATATTGTTTCACAATACCAAAATGCAGTTTATCTTTTCGCTATGATGTTTTCCGATCCAGATTTGAAAATGGTGTAAACATCTCTTATGTCGGATGCATTGAGGACTACATTCGGCCAGGCACATGCAGTACGTGTTCCGGTCACCGAAGGCAATGTAGAGCGATTACCTCAGATGGAGGACGTTTGTCTGCACGAAACACACGATAAAGCACCTCGTCATTGTTCACCCGATGTTGGCACCTGACACCCGCATGGGCCAAGTCAAGCAACCGTAAAGAAGAGCACTTCGAACTGTGGCATTGTACACTCTTCCCTCGAAAGAAAACCGGATGTGATAAGGGTGCCTTGAGTGTCGCAAGTTTGCGAAATTTGCTATGGGTTTTCAATTCCTGACAAAACGTCCACCAGGTGTGATCAGGCTCCCGAGCTCAATGAAGGTATTGAATACCTCACCACAAAGTGTTAGTGCAGGCAAATCTCCTGCCAATCTTGAAGAAGTACCTTGAATTTTGAAGGAGCAAAGCGTATACCGTGTCTAGATGCATCAATCGTCAAGGTGCCCAACGCGTGTTGAATTTTCTGTGCATCGTCCTTCAACGAGGCACTGTCATCGACATACTCTAGATCCAAGTCTCTGTTCCCAAGAAGGGGCTCAATTCCACCGTCAAAAAGACCGGATAAAGCATTCAGTAGAACATCGCCCATGAAAAAGTTGAAAAAAAGAACGATGGCGAAAGCTGACCATAGGATCTAAGCCGACCAGAAGTATGAGGGTACACCTCTTTGACGAACGGTACAATTTTCAGGTAGTGCATTCCTCAACAAACAGTACCATAGAACAGACCTATAAACAGATTAAAAAGCTGTGCAAAAATCTAGGACCACGATGGTGGTTGGCGTTTATGAAGTAAACAGTGTTTTAAGACATGTCGGAGGGTGATGATTTGATCGCAGCATCCATGACAGGAGTGAAATTCGAGCTGTTCATCACGAGTTTCCCATTTGTGCGGCTCTACGCCATAATAGGTGGATCTTTTGTTACAGGCCACCGGACGCTTGTCGGTATACTATGTGCACGCGACATCCCTTTCAGTTGTAAATAAGTGAACCGATAATTTCGCAGTTAGTTTCGCTCATCCAGAGCTTTCTAGCCGGTAGCTTGGATGAGGTGAAACAGCTTGGAGGATTTTCCCATGGCAGCAGCATGTTTCTTCCCCAATGCTCGCTACCAGCGGGGATGGAATGACGTGCGTGAAGAAGGCGCAGAGTCAGTAGTAATCCAGGGTATCACAACGCGACTACTCAGGCCACTACCTACGAAGCCAGCAGAATGCAAGGCATTCTTGATAAGCAACCAGCGCTCATTAACGTTTGGGTTCGGGTCAATCCTAGCTTTTCAGCCAGTGCGCTGCGAAAGACTGATAGGCGAGTCGAATCAGACAGCTTGTCGCAATCTAACCGACCTTGCACCTTGCGTTTTGAGCGCCCACGAAAACACATGGACAGACTAGTGCATGCTAAATCGTGGTCGGAGTCGAGGCGTATGTTCCAGTAAGACTGGCAATCTTGTGGACCACCCCCGCCTTTTGTAGCTGATGGCGATGTGGTCGGTCTGGATCCGCGGCTGACCCGAAGAGGGCGTACGCCAGGTGGTGGTGTGCCGTCAATTGGAATGTCTGAATCACGTACTAGAGAGCAACAGTCGATGGTGTGAGCGCAAAACCAACAACCGTTCCCGTTTTCAGAACGACGGGACTGGCGATTATGAGGGCCTCCTAAGTGCGTGTCATTCGAGGATAGCCTACCTGTTCGAGCATTCATGTCTCCTGTCATAATTACGATGTCACCCCGCCTCGTGGTACATGATGGTTTTTGTAGCTTTTGATAGGAAGTATCCTTGACCGTCTCTGGACTCAATTAAGTTGGTGCGTACTCTGAGATAGCAAACAAGTTGCGCCTATCAGATCGGCGACTGTTTAGATTGCAAGAACCTCCAAGTCTCACTGCGCATAGCTGGCTGTGGGCTCGGATCCAGTCAAGTAGTGCAGCCCCAGCCCTCTCATTGAGTGCCACACCAACGCCAGCAGCACCAGAAGCCGCAGTCTCGTGCTCCCTAGAAAGATGCAGATGAGACTTCACGGAAGGACTAGATAGGGATGTTAGTTGGATAACAGAGCTGAGGTCTTGAATGTGAGTCTCTTGGATACAACACACATCGATAACTAGGGTCTCCAGTGCACGAGCTGAACACCTCTGTTGACTTACGGGCACCATTGTTTGCACATTGAATTTGGCTAGTTTGGATGGATATCAAGGAGGAAGAAATGCACCAGCCTAGTAAGAACAGGTTCGGTGAGATATAGGTGCTATCTGAGGAAGAACATGCGCGAACAGGGACATGACTTATTCAAGTGACACCACCATTAGCATGACCGACTGCAGTTCCCGAAGAATGCACGGAAATAGATTGGGAATAGGACGAACAACAAGAATTAGTACAGGAACAAATAGTTATTTACGATGGAAGGTGGGGATTGCAAGTGAGAGAACAACCGGGAACGTTCGTTTTTAGATCAGCCACATTGATGTTTGTATCCGTTATGGGCTGTCCCACTACTCGGTCACCCAGTCCAGATTTGGCCGTTTTTTTTCTAGGATGCATCTCTAGCTTTTGCACAACCAAGCGTGTTCTTCAAGTCAGCAGAATCATTCCAGACGAGTAGGTTGCCAGGTGATCGGTTCATACGCCTCTTCTGGAAAAGCTTACCGGATCAGTGAAACGTGACAAGGGGCAATGGTCCTATTCATTTGGCGGGCTACACACACCACACCACAGTACCACCAGCGGACTCTTGTGGTTTATTTTAGGAAGATTGTCAGACTAATACTCGCCACGCCCTCGACACTGCCGTTGCTTGCCCGCTGCCGCTTACTCGGTTGGTGTAAGCCCACCTTTCGCACGATTACTTTGGTGGTGCCATATTTTTTTTACTTACAGCACAGTCTCTGTTGGGCCCACTGCGCAGGCTGAACACAAAGTGCTGCCTGAAGCGCTTGAAGGAGATGATCACAACCGACTACCCCAAGTGCACCCGGGTGTTCGTACTGGTAACACATTCTTTATTGTGCAACTGAGTGTCCGCCAATGGCTTTTGACTTTGCGGGAAAATTACGTGACGTTGGTATTGCAGACTCAGCTGATAACTAGATGAAAAGTGTAAGGCGTAAAACGATTTTTGAAGGCCCAGTTTCACTAGGTTTGGACTTTTGTTTTGCGAGGCTTTCCCCACCAATAGCGTTGACTGAATCACCTGACCTTTCCGTGGCGCGTAAGAGTAATTGGTCTCGGGTACAGCAGTAATTATGTACTTCCCATAATTTGCAAAACAGACTTACTCTCTCCTCTCAACCATACACTGGTTAAGGTAAGCCCTATAACAAGCTGTCGTAGTGTTTCTCGTGTACATATCTAAACGGCCAATTTCTCGTGTATTTCAAACCTTACATGGATTTTTGAGTCAGTCGCGTACGTGTAACTTCCATATTCCACTGCTTCTAATCATGAGAATCGTGTTTTTTCCTCATCAATGGAATTTTCTGTCTTTGATGCGTTCGTTTTTCGTCCTTCATGTTTGAGTACAGTGATGTTGACCACTTGACCAGATCCGATGGTCATTCCAGAAAGTCGTAACTGCTATTGGAACCCAGTATTAGTTGAACGAGACCAAGGGATTATTAATAACTTGCTTCACTACCACACAACAACAATAATCGAGGCTACACACAAAGATAACTTGTATGACAGATGAAACTGGTATTAAGGTCCTGAATATTGAATGTCACATTGCTGGTGGTGCTCAGACTTGTGTCGCGCTTGCCTGTAAGTCGATTCATTGGAGTGCACTTTTCCTGAGTCAGCCACCTATTAAACCATAGGTCCTGGTGGTGGTGCTGAAAAGGTCTGAAAACCCTAACCAGTTGAATGGCTCCTGTAGATCAGGTTGGAGTCCGTGGTCGGAGTTCCACTCTATAGTTAATGACATCAAATGTTTTGACTGTGACCCAGACCTTGACGTTCTTACGTATTAGTTCTTTTCTGGTCTGTTTGAATCTTACCATTCTTTTATCCAACGGTCTTCGTTTCTGAGTGCTGCGGGGTAGGAGACATAAACCGACAACGACAATCCAAAATTAACTGTTGCTGAAACTGGACTGAACTGAACTGCTAGATCTTTGAATTAAACACCCTCGTCCATCAGTCAAAGACGTTCTCCTTTCTTTGGTTCCAACTGTGCCCGCAAAGAAAATAGCCATTGCAAACCAACATATCACTCGAGAATGACAAGGAATTTGTGGTTGCTACCGCCGCTCTTACCAGCGACCCATGTTTGTACCTCTGACCTTGTGCACCATTTCAACCAACTAACAGTAGATGATTACTGTCTTGTAGGACATTAAAAAATTCTTTCTTTTGATCTTTCGAAAAGGAGTAAATCAGCCAAATATTTGTTCCAAAGCTGCCATATGAGTCACTGTGGGAACGCAGCGTATTTGTACCATTGATTCCGAACATTCAATAAGTTCTTAAGCATGTCAGTTTTGGGGAATGATTCAAACACCTGCAGTCCAGTGTGACCATTTTTCCATTTTCAACAGTACAATCTCGGTGCTGTGTTAAATGGGTACTGCGGAACAAGTTAGTAACATGTTCATATAAACAGGTGAAAACAACCAGCATCAACCAGACCTTAAATCACAATTAATCAGTAGTGGCTCAGCCACTACAATCTTCCAAACTGTTCTTCAGTTTCCGACTGTCAAACAACCGCAGACAAGTTTCTCATACGTTCGGCTCAGTTTTATTACTTTTGTTTTCAGAAAATTTAACGAAATTGGACAGTCTACACGTAATGGAGTGAGGTAAAATTTTGTGTTTACGGTTGGGCGAGTGTGTGTTTGTATGTGTGCTGTTCCGCCTGTTCATTTCACCTATATATATATATATATATATATATATATATATATATATATATATATATATATATTCCAAACTGCTCCAATTACGGAATGATGTAAGGAGTGTATCGAAAAATCGATGCGCCATGTATTGGTTTTTTATTGTGAATAATATTATGTTAATAACACAGCGTTGTTGGTAGATGTAATGCACCAGCGTTTCAACCACCGTTGGTAGTTTTTCTCAAGACACGTTTTACAATCAAATGATTGTTATATATAATATTCGACGAACATTGATCTGGTAGAGTTGTAATCGGATCTTCTATCGCTCAAATGACCTCATCCCAACCTATTGTTTGGACTACTTGGCTTATCCACCTACCCGACAGCTTCATCTTTTTTTCCAATATTGAACAAAGGAAGCAATTAATGCAGTCGCTTTCGGCTTCAGCCTGGTCAAGGAACGAGGGAACAGGGGGGTTGATGTTATTAGCAGTTACAACTTTGGACCACCGGACGGGATAGCAACAGCTAATTTGGCGTTTTTCGTAGCCCTCAAGTGCACTCGTGTTATAACTACTGTCACATCATTGTGGCGTGCCACAATGCACTGAAAATTTGCGTGATCTTTTGGTCACGGTACAAGTGCACAACTGTATTTTTGGTTTGACAGCTAGTCTGGACAAGACAGAACACTCCAAAATTTCGAATGAATTGAGGAAATATCCGAAAAAGAGCAAAAAAGCTATGAACAAACTTGAGGTGGACGCTGAAACCAACATTCAATCCGCTGACATTCATTCATATGGTCGAAGTCACCTACTGAAGTCGACCTTTCGTTATGGACATTGTTTTATTAGTGGGACGGCTGCCTGAGAATAGTTCTGTAATCCGGTAACACAAAAGTAGCATCACTAAGGGATCTCGAATGTGTGGACGTAAATGTGCCGTAATTAGTGTTTAGTACGTTCGAAAGCACAAGTGTGCAGTAAAAAATTACACCAATGAGGCCCACTCTGTCTGTAAGTCGAAACTAGCAAGCATCCATGAATTGTGTACATGCAAATTTTCGAGCTTACTGATGACCGCTGATGCACACTTCATGTAAGCCTACTAACAACGATCGATCTATAGCAAGTTTTACACATCACCCGTGTATATGCCGTTGGTAAAGTGAAGATATGATTGTACCAAATGAGTTAAACATTGATGCATGCGCAAACGCAATTTAATTCTGTTGCTTCCTGGTGATGAACAGTCAATTACCAGCAGCTTTGAAAATTTGTGTTGGCCTTAGCTCATTTTGTTTGCTTTCAGGAGGCTGTGATTGCTGAGCCTGAAGCTCAGTTTGCTAACGTTTCTTAACCAGTTGAGGTGGTATCATCAGCGTGTATGAGCAGTTGGCTGTGTTCTTCTGTATTCCTGGGTTTGCCACTAGCTTTGACCTCTTCGATGACCTTGGACTAGCAACTAGACGTCTGTTTTGCTACTAGGCTTCTGCTATATTGACTTTTTACCATAAATAGTTGATGTTTGGCTTGAATAGCTAGACTCATTCAGCTGCTTGGCGTTGTTTCCATTTCTAGTGAATAGTTGGTGGCTCCGTATAAATGAATCCTATTTATTGTTTAGTTTGTCGTCTTTCATTTCCGGCTTTCGAAGTTCATTGAAACGTCTGGCTTTCTTTTGACTATGGACGTGATCACATTCGACGCCTTTTGATTGGAAGAGTATTAATTTAAGACTGACGGTAATCAGACCATCAAAACCGTATCGTTTGAAAAAGACTGTCCTTAGTTCATATCCTGTCATCGAAGTGTATTTGTCCATCCAGCATCCATAAACTGGTTTTGATCCTGCTCTTGAAATGACCGACATTTTCGTCGAATCATCTGAAACACGGTGGCGTCATCCAAACCTGAATCAAGTCTTCACCAATACCAGCGCAAATGAAACGTGAAACGGTCCAGAATAATGGCGCGATCAATATGCGGGTTGACTAAGAGCTTCATAGGGGTGCAATGAACCTACGTAGAGATCACCTGACAGTCCGGCAAGGTTTTGCTACCGTAGCCACTGACCAATCGGAATTGTGGTGACTCAAAAAAGTTTGGAGTGAGGATTTCGCGATGGACATTAGTCAAAGGTGTTTCACTGGCAACACCTCTCTCCAATTAATACATGTACTAATGAGTTGCAAATGAACTTGTACGTGATTGTCATGCGCCGGGATGTACTTGCTGTTTTCAGTTGCATAGACTGGGATTGCAGCCATCCGAACGCTTGCAGGTGATTCGTGTGTATACTTTATCGGGATCAGAGCAACAAGAACCACTAAAGATATATCTGTGGATCGCGAGATCCATTTTCCACAACCAATTGGACAGTTTTAAAAGCCTGCCTAAAAACTTCGATCGATTTTAATGGGGAAGGGTATTGTCATGGATACATAAGTAAAAATTCACTTGTGTATTTCCGTGTTTACTTCTAAACAACAATCTCACTACCGATGATGTCATGGAAGTTTTTATTTCTCAAACTCACTAAAATATAGGGAATGAAGAATTAGGTTTCTAGTCCAAACTCATAATTACTCAGGAGTTTGTCTTTATCTCAGAAGGTTACTATTGCAGCGGTGATCGACTGCGATCGGGCGTTAGAGTTTCCCAGTCCTTGTCCCAACCTTGGAAAAACTTCCTATAAGCTTATTCCGCATTAATATTATGGCAAACAAGCTGGACTGAACTGCAAGGGAGACTGAGCGTGATATGCACACCGCAAAACATTATGTAAAATGCATTGATGAATCTTTTGCTGGACTAGATGAGATGAATAATTAATAATAATAATAATAATAACGATAATAATAATAATAATAATAATAATAATAATAATAATGCTTTATCCATCGGTTTATCACTCCAAAATGGTATTTGTTTTCAAAATAGCTGTAAATACTATATAACTAAGGTGTACTGGCGGATTTAAACCCGGAAATGGTCCAAGGGGGGTCGTGATAACCAAAGAGTCGGAACGGTGCCCAGTTTGATCGTTAATACTAGGTCCAATTTCACACTGGCTTCATCTTAGCTTTTCACAACTGTTAACTTCAAACCATGAATTACTTAACTCGCTTGGGTCGAATGCTATCTAGAAAATATCCCATTTTATGTTAACTCAAAGCTGCACAATGTCTGATTGCAATTTAACAAACAAATGTAATTTCATCTGGAAAGCAGGGTGTTTCGTTTCGTATACCAAGTAAAGCTGTACTGCGGATCGAATGACACTACTGAATTAGAGGCTAGGATTGGAGGGACAAGGACTTATTGACACCTACCTATTTTCCGTTAGATCGTAGGCATGCTCAGGCAGAGTTTTATTGAGCAGCCTTTATTGCGCATCCAGTCACTCCCACATATATTCAGCTACAACTTCTGATGGCTTATCTGTTTGTCTCAAGATTTTCGATATCAAATTCAAACAATGACAGTCTCACCGAAGAAGGGTCACTTCTTCGTCATGAATAGTGGTTACGAATAACTAGAGCACATGAGCTCACGTGTGAGAGATGAGCGGCTATTAAACCGGCATATAACTGCAAATTTGGTCGGTGAAGTTGTGGTTTGGAAAATGTCATAAGTGTTCCAATAATCCATGTGCGGCACATCTTCAACCCCGGCGGGATTCAAAATCCCACATGCACTCCGTTCGCGTTTTGATACTGCGTGGTTTTGAGTAATTCGACCAGACTGAAGGATAAAGTCGGAAAACTTAGTTTGGTTTCATAGCCTAGATGATGGTTCAGTTCAAAACGTAAGATTCACTGGATCTTTGTGAAACCTGACTGACTTTGCAGATATGCTTTATTACAACTCAGTTTAGTGGAGCCCAGTTGTCCCCAGCACGGTATCATGATGTCTAATACACTAGCCGTAACATCCCTGCAAAACTCGGATTCAGTAAATGCGATACAAAAGACATGGACAAATTTAACAACCACTTCATTACGGAAATCACAAAGCATATAGTAGATTTTAGATAATAGCAAATTTTTCAGCGCAGTTTTAACTCTCCACGAACACTAGATACTGGGAACTTCCAGCTGACATTCCTTTACTTGCCGGTTATATAGTCAGTAAAATTCCGAACAGTTTCATTCCTGCGCGGCTAAAACTGGAAGCTTAGTTACACTGGGACCTCAACGGGTTTCAGAATGGTAGACACGGATACGCATTTGTAAAGTGATAATCACATTCCGGTTGCTAACATTGCTCCTTCGATCCAAATAACATTTGACATATTTTTATATGTTGCAGTGAAGTGTTTTCGTGAGCCTTGGTGTCGTTTGCGTACAGAGTACTGTTAAATCGATTAGTCCTACAAAACATATTGAACTTATTTCCACCAATTTTCATCATTACATTTCGAAATCAGATTCCACGCACACATGCATAGAGTTGGGTCTCAACGGTCTGCTTCCAACTTCTGTTCTATTGGTGGAATTCAACACCTACAAGAGGATTTGTCGACTTGATTTGAGCACGGACGATCTATTTGTGGTTGCCATCAGTCATGTTTTTTTCTATCGCGTGTCGTATCAGCTACATAAATCTGATTTTAACCGAAAGGGCATAGAGTTAATTATTGACCACTGGGTATTGTCGTCTTTGACCTATTCAGTCACTAGATAGTTAATCACGTAGATGAGTTTAGCACATAAGGATGGTTTCATGCAGATCATTTTAAGCTAAAACGTATCAACAATTCCACATTTTTCTCACATTTCTGTCATGCATTCCATGATTTTGTGAGCATCTATAAACGTTAGTCGAGATGACTTGATTGGTAGATATCGAGTGGTCCGTCTTCGTTGCAGTTATGGTTAATCCCAGCTGCAGATTACACCGTATTTTATCATCAGGTGCTTCTAGGTTCCGCTTGGACAAAGCTAGTCACTGGTCCTAGCCTAACAGAGAAACTGCGCTGAGAGCGAAAAACAGTCGCGACTGAACGAAAACAACGACAGCTACACATTGTAAGAAAAACAAGGTCAGCGAAGGATGAACCTTGGCTTTGTTCGATTGTGACGCACTTTTAAAGATCGCTAACATATGTTCAACACACACTCACACCTTCCTCTCTCTCACACACAACCACACACTTCATTCTCACACACACAAGTACACAGGCGGACGTGTACAAAATCACAATCCAGTCCTGCAGCATTCAAACATGATTTGGCCAGCTATTCGGCATGGTCTGGTCACGTCTGGGGTAGGATGCGCCCGGGTCAAACAGACCGGATACAGGAACGCACGACAGATGAGTCATGCAAATATCGATCGATACACCCGAAATTTATGGCATGCAGTTGGTGCGCGTTAAAACCGTTTTGATCCGTTTGTAAGTGCCGGTTACTGGCTCGTTCGTAAAGCCCGCAAAACGTCTTTTTCAAGGTATGAATGACTGCTCTCCGCCTCTGTTTCTTTAATTTGCGGGTAGTTTACAGTGTCTATACTAGATGAGACCTGCAGGAACCTTCAAAAGTAACTCTAGAAATTGATTTTCTATTCGGAATAGGCCTAAGTTGCGAACTTCACGCATTAAGTGCGCAAAATGAGATAATCAGAAACATCACCACTGGTCACAATATGCCGATTTCATACTAACATCGGTATTGAATATAGATTACCAATCCCTTACTAGTTTGTTTCTTATGCGATGGGATCGAACGTTTACATCAGTGAGCTCAGCTGATTCCACCGGGTGAATAAGTCCCAAGATCACCGGGTAAGGAATTCCGTATGGAGCATTGAATGACAGTATCTCCAAACTGTTTCTGTTTAATATCTTTGGAACCTCGGGTGCTTACAGAATGACTTGTTAGTACGATCCCAACATGAACAAAACGAATTGATCAACCACCGCCATGTGTGAAGTTAGGGAGACAAATATATAAATGAGCACAATGAGAGTTGCTGTTGATGGATGCACCAAGTATTCCATGCATAATTGCCATCCATTGTGGGTAGGAGAATTTCAGGACGCTGAAGATCCTTCCATGGGCATACATTCCCAGTAGATGACGGTTAACTGATCCACATGCTACAAATCACACGGTCAGCCTCCAACACTTAATGTCTGAAATCTAATTTCTTGAAGGAAATATCCACGACATCACACCGGATTCACTGGTTGGCCCTAGGTTCTAGCAGTCGAGAATGCTGACTCGTTAGTTAAACCGCGTCTCACGGGGTTTCTGATACCATTCCCACTGGTACGGGAAAATTCTTCTAGGCTTATTGACGAATTATTCTTCGCTGAAAAGCGATTGCGTAACCATCAGATCCGTCATTTATGTATACAGCATACCAAATCTCAGAAATGGACGAAAAATAGTGAGGCCTTAAAGTTGATTAACCCACCAGACAAATGGGTTTTCCTTTGGTTAATAAAAAGCCACACCGATTTTTTTGCAAAGAGGAGAGTTTATTAGAGTACCAGTCACTGTTACACTTCGCCATACTCTGTCACAGATGACAGACAATCTATTGTTTCTTAACTCGTTGGGCATCCGACAGATTCAAAAACGGTTCACCGACGCAATGATGTGTCAACTTGGTTTAAGTCACGGAGACTGTAGTACTCACAGAAAAGCATGAGGCCGTATCGAACTGTATCATTCGACCTGAACGAAAAACTGATCACAAAAAGCATGCTCGCAAGTGCCTCAATTTTTCATCCTAAAGATAGGGATCAAGGCTGACATGCTTGTTGATCTTCCGAAAACTATTTGTTGATAACCGGAGTTAATAGGGCACTTTTACAAACCACCCAAAAGAGACATAATAAGTCCAATGCAGGTGATGTATTGAAAATGTGAATTATGTGTAAGTGAATGTTGATCACATTCTGCTAGAATGCAATCGTTCCATATCAGAAAATTACCATTAAAACAAGGTGAATACCAAAATGTGTGGTACGCATCTTTGCAAAATATTTCCGAATTCTTGAAGCTTAATAAGTGGACGTGTAAATTGTAGCATGATGCCAGCTAGCGCTTATCAGTTGCAGTTAGGTCAAGAACTGTTTAAGATTGCCAAACATGAACGAAAAGTTTACGCGATGTGGCACATTTTAATTCATACCATACATGATGTTGACCGACCTTGACGCGTGAGTGAGCTATCGCGTTCCAGTCAACAGTCAAACTGACGAGCGTACTGATGCATCATTTTATCACACTGGTGCACACACAATGACTGCGCAAAGCGGATTAT
>LUCM01008947.1:0-19772 GCA_008360955.1 Fasciolopsis buskii | reverse complement strand
TCTAACTGATACAAACGCACGTGTTTTTCTATCATTCTGATTCGATAGAAAAATGACAACACGATCGCCACATGTCACGTTCACTGCCATATCTTCAGTGTGGCTCCAGCCAGAAGTCGGACCAAGGTTCTTTCGGACCCCAACACGAAGGCGTGAGGACTACGACGTTTACCTAACTTCGCTGTTTGACATTTTTCTCACTCCACGTTTGCCACGTTCATCGTGTTGGCCTCCACATGGCTTCTTCCATTCCTTAGGAGGAAACACAAAAATAAGGACACGGTATGGTAGACGAGTGTTTGTCATACGCAACACGTGACCCAACAGCGTAGTCTACTAAGTTTCATACGCTGAACGAAGCTGATCCTCAGAAGTGGACCCAATACCAGATTCCTAACCTCAATATTACTCACCGGTCACCCAATCCCAATCCTAGCCATACTACGTAAACATCGGTTGTCGAAAAACCTCCAACCGACGAACTCGCCCACACGCATTACTCCATGGGTTCTCGACAACCGTACACAGAACTCTGAACACACCTGCCGCACAGTTACACACGACATTTTCAAACTTCAGTGAAAATATGCAGGCCGACGCGCACAAGTGCTTGCAATCCAGCTCGTAAGCTGCACGAGCCTTGGATATACGTATTAACTTACCTTCCAATTCCGAGCATACCATCGTCAAGACCACGCAGCTACCAAGGTAGTGTTGAAACGATCCACAGTTGTTAGTTCTCCATTTCAGTATCAAGTTCGGGCGCTACTGTCGTCCAGTCCTGTAACAGTTTTATTTTGCCAAATTTTGACAGGTGCAAGGCACATGCCGAACCGAGCAACCGATTCTCCACAGATCTATCTAGTGCTCAGTTGCTGCATGGTACGAACACTCGAACAGACACACGACGTCGTACTGGCGTAATTCTAGGTTCGCATAGAACTTCCTCCCACTTACCATTTTAAACTCACTACATCCCGGAGACTTTCTAAAGCATTCTTCCATCACCTCGTCCATTTTGGACGAAGCTTGAACAAGAATGGAGAGATGCGGACACCCTTGGTTGAACGCCACTAGTCGTTTTCGAATGAGCTTGATAGTTTCACCAGTATACCCTAACGCGACCATAGGGTATGCGAGTACAATGCTCGCAACAGGTTCACAAAACTTAGTTGACATACCATTCCGGTGGGAGAGCACTTGAATAGTGCTGGTCGATCCACGGGAGCGTGAAAGCACCTTTTCAAGTCTAGGAAGACTTTACGATTGTAGGGCGCGGTGCGTTGTGTGGCGCGTTTCAAGTATCTGTCGAAGATGGATATCTGGTTTGATTGAAACCTCGACGCTGACGAAATCCCGCCCTGATTTTTCGGTATTATACTGCTCTCGCGAATCGGTGTCAAAAGGCGCAGCCATTATCGAAGCTAACACCTTAGTAACTATCGGAATTAAACTAATTCCACGATGATTTGCTGCAGTCAACTCCGTGTACCCTTCTCTGAAGATGGGTTATAATCAGTGACTCACCCACGATAATGGAAACGCTCATCTTCCAAATATCACGAAAAGCAAAGGGGTAAGTGATTTTCATTCAGCACATTCAGACCCAATTTGAAAGAACTGCGAGAAGGGTCGTCGGGACGACAGCCCTTTCCCCTCTTCAGAGCCGATATTCGACTCCACCTTCACTTCCGTTTGTGGGGAAATCCTGTGTTTCGTGTGTTGGCTGCAGCAGCATCTTATCTTTTCCCGCTTGTGTAGGTCCACTCCCTGTTCCCGTTGGATATTCACTCTTTTTATATAAACGTGTAACTCTGGGGAACGGCAGTGGTCAGTGAGGCTTGTCTTGCTGTTTAACGCTGAACGATGATGATGATGACGAGGCTTGTCTTGCTGTTTAACGCTGAACTTTGATGATGATGATGACCTAACATTAACATCCAGCCCTCTTCACTGTCTTATCAATAACGCCACTCTTCGTTGCTCTGGTTCCTACTAAGCTGCCGGCCGAGCCACTAATCAGGTCGATCGTGATCGCATTGCTGTTAGCACAGTATGATCTTAGAGAAATCTTTGCCCTACTAACCGTTTTGTGGAGACCGCCAAGGCCACACAATTCGAAAGCGCTAAAAAATTTCGCGCACGTCTTTCTGGCAAAGGCGGTTGTCTTTATAGTTACTCTTAATTTTACTGATTGATTATTCGAATTTTGGCCTCCAAAATTGATCTTCCCTAATTGTTGACTGGTATGCTCTTACATCATCGTCCCCTTTTTGGCTAGTTAACTCACCATTATCATCATCGTTCAGCGTTAGACAACAATGCAAGCGCTGACCGCTGCCTTTGCCTCATAGTTATATGCTTCTGTGACAAGAGTGAATATCCAAGGGAAACAGGGAGTGGAACTTATATAAGCAGTAACCAACACAAAACACCTAGTTAACGGTGTGTGGATACATTCGTTAGTCAGTATTATCTAGACGAATGAACACAGTACCGGAAACATACGACCGGTTTCGCAGCTACTGCCGCTCAGCAGGCATCCGCTCCTGGTTTTTCCGTGCCTATCCATCTACGAACCCGTATGCTTCCGGGACTCTGTTTATTATTGCACCTGCTACTGACTAAATACACCACTTTGCGCTTCCAGCAAAGTCATTCTATAGGTTGGCGATCACGGTTGTGATCTCAAATAAATATCCGGTCCACTCACACCCCTCTGTCATGCAAACACACACACACACACACACATATATATATATATATAGTCCATATGACTTCCTTTTTTGCTGCAACAATAACGTCGGAAACTTGGCCGTTGCGAGCAGATGTGCGCAGATTATCAGTGCTTGAATACCACCGTCTCGGAAATTTACGTAGCAAATAGCGGGGAAATTCTTGAAGTAACTCAGAGGTTGAACGTTTGGCTCTGGACCTTGGTGTTCAATTTTTGGAAGATGCACTGAATTTGAATAAGTTAAAGCGGTTAGGTTATATTTTGCGCATGTCCACAGAATGTTTAGCTCGATTCACGTTGACTCGCGAGGCAGGCAACGGTTGGAGGATAAGTCAAGATAGCTAGTCAGCGGCGTGAAAAAAGTATGAAAAGGTTAACCGGTGGACTGGCTTGTAGAGATCCAGTTAGACTACATGGTTGGGACCACAAGAGCTTCCCAAGCGATGGTTGAAAGCGGTAGGTGATATGGCTCAGTGCTGCAGTCAGTGGCGTTCTTGGATTCAAAATGTCTCGCCCATACAGTTCTTCGGCTTATTATTTCGCGGTCGATCCTTCATTGTTCCTCATTCTCTTTTTTATTTCTGAGTCGATCGTGATGTGAGTTAGCAACCTTAAGCAGAGCACCTTGGCACAAGGTAAAGGATCGCGGGATCTGTACCAAACATCTGCAGTAGATCTTTAGCAACATGATTTCTGTATTCATGGAAGAAGGAAGCTTCGTGAAATGCGGAGAAATTAAATCTCTATTGTTTATCAGTGGCCAAAATATTCTGTTCGTCCGCAGGACCATAGATCGTTTTTACTATGATGCACACCTCGTTCCGCCATTTCTGCCGAATAGCCCAAATGCGGAAAACGCAGCTTTCTTTTATGCAATTTTTTGTTCATGGTACTCAACGCCGTCAATCGTCCTATTTTACTCTCTGAGGCTTCTGCGTTTGATATTCTAAACTGCCATAGAGACAGATTATGCTTGACGGAGCTGGGTGTATTTTGATGTAAGCTAATATCGGTGTGCTTTTCTTAATCCCCCAGAAATGTAATTTTTCTACTTATTTCCCAAACTCTATAGATTTTTTTTGAATTTCAGACGCATCGCTGAATGGCACTGTTTCTGCGGACAATATCATCAAAATGTAAACCTTTAGCTATAGTTGGCTGTCGGTTTACCTCGTCAGTTGATTCAGCCGTCAAAGAAACTCACACTGGACAGGTATCATTTACTTCCGGGTTGCATTTTCGTTCCAGAAATTTGATCCTGGTGATTTTCGAGCCGCGCGATTCACGGAGAGTAGCAAATTAGTAGGTGTACTACCGGTTTTTATTGATTTCTCATGATTTTGAACCACTTAAAATATCAGATATGAATAATTTTTCGGGGAAATCAAAGTAAGGGTGCGTTATGTGATGCCATATGAAGAGGTAATTGTAGAAATGCAGTTTTGTCGGCACGCGTAACTCCCTGAAAAGTCAGCTGATGAATGCCTTGAAAATGGACACCAGCAATGGAGAGTAATTCAGTGTAGGGAGATGAAGCCCGCGGCCGTAGACAATACTCAATTGAGAACAACACAACGTAGCGAACAAGCTCGTTTTCAGTTATTCGTGCTCATGCCAATACATAACATTAAATATGGTCTGGAGATGGTTCAAGGGAAATTGTCGGTTTGCAGTCACATCAGTTCACAACTCTAAGAATGCGTCCGTGTGTATGTGTAATTGATCAATTTGTCACACGATCAGGTTGTAGACCACTTGTTGGATAATGACAAGTGGGCCAGGGAAGTTTGAGTCTGGACAAATTGTTTCTGGGCACATAGAGGGGGGTTATACAAACGGATAGATACGGCTTCGGCTGTGTTCAAGATGCGACACTTGGCAGTTCTTGATTATCTGGTCCTAACTTTGTAGATGGTGCGAAAAGCACTTGTCGTGTTCACTGAGTGATTTGACTGGACGGCGTCCTCGGTAAGCGACGCGCTCTGTGCTCCCCAGCGGCCTGGGTGTACCAGACCCGAAATGAAAATGTAAACCTAAACACGGTCCCGCATGCATATAGCTTGTGAGAATTCCTCTGGATTCAGGTAGCCAATGCATCTCCATGCGTACGTTCTTCGATTGCGGGATTGGTATTGCTTGCCTATCCGAGGTGCATCTACCCAACTCTGCCAGCCGGTGTATTCAAGTCCCCCAGACGGGCGCATCCTATTGGACGCATCATGGCAGTCCAGGAGACGACTCGGGACTTCACGGTGTTGAAATTGCAATGAATAGTGAAGTTCACAGCATCTTGGTCTCTTGGGAACCACTTTCTCCAAAACTCGCAGTGGCAAGATTCAAGGGCACTCCTCTCAACGCAACCGTCATTTCAGTCTATGCTTCTACTCTACAGGTTGAGCCAAATGCTAAAGGTGTCCTCTACAACGAACTTCAAGATTTAGTCAAACGTATCTCAGTGCGCGACATCCCTCTAATGGCGGGAGATTGGAACGCCCACATGGGATCAGGAGATGAATATACCCGTCACATGCTAGGGTGATTCGGCCTCGGTAAACGCCGCGAAAATGGCGACCGCTTGGTCTCATTTGCGTATACCAACCGACTGGTCGTCACCGATACCCGCTTTCAACGTCCAAAAAGGCCTGTTTCAACGCGGTATTCCAACAATGGTAGGAAGCACATCAGATCGACTATATCTTGGTGCCTTCTCGCTGTTCATCATCGATCGAAGACTGTCGGGGATACCGCGGCTGGATAACAGGAAACGCCAACGATGTGAACTACACACTACTACGCGCTCGCTTCAAGTTTCACCTTTCAGGTCGACAGAAAATCCAACCCACCGCAGAGTCCAAGTTAAAAATCCCAGATGACAAGAACGTTGTCCAATGTCATCATATCTAAACTATCCGCGACCGACGAAGAGAGTAGCCTAGATGAGTTGTGGATGGGGCTGAAAGCATCCATCACCGCCGCATCTCTTGAACAGCTAGGCTAAGTAAAATGGAACAGAAAAGATTGGACATTAGCGGAAACTCTTAATCGGTGTGCTAAGGCTAAAGACGCGAGGCCACACAACTCACCCAATTACCACAGTCTCCGTCGCGAATCCACACGTTCATTGGGAAGCGACCGAAAGCTATATTAGGATGACGTGGCAGATCGCGTGAAAACTGCAGCTGCCGTTGGAGATTTCGAGAAGTTTTTCAGACTCATAATCTCCTCTTCGGGAAAGGCACAATCTCCTCCCTCCATACTTTGTGGTGACAGTGACCACCTAATGTCGAGATGTGAACAAAAGCTCCAAAGATGGGTGGAACATTTCAGCCGGTTGCTCAATCGCCTTTTCATCAGCTCAGCCGTTCAGACAATGAAAAATAAGAAGACACTGGGTAAGGATGACATTCCACCCGAGATCTTCAAGTCTTGTGTGCCGGCTCTGCTGAATCCACTAATTAAAATGTTTCGTCGTACCTGGGACTCCTAAACTTCTCCCAAGGCTGGGCAGCCTCTATTCCACTCTCTATACCAAAGAAGGGTGACCTAGATTACGCAGATAATGTCGTTTTTTGGAGTCTGCGGATTATGCACAACGGGCATTACGTAGACTGTCGAGTTCGATCACTCGGTTTGGCATGTGCTTTGCACCTTCAAAGTGCAAGGTGCTGTTGCAGGACTGGACGAGAGCAGTGCCGAACTTGATACTGGTTGGAGAAGAACTAACGATTGTATTGTTTTATTTATCTTGGTAGTTGCTTGTCGGACAATGGTAGCTCGGCATCGGAGGTAAACACGCGTGTATTCAAGGCTCCAGCAGCTCACGTTGGACGGAAGCATCTGTGGCGTCGGCTTGATATCTCACTGAAGTTGAGGGGTAGTGTGTACTGTACCGCAGTGCGCTCAGTTCTGTTGTACGGTTGCTAAACATGGAGTTTGCGTGTGGGAGATGCTCATCGGTTAGATGTTTTCGACCACCGATGTCCACGCAGTATGGGTAGGATTGGATGGAGTGACCGGAGGAGTAATGTGGAGATCAGGAGTCTAGTACTAGGTGCCGATTCTCAGAATACCTTGTTTCATCGTATGAAACTTAGTAGGCTGCACGTATTGCGTATGGCGGACACCCGTCTACAAATCATGCCTTATTTTGGGTTCCTCCCAGGGAATTGAAGAAGCCACTCGGGGGTCAACAGATGACGTGGCAACGTGGGATGAGAAAATGTACAGCGAACTTAGGTAAAGTAGGTGTCCCACGTCTTCGTGGTTGGTGTCCGAAAGACTCGTCAACTAGGTGGCTGGAGACATTGAAAAATGTGACTGAACCGTGGGCGGTATCGATCGTCACTTTCTATCGAATCAGAATGATTGAAAACACGTGCTTTTGTACAGTTAGACTGTGTTCCGTGTGTTAACTACAGCAGCGCCACCCCCTGTTCCCCTTGGATATTCACTCTTTTTACAGAAACCTGTAACTCTGGAGAAAAAGATGGCGGTCAGTGAGACTTGCCTTGCTGTTTGACGCTGAACGATGATGCTGATCATATATCGTTTCGGATTTAATAAAGCAGTTCGTTTGACCGTGTTTTGGTACTTAAATACCCAGCCTCAATCTTCTTTAATTAACTGCTGCTGGTTTTCTCCAGGTCTCTTTCTTATGAAAGTATGTTTCGCTCTGGGTAAGTAAGCGGCACTTATGGATTCTGGACGCGTGCTTCTAACCAGTTTGGGTATTCGCATGGACTGCATGAAGGGAAACGTCAACGATATATTTTGTACTCCTCAAAGCTCCGACTTTATCATTATTTGACTGTTTGACTAGATCGCCTCGAAATTTTCCGGATCGTCTCCTTCGATTTCCTCGGCCTTAACACTAATTCAAACCGCTCAAAAGAAGGGCATCCAGCAGGTACTGGCTTTTCACTTCAGTGCTGATGGAACTGCTTAGCCCATCTAATTGTTTTGATTTGTGTAATTTGCTTTGACCTACTTTGGTTCGATTGGGTTGCCTGTTGTGAAACGTAGGCGTTCATTTTACCGCGGAAAGCCGCTCAGGCCCCTTTGATTGTTTTCAGAAAGAAAGGCAGTTGGAAAATTTTTTCGCTCTTCAACTAACGTGAATTGCTGTTGTAGTTGATGAGCATCGTGGAATTTCAGACGTATATGCTTCGTTTGGTTGCCCATAGTTTGAATGTCCATGTGTTTGCACACTAGCGTTGACGTTCAACTTTAGGATGCTGCGTTTTTCTTTTTGTCTTCACAGGTCAATTCGAATTTCGCCGCGAAGCTAATCGCTGACGTACCGCCGATCTTGTGCAAGGAGCACATCGTTAGCTGTGATGGCGGTGAGGCTGCACTTGGCCATCCTAAAGTTTACATTAACCTGGTGAGTTGCTGTTGTATCTAGCCTCAGTAGCTTGGTGTATTTCCTAGCATTCGGATCGTGCTTAACCCAAGATCAACACTTACTTTTCACGTAACTATGTACCTCATTAATTTCGGTGGTGAGTTTTTATGGGTGGCTCCAATCATAGCTAAAACTAACGTAGAGCTGGTCGATTATGAGGATAGAGGATGACATCTCATTCCTTTTGGCGATTCTGTATGTAGAGATGATCCTCGATGGTGGTCGACGATGTGTAACTCCCGCATAATTCACGGTTTCCTATACGAAATTAGTCTAGTCATCCTTACCACACCGCTAGTCCTACGGATCGACCGACTCCACTCGCGTTCAGTTGTGCTATCGGGCTCAGAATCTGGGTAGGAATTACCGCCTTCCTAGTACCATAGTACCAGAGGGATCATATGGAACAGTACGTTCTTCAAGCCTCTGGCCTGTGTCGGTGCTGAATCAAGTTTCATTCGGACAGCAATTCGGTATCATCCTCACCGTTACCATCACTGACGTACTGGTTCGAAATTGCTCCAAGTTCTAAGATGGCGGTTGTCGTTTATCCCCGAGAATGCTGAGATTTTTAGGCTGTTGCGCTTGCCCTTTGGATAGCACTCGTTCGACAGGCGTATGACCGAAAACCTGTGTGGTAAGAGCCAAATGGGATTTACTGTGAATATCGGATGTACACACGTAGATGTCCAGTTGGTCAGCCGCTGACCTCACAAAGTGTGCTTGATAAGCGCACAATGTTTCGCTGCCTAGGTTTCCCGAAATCTTGTTCTTTCTTGTAACCCTATCAGATTGACAGATTAAGAGTCTATCATAAAATGTTTGTACTCGAGTTAGCCAGTTAATAATCTGCTAACGGCACAATGAAATCTGCAATCAGTAGACACAGACAATGATTGCTTCTTTGCATCAGTCTTGAATGATTTTAAATGCTCTATTAGTACACAAGACTGGTTGCCACATTTTGCGTTGATTCACGACTTTATTGCATCTCCGTTGGTACAGTTAGTTTTCAGATCGTCTCCTTGTCTTCTGGCCAGATTACTTTTCTGCCTTTGAACCATTTTGCTCTTTCCAAACAACAACGTCGAAGAATACTGCTAGCAAGGTATAGTAAGAAACTAAGTTAAGAAGAAGTGTACAAGTTTTCAGCCTTTAAGTTGGTTGATCTGTTTTATGGTAATAATCGTGGATGACCCAGTAAGTGTACTTTATGCTCGATTTTCTTCCCACTTACAGAATTCTCACCCACTACTAGTGGTTCATATCCTGTCTTTCACTGATACCCAAGAGGTCAACGTCACGAGATTTTAACCTGAAGGTTGTGGGTTTGATTCCTCCCACCAGACCACTTCCCTACATGATGCCCCTTCGTTCACCGTGACCCCCTTCCAGATTTACTTGAGACGTACCACACACACCACCGCTCGACATAATGGTTTTGACACCGGAGTATGCTCACTTTGACATGACAACTGGAGTTCGGGGGCTAATAGCTGTTTTCTGTGATTCGTTCTTTGGGCTTTACATATCATATTGTAAATTGTTGAACGAGGATAAGCCAAGAAGTCATGTGGATTGCGCAACTGGCTTTGCCAGGTAGATGGTCCAATGTCGGTTCGTCTAAGTCGTGTCAGCCACGCGGCTACGGATGGAGTCGCAAGAGTGGTAGCGGCTCACTTGCCACCAGGGTAATTGTAGGTCCCGGACGATCAACCGAAGCGTGTTGTACGGTTGCGAGACGTGGAGTATGCGTGTGGGCGATGTTCGTCGGTTGGAGGTTTTCGACCACCGATGTTTACGTAGTATGGCTAGGATTGGATGGAGTGACCGGGTGAGTAATATTGAGGTTAGGAATCTGGTATTGGGTGCCACTTCTGAGGATAGCTTGTTTCAGCGTATGAAACTTAGTAGACTACGCTGGTTGGGTCACGTGTTGCGTATGACGAACACTCGTCTACCATACCGTGCCTTATTTTGTGTTCCTTCTAAGGAATGGAAGAAGCCATGTGGAGGCCAACAGATGACGTGGCAACGTGGGATGAGAAAATGTACAGCGAAGTTAGGTAAAGTCGTAGTCTCACGCCTTCGTGGTTGGGGTCCGAAAGACTTGTCGACTTGCTGGCTGGAGACACTGAAGGATATGGCAGTGAACCGTGAACAGTGGCGATCGTGTTGTCATTTTTCTATCGAATCAGAATGATAGAAAACACGTGCGTTTGTACAGTTAGACTGTGTTTCGTGTGTTGGCTGCAGCAGCATCTTATCTTTTCCCGCTTGTGTAGGTCCACTCCCTGTTCCCGTTGGATATTCACTCTTTTTATATAAACGTGTAACTCTGGGGAACGGCAGTGGTCAGTGAGGCTTGTCTTGCTGTTTAACGCTGAACGATGATGATGATGATGAGGATGCGTGACCCTAATCACAATGTTCCCAACATCATTTTGTTTGCCCATCTACCATACAAAGGGGAAATCGTATCAGATCTACTCGGCAAACATCTAATGCATGTAGTAAGTGGAGCATTCAACTCATCCTGCGCTTCCTGTGTATTTTCGGTGTGTCCGGTAACTCGAACTGCCAATAAAGGTAGGTTTTTAAGGTTGATCAGCTCAGTGGTATCCTGCTTGTTTAAGTACCCATGTAATGCGACCTCTACTGCCCGAACGACAACTTAATTATTACTGAATTAAGGGGTCCGTGGTGAAACAGGGACGATAGAAAGTGGTAGAGATGCCACCGAGTTGACATAGAATTGGGACTCCAAATCGTGAGCCCAGTATTTCCACGCAAACGCACTCCGTACACAGTCACATTCGCCGAAGTTGTTGACGTCCTCCGCTCTGAACCTATACTGTAAAGATAGACGAACATCGTGCAGGCCCTACAGTTACCCTGGACGCAGTTGGACCACAATCTCCAATCGTGCGGCTGACACGACATAGTAGTAGCTATGTGAGACCGCCCACTTCCCACAAACGTTCTTCCAATCCACGTGACGTTCTTCCGTACTCTACTTTCCAGTATGATATGCAGGGGTTACAGAATAAATCATAGAAGCAGTTGTTTGCCTCAGGACTCTTGCAGTAATGATTTTTTTCATTTTGTAAGTCGCGTCTGACTCAGTTTACGGAACAGCACTATTCAATGCTGTTCACGAAAAAGGTATATCAGAAGTTTTTAATGCAACTGTGATCATTGTGTTGGCCTATTTCTGGGAGCGTGTGGTTATTAATCCTACTTGAAACGATTGACGGTATTCGACAGGAGTATTCCATTTCGATTTTCTTGTCCAGCTTCGAAATCTGCGAGATAGTCGAGAATGATCTAACAAGGCTCCAGAATGTGATATTTGAAAGCTCTATGGCCTAGATTACGCCAAACGACGCTGTGTACTTGTTCGAATATGCGAAACGTGTTTAACATGCACTAGCTGAACTTTTGATGGCTGTAGCTCCATTTGGCACGTGTTTAGCATCTTCACAGTGTTAAGTGCTGTTACGGGGCTGAAGATTTGTGGTTTTCTGACTTGATACTTGGTGGGTGTTCGGTAATGCCTAGTCACTATCCCGATGTCTACTCTTCAGTCAGTCGCTTCTGTCTCAGGACCGGTATCGTCAAGCCCAAATAAAGTGGTTGAAAAATGTGCATCTTTCCTTTTACCCTTCCTGCCGATCAACTCCCTGTCCACCCTGTATATTCATTCTTTCTATCACAACGTGTAACTATGAGATAAAGTCATTGGCTGTTGGGGCTCGCCTTGCAGTTTAACGCCAAACAATGATAATGCTGCACGAAATCCTTTTATACATTCAAGTTTCATTCTTTCGACTTCCTTTTTTTCAGGACAAACCTGGACCACATACTTGCGGATATTGTGGCCTGAGATACTATCACGATGGTTCAAGTCACTAAGTTTCACCACAGATCTGTCTTTTCATCCTGCAGTCTAATCTTTGCCTTGTTGTAGACCAATAAAACCCACTCTCCTTGAGCTTCCTTCAGTTTTTTTCATTTACGAATCAATATAAAGCTCAATCTCTGACTGGTTTGATTTATCCACTGTTTTAGCGGGATAAATAAGTTCGCATTTGACGGTTGTGGCTAGTGAGCTCTCTCTCTATATATAGCTTACCTTAATAAGAGGACGAGTATCAGTGCCCAACAAATATCGGCACACTTCGTCTTAACTCACCTGATGCTGCCACAAGAGTCGAGCAACAGTTCGGAGACATCAATGTTCACATACAAAAGGTCGTCGGATATTCTCAAAATGATAAGGCGCAGTCTCGCAACCGTAGAGCAAAACACAACGAACTGTGGAATTGTTCGCCGTTACCTTGAGGGATAGCCGGATGTCCCATTGGCACCAAAAATGTCGCACGTTCGTGAAATGTGCTCTGATTTTTGCAATTCGTGATTTGACCTTCCCAACGCCTCCGCCAGGTGCGATCAGGCTCCCGGGGTACTTGAAGCTACTGACCATGCCTAACTGATCACCAGAAAGGGCGAGCGTAGGCACTGGCCCTTCCCAGACCCGGAAAACCGATGAAATGATGGCAGTTGCACGGACGCAATAATGCAAGCAAAGTGAACAATAAATGTGATGAGTGTACTTAACAAATGAGAATCTGTTTTCCGGTGGACACTGGTTATTTTCACTTGAGATAGCGGGAATGGACGATAACGATATAAAGGTAGAATCGGCACACTGAAGAGATTTCGAAACGGTAATAACGATACTCGACACAAAGAGCATACCATATCGGGATACCTCAATCATCAAGCGGTCCAACGCGCGTCGAGTTGCCTGCGCGTTGCCACTCATCAAAGGGGTATCATTGACGTGCTCTTAGTGCAAAACTTTGTTCCCTGGGAGCAGTCCGATCCCACCATATAAAAGATTGGATAAAGCTTTGTGTAAAATACCTATGACAGAGTTTAGAAGAGTTGGTGATATAGGACAGCCTTATCGTGCTCTACCCAAGTCAACGAAGGATGGCAAAGGTTAGTCACAAGCCCTGACCTGAAGTGTGACACTACTACTCTTTTGATCCGGACAGAGCGCAGACCTAGCAGTATAGTCAAGGGCTGTAGGAATGTCCGGGAACACGATGATTGCTTGCCATTGGAAAGTAAAATGTTGCTCTAATACCTGTCGGAGGATGAAGATTTGATCGGTGCATCCACGACCAGCGCGAAACCCAGATTTTTCCTCACCAGTTTCCCCTTCACGTGTTGTACAACCTGTGAGGAATGACCGACGAGATTGTGTTAATACTGCTCTTTTAAAAGATGGGATCAATAATCGGATACCCCCTATGAAGAGGGATCTTCGAGAACAAAATCGAAAGTTCCATTCTTCCATCTTTAAATAGAGCTGGGGAGGAGCCATCGGGGCCCGACGCCTTATGATCCCATAAGGCTCGGATTTCCCTGAGGATCTCCGCCTCAATTGGCGAATCTGTCGTAATGGGCTACTGGACGCCTGCCGGGATGACTACGGGGTTTGGGGGGGGGGGTACGTGACGCTGAGGACCAGATAAATTGTGCTTAGAAATGTCCCGTCACTGCTGGTTATAGATAAGCGAACCACCAGCTTCATTGATCGTTTCGCTGACATCCAGTTCTTCTGATTAGGTGAAATAGCTTGCGGAAATTTCACAAAGGCGGCAGCATGTTCTATCTCTTAGGTTTATCGAGAACACCGGACCTCACGATCCCTTTGCAAGTTTGCGTCTCGTTACGAGCCGTGCTCGCTACCAGCCGGGATGGACTGGCGTGCGTCAAGAAGGCACTGAGACTCATCCGAAATCGAGAGTGCCATAAGGCAACGGGTCGGGCCACAACTCACTGAGCCAGCACAGTGCAATTCATTCTTGATAAGTGACCATCGTTCACTAGTTTTGTGTGGTTGCGTCAGCTCCAGCTTCGAAAGAGTGACAAGCGAATCGGACCAGATAGCTTCTCATAATCTAACCGACGTTGCACCATGCGTTTTGAGCACCCACTGAAACATGGACGTCTTAGTACTTTGTAATGTGTGGTCAGAGTTAGGGGTGTGTGCCCCAGTACGGCCGGCAGTCTTATAGCCAGCGCCGCCATTTGCAGCTAATAACGACGTGGTCGATTTGGGTCCACCGCTGACTCAGAGATGGAAGACGCCAGGTGGCGTACGGGTGATTGGAATATCTGAATCTCTTACCGGCGAGAAACAGTTGTTGGTCTGACCGCAGCCGTCGACCGTTCCCCGTTTTCAGAACTACGGGTATTGAAACAAAGGGGTCTCTTGGATATACTTTTTCGGGGACTGTCGACTCACCCAAGCATTCATGTCCTCTGCTAATACCAAGATGTCACCCCACCTTGTTGTGCGTGCAGCTTTTGATAAAAAGTGTCCTTGACTGGATCTGGGCTGCAATTTGTTAACGCGTACGGTTAAACAAAAAACATTGCGTCCGTCGAAGCAACGATTGTTTGCTTTGCGCGGAACTCTAGGTCTCACTGCGCATAGTCGGCTGTCAACTGGGATCTGGCAAGCAATGCAGCCTCAGCTCTTTCACTGAGAGCCACCAGCGCCAGCAAAATAAGAAGGCGCAGATGAAACTTTGTGGAGGGACTAGATGGGGATGTCAGTCAGAAGGCACAACTGGAGTCTTAAATAAAAGTGTTGAATGCAACACACATTGAAGGCTGCGGTCTCCGATGCATGAGCCAACCACCCCTGTTGTCCTGCGCGCGCCACTGTTCTCACACTCATCATTGTCGTCCACCGCCTTGATAATATGCGGAAAGGGAACAACCCCTTCCCCTTAGGTTTCCTCTATACTCGCTCCCGGTCTGCATCAATGTTTTCAAAGTCTGGTGTCGGTAAAGTTGATCAATTTCATGAAGTGAATTTCTAAGAAAGTTGAACTAGACCTTACCTTCCGCGTGGTTGATGTGCATAGTGAGTAGGGGCTGATTCATCGCGGCAGATTGTTTTGTGCCACCTTTTGGGTTTTCCAAAATAGTTATCCATTTTCCGGTCTATTAATCCACAATCCATTTTTGCATATAACCGTTACCCGATATTTGGCAACTCGAAGCCTCCGGTAATGCCGGCATTTAAAAGCACTAGTCGCACCTGTAGCATTACTTTATTTTTTAGTCTTTTCAAACCCACACAGATTGAAAGTGGTTTTTGGAACAACGTTGCTGTTGAAAATAAATTAAATTGGCAGGTTTAATTGTAGACGACTCACCATCATTATTGTGTTAAAACAAAGGTTTAGAATGCTGCACAGTACATCCCTAATCATTTCGGTGCATCTCCACTTAGCCAAAACGATCACCTTATGGCAAACTAAATTTACCGGTTCTTGAGAAAGAAATGCGAGCTCACATGCAGTACATGAGTACATCAATGTGGATGCGCGGTGTAACGATGCAGTGAAATGATCTAAGATATGCTGTGTAATCTGCCTTTTTCGTCTTCCGTTTTCCAATTTGTGATCGGGAAAGTTGTTTCCGTTCGTTACGTTAGCTCTCGACATAATCGCGAATTTCACTTTCGCCTGTTTTTTTTGCATGGCTAACCCGAACTTTGATTGTTTAATCATGCCCCCCTGGTTGTCTTCTCGAGAATTAAGACATGGAGCTTACCAAGTTGAATACATGCAATCCTCTGTTGTACAGCCGTGCGCGCCGCTAGTGCTACGGCGGTCATCAATTCCACTGCACTACTCATGAGTAGGTATACCATTAGTTATAGAGAAATGGACGTCTATAAAAGCGTGCCAGGTGCTTTTGTGATTGCGTTTAGTGATGCAGAATACTTATGATAATACCTCATGGGAGGCTTCAACGTTCTGGTTATCCTGTTACTCATCATTAATTTTTCGGAAGTACCGTATAGCGTCTACGTAGTCCAATTCTCGTTCAGGGCGCGAATCACTTTTCCTCATTCTCCGGAGCGTAATCCACGTTTCTGCACTCCCACCGCCTGACCAGCTGGTTTTTATTTGTGAATTCCCCCATATCTTTAGCGTCCACAGTATCCTAGTTAGCCGTGAAGTTTTTTGCCTTTATTGTAAATAAATTTGAGCTATGAAGAAGTAGGTCTCTGCCATTTCTCTCATTATTTCAAAATTCGGAAATTTCTATTGCTTGGAAACTGAAAAAATTCACATCCAATCGACATGCTTTTTTTGATCAAGTAGCAATTCCCCAATACATCACCTAAAGGTGTTTTTGGTATCCGATGAGTATCGTCTGAATGTTCCGCTTGTGTTTGCCTATCAGTTTTTTTAGACAAAAGAACCACTTTGTCGAAATCGCCGTGTAATATGGGAATAAACGGACGGTACGGAAGTGGAACGTTTACCAGAACTCATGGGTTGATTCAAACAAGTAACAATATGTTTTTTGAAATCAGTAGCAATCTTCAATAACCGGGTAGAAAATCCACCTTTGATATTAAGAAACCCGAGCGCATACAGAGTGATTTGCCTGGAGGTTCGTGTCGGTTACCCGTGCCATTGTGGACCGGAGCATTTGGGTATTATTAAGCAACCGACTGACTTAATGCGAAGGTAAGTGAAGACCAAAATCAACCTTAACGTGAGTAGTGAATAAGGTTTATATGCGAACTGGTTCGTCTCTCAATAACTTCCCAAAACGGCAATTGTTTTCTCGTTGAACTTTCTTTGGTTCTCCACTAAGATGTAGGAGTTTCACGCAAACCGTGAAGAGGACTAGAAAGAATTCGTTTGCTAATATTGTTTGGGAATCAGGGATATTTCAGCAATCTCGAAGCAACTCCGTATTCAGGCTTAACGAGGTCTAGGTAACTACTAATACCGACGACGGAGATTGCTAGACAATGGGTCTCCTCCCTGACGGTCTTCAGAAATCCTAGCTGTTGCTCTCAAGCTTTAAGTACTTTATTAAGAACACGGAAGTCTCATCGGTTTCGTTTTAGCTATTCGATCATTGACACCTTTGTCGAAAATTACGTTCGCTCAGTAGGAATTCTGCGTTCTTGTGGTAAGGTGCAGCGAAGTCGGATCCAGAATGATATTCCGTCTGGCGTCAGTACGTCTGTTAGGCATTGGACAGATGACCATATATGAAAGAAGTCATGGCGAATTTCCCCAAATCGTTACTACACTGAGAATTCAACCGTATTCAAATACCGTGATTCGCAACTGGCATGAAACTGGTTAATATAAATGAAACTTCTTTTACAACTAGTATGAGTGACTGCCCAAACACCACCAGCCCAAAAAGTGTCGATGGGTAATAGAAAATCCATTCCGCTATTCGCCTCCTCTTAGATCACTATGTAGTACACAAAGTAGTGGATCTGGGCTAATTTTGAACTTTGTCAAAACAGAAACACTAGCATCAGACATACTATTTAAGAGAGTTAACGGATTGTGACTATAATGTACGGTTGGTAACACGGGGCCTGTCACAGTGTCAACAACAGATAGGACGTATGGTCGGAACCAACCTCTGGGATTAAAGAATCCGCGTTTTTAAAAGTCGAGCATGAGTGTCGGTGGTGTTTGGCAACACCTCTAAAAACAGGACAACTTATGGGATGAAAACAGCAATGAACTTATGGGTAGCCATCTGCAACGAAGATCGAGGCGACCTGATATTTATGGGCAGTAAAGTAAATTACAAAGAGTGTTCATTATCCCAAGGCTTAGTTCATAAGCAAATCATTAACAAGCTGGAGTGTAGGGTAAAATCGGGAGCGTTAGTTTTACTATAAGTAAAAAGGAGTGCAATTGGTTTAGCCTACGCGTTGCAGGCCTAACATGGCGACAGACTGTCCGTGACCATCTGGGTGGGTAAATGCAGGTGCAGAGACCGGAACAACCAGGTATGTGTAGACGCCGAAACAAATGACAAATTGTGGACAACGGTGACACTGAGGATCGCTCAATTCTTAAGTGCCTAAGGGTGAAAGGCGGATGTTCGGGCAAATATAAATGTGAATTAAATGTGGCACCGAAACCTTTTAGCAGGTCAGTTTCAGCAGACATCTTGGTAACACAGCATATTGATTCATCAAATTCTTTGAATCTCATTTTTCTGTACGCACCTCGGACCAGTACGCGGCTAGCAGGCGTTTATCGTAGGTCCGTTGTTCATGGTTTTCTTGTTAAGTAACTGAACAACCAAGGAAAACGAAACAATAATATCGGCCAATGAGAGCAGAAACAAGCAACTCAGTCTAAGTGATCCAGTCTTGGTCAGCGCATTGCGCTGTCATCGAAACTGGCGAAAGCCGTTGTAGTGAATTGAGCTCTGCCGTGGAGCAAATCAAAAAGCGAAGTAAAGGTTGGCCGTGTAACTCTGGGGAAAGGCAGCGGTCAGTGAGGCTTGCCTTGCTGTTTAACGCTGAACGATGATAATGATGATGATGACAGAGATGCGTGCAACAAATACGTAGGATGCGTGCAGGTCAATGAGAAGCACTTTCAAGGGGTTAAGACGCGGTGAGTACATTGTAAGCCAGTCAAGATAGCAAACAATGAGTGCATGCCAGACAGGCGTCGATCAAACGTTTTCTGGATGGAACACCGTGACCAAGCAGGCAAACCAGGGCGCGACAGACAAACGCAGGTGAACCAACTACGCAGATCTGGAAGGCACAAGGTCAGAGAAGCGGTTTCACCGGCAGATCAACAATGAACACATGACACGATAGCAATTCACCCTTCTGTGGGTCAGCAAAATCCACGGTCAAGGTCACGACCGAACAGACTACAAGTGTAAGCATGCTTAGATTGACGCGTGAATGAGTAAGCATGAGAATGTGTATCTAAGGCCGCTCCTATGGCGAATTGCACGTACACGTGTTCGCAACGGGATAGTCTCCATCACACTCCACAGGAATTCGACAGCAGATATTTCATGCAAAAGATGACTCTGTCGCTTACCAAGGTACAGACGTTTGATAAAATGTTCACCTCATACAAGGCAAGAAAAGGCTGTATCAATTCAACAACTCAGCTATTCCGTATTAGATGTGGCCGAATTGTGCCAGTGCTCAGCCATTCATGCTGGTGGTCGTGGATGAGCTTGGCAAGTGGATTGTCGTACTGCTTACATATTGTAATAAGATCAGAAGAGTTGCAACTCGGCAGGACTATCAAACAGAATCCGGCACCGTCAGATCCGAAAAAGGGTGCAATACCGAGTAGTAACAGACAGCAAATCACAATGCATGTGCAGCACAAGAACAGAAAGAGACAGGGCATAGACGACAGGCCCAACACAGTAGTATTCGTCTTTGGTCAAAGGCATGTAAGAATCCACAGTTTGCGAGGGCATTTAAAGTTCTGTCCTCAGTAAAATTCAAACACTCATTTTCTAAAAGGTTTTCCTGGTCTGTCAAGTCACGCTGCTCGAGGTCCTTTGTGTCATCCACGTGTTAAGAACTGAAAGTTAAAAGAACCGAGAACGCATTAAAAATGGTCGATTTGAAAGCCCTATAGTTTTTTTCGTTCTGTTCGTAGTGTAATGTCATATGAAGGGTACGTGAATGAATAAACACAAAACGAGTCTGCAGAATCTTTAACAGTCATTCATCTGTAATGTTACCATTGGTTTGGCTTTAACAGCATTGGTTTG
>LUCM01008941.1:80171-139882 GCA_008360955.1 Fasciolopsis buskii | reverse complement strand
TAGTTTGAGAAAATCTTCCTCCGCTCTGAGCATTTTTTCGCTATTTGTTTTCAACTACGTGTCTCATCTAATTCGCCTGACGTTCCGCCTGGTTTTCACCGCTTCCATCCAATTACCGCATTACCACTGCTTGTCCTCTCTTCAGCTTCACGTTTCCGTCCATTACGTAACGCTTCCGACGTTTGGTGTCTCTAGCCATATATCAATATCCACCGTTGGGCTCCATCCATGTTGTGTGCCAGCAATGAGCACATTTAGTGCACTTTAACACAAAATGGCTCGTAGTCCGCTACATGCAAACAGTCCCAGTAAACTATTTCTCGGTCTTAAAAATTGAGTTTTCTATTTTTCGCTTTTCACTGGCATACTTGTAACTTTCCCATTGCTCTGCAGTATCTCATTTTCACTTTCCAGTGAGCTTCTGCAATAACTCATTATTGCTCCCACTATCTTATCCCATTCTACTTCTATCATATATATTTCCTATGCATCATCCTTGTAAAAATTTGATCTTGCCATGCGCATGCTTCTCGCAAATCGAGAAACATACACTTCCGTCAAACAAGGCCTAATTCATCATCCGCTGGCCTTAAAGCTTTACCAATTTTCACCCAGTGAGCACCGAGGCAGTGCAACTGTGGGCCACTGATTGCGGGTCTGAATCCGACGAACTCCTGGCCCCCACCAAAATACACCCACTTTCCATTCCTGCCCATCTCCTTTTTCAGGTAGCCTCACAAAGGCATCCAATCCACACACGCGTTAGAGGTATTTTTCAAAATAACTACGGGCGTTGCTGCATCCAGCCCATTTACTTGCCCTACGGCGCAAGATCCCGTCAACGTCTCGTAACGTATCTAGAGCAGCTCGCTTTGCAGGAGCCCTCGAAAGCACTAAAACTAGAGAGGCAATTACCAACAGAGGAAACCTCGTCAGCTGATACATAGTATACCTCTAATTTTCGTAATGGATTGCTGATCCTTTGGCTAACTTGGTTTATATGTCGCCGCTGTGATTAAATCATGAAACAGATATTTTGTCCTCGCCTGAATCCCTCGCAAATTCTTTCGCTTTCGTCTGTGCACGTTACAGAATGGCAGAACAGCACAAATAGGTAGCCATTTCGCAATAACCTTGACGTACGTTTTGTGGCTTTCAAAACTTTTTGCATTTCGTTTAACCTGAGGTCTCGTAAGCAGGTGGTCTTTGTCAGTAAAAATTTTTCAACTCACCATGGGAGACCACTGAAGATATCCAGGAGGTGCACATGGTCCCCAAATTTTATGAAGCAAACTAGAGAAAACTTTCATGCATTCAAGCATAGTAATCCATTTTTATTCACAAACGACATGAAAATTTTGTATACACTTCGGGTTCCGCACTCCACACCGCCACTGATGAAATTGCACAAGACTTGCTTTCAGACAAATTTCGATCCACAAAATTATCTATATTTCTGTTGGCCTACAGACTGACGGGCTCTGGTGCAAATGTCATTTCCCAGAGTTTATCTTAAAGCTAATCAACAAGTCACCCTTTCCTTTTCCCAAACTCCATAATTGGAATTTTCTGTATCGCAAACGCCTTTGCTTCCCGAATCATACGGTCATTCAGGTTGCAAAAAGGTAAAAACCAATAAATTTCTTCTATAGAAACTTGGATATATTTGGAGCAAGATCAGTCCTGTCATCCCTGTCACAATCCTGCTTCTGCATTTAGGATTCTAACAGACGCCACGTTGAGAATATCCAAACCATATTAACTGAAAATTTAGCAGGCACATTTTTTCAACACATCCATATTTCCGTCTTGACCTGCTGCGGCTTCGTCGCATGAATAATAACCTACATTTTTGTGTACTCTAATTGGTCATTTTTCCTGGAACTCTTACATCGGCAAAGGAACTATTTAGGTCATGATCTTCAAAGCAATGGTCACGTACCTTGTGCCTCAATTAGCGGAATTACCGTAAGATCTAATGTGCTCATCTTAAACATTTACTGCTGAATGAACCACAACAGCATACTAGATACTGACTTCATGATTCCTAGCTTTCAGAAATGAAATCGGCATTGTCATAAAGTGAGAACCGTAGTTTGCAATCCCGGAGCCCCACAGGAATACCCAAACAGAACAAGATTAAGGCTCAGGCTATTGGTAGCTGCTATCAGACACGGATGACCTCCACTGAGTTTTCCAGCAAACGTCTGCTCTACATGCCCCATTGCTTCTCTCTTCTCTCCCCGAACGTAGCTATGATCATATTCACCACTGGTGCTTTCCTCTTAATAGACATTACGTTGGCAACTTTAGATAACCTTCTGGATTATTGCCTTTGTTAACTTGAAAAACTCATTTTTCACAAAATGTAGGTGAGCGGATACTTAACTCGTGTGCGTGCCTGGTCAGGCATATGTATGCATGAACTTCCTGGATCTTATTGCTGATCCTTTCCATGAACCTGACCATAAGCTGTCATCTTTGATTAAATGGTCTCTGCGGGAGTCCTGTCCTCATCTACAGCATCTCTTACACCTAAGTTATTTCCCTCCATACCTAAAGCAAGTGACTCAATTTTCTAATCGTTTTTTGCCCGTGCAAACTACTCGCACCCAATGCTAGGTCGTTTCATACATGCACTTTGCGTACTGTTCTAAATATTGTGTTGCGTATACTGGGAATTCTTCTATCGATGATGTGTAGACTGAACCGTCTTCTCGTCGGTTTGCACAAAACACTACTATAATTATTCATACAAAGCTGTGTCACCTGTTTCTTCTGCGATTTTAGGTGGGACAATCGGGCAAGGATCAATGGGCAGTATTTCTCAGTCCGCCCGGGTTCTGTCGCTGGCGAAGAACTGTATACTTTGTAGCAGGTTGGCTGGTGGGATGCCAATTTGGACCAGAAACGAATGCCGATAACCGTAATTCCGTTCAGCCTGCCGCCGTCCAGTCACCATACCACGTACTTTTCTTTAATGCTCTCCCTGTCAGAGTCAAGGCAAATCTACTGCAACAGTCATCCAAGCTAAAACGCCATGGATTTTGGTAGCACCACAAATCCGACCTCCAGTTTTCTCTCTCTTGTTTAAATCTGTTTAAACACTGATTTCAGTTAGGTTCCTAGGAGCAAAGCGCATTCACATTGTGGTGGAACGCTGACGTCTCACTTCGCATCATTGGTAAAACGGAATTTCATCCCGCTGGGCGGTTGCCATTTGCACACCGCCCACGCACGCCTGACTCGCTCGGCCCTGTAAAACACTCCAGTTTAAAAAGATCATGGTGCCTTCGCGAAGTTGCGAAGTGCTGAAGGAGGTAGCAACCTGCTATGGCTGGACAGATCTTTCAATTCAAATATATTTACTCATGGAACTGCCTGACTGTGGCTAACACGCTCACGTTTACACTCAACCCCACAAATGTACCTATACTTCATAAGTGCTCTTTCAAATAATGCCATCACTCTCTACCTCGTAACGTACGCATCAGTGCCCTATCAACTGCCACCGCCGGTCCTATGCCAGTGGCTGCTATAAGTTTGAAACCCGAAAGTAAAAGCGGGTTATATCTTGACACACTTCACAATGGTAACGCCGGATGTTGTTCAGCACATTTCACGCCACCCTTTTATTGCTCAGTTATTCGGAAGCCCCTTTAATCCATGTCCCAAGTGAATGATTCTTCGTAATTTTTTCCTACTTTTCCACCGATTTCAGCATTTCAAGATGACTGTTGATTATTTTCTCTACCGCAGCAATCATGGTATGGTGACAGTTTTTGCTCTCAACCAAGATTTTCCCCGAATTCCTTTATCGCAGGATAACTTTCAATTTCATTATAAAAAACTCCGAGGATCCAGATTGCTGCTGGTATGTCGTCATTAGATTTTCGTTTAAAAGACAACGTTCAAGAGCAATGGGTCGCTGGAATTCTAATTGGTTAATTGGAGGCCGCCCTTTATTAGCAACTTCTTTAGCCCACCAGGTCTCCTCACCGAACTACCCGAGGCACTCGTAAGCGAAGAAATTGCCGGTGTGGTCTTCTAACACGGTCAATTTAGTTGACCCACTGTGCCCCTCGCATTGGGCAAATTGCATAAAATTGCAACGGCAGCGCTCCGAAGAGAGTGGATATCACTTTGTACTCAGCCGCTTATTCGTCCATGCCGTTATCACCCCACCAGAAGAAACCCGACTCATTTCTATCCTTGTTCGGTACCTTCAATTTGAGAGATTTCTCCTGTGTCGGCAGATGTCGCAACTTTACCGGCTCAAGAGCGATATAGGACCTCAATCAGTGGTGTAGTTCAGAATGGCCCCTGCAACGAGAGCGATAATTCAGCTAGGGTCTCGAAAATTTTGTCGCTCAATCGAGCACTGGCAGATGTTCTTCTGGTTCCTTATCGCTCAGTAGAGAATGGCCAGGTAGATAAGGTAATCTTTCACCATAATAATAATGATAATGCTTATAATTCTCGACATCCGAGAGGCACGCGCATGACAAGATCAAATTTACACAAAGTGGACAAATGGAAAACAAATTCAGTCGTGTACATACAGTGTTTGTGCTCCCATGAATATAACCAGCAAGGTCATAAGTTAAAACGAATTTTCCAGGTTTTCAAACAAAGCCATATAATTCTTCGCCAAAACTTTCTGGGGCTAACTGTGAGTCGCGCAGTGTGTGTCAATCCATGTTTAAACGCATCAAAGGGGCAAAATTTGGCTGGGAAGCAACGGTGAACGTCGTCATCTTACCGGGTTGCTCAAAAATAAAGAGGGTTGTTTGGCGAAGATGAAGATCAATATGGATACGATGTCGGGACGGAGATGATTCAAAACGACAGTGGATATCAAATGGGGTGGGGTAGAAAATTGTAATTAAAAGCATTCAAGAGGCAAAATAATGCTGAAGGTGAAACAGCGGAAAACCTTCAAGGCTGCATGAAACTATTTACGGGACGAAATTATATGAAGAATTGTGGACGGAGAGACAATGGAATTCACAGGAATTGTCACTGGACATATTTGGCTGGGAGCGGAAAGTAATGTGTGACGGGAAGTAAACGGGTACGCGTAAGAATTACAGTCGATCCTGAAATACACTTGCCATGAATGACCTGTGAGTTGTCCTTTTTAGCATCGGAGATTTTGGTGTTCCGCAGCGGTAGGGGCCTTGAGATTCGGGGATTGCGCGCCATTTCAGTAGTTTTGGTAACTGTTTCGGCCAATCTTAATGGTTCTTCTGAGATGAGGTCCGAGGGCGGTCATTGGCGTAACGTTGCCTTAGGTTTACGCGACCGGGTACTGGAGCGTTAGATCCAGATGGCAGCATCCTGACAGGGATGGGCGATCAGCGCATCGGATGGAGTGGAGCTTTCGGCGAGATTTTGCGTTGCATCTGTGGTCACATGCGAGCCTAAAGAAGAGCCGGAGAGAGAGGGCGGTCTTGAATGTTTCCAGCTGATGTTAAGGTGATTAAAGGAAAATGGAAACCAATAATAGTTAGTTTCTTATAAACATTACAGTCTCCTGACGACTGTCTTGACAGGACGTGTACAACGAACACCCTCTGCTTGCTCCCTATAGGTTATATGGCACAGTCAGTCCTAGGGTGCATGGTCTTTATTTGTAAAGCGTTCCTCTTCCATCTTCTGACAACTTCGCAGATGCAGATTACAGTGGTCTGTTAGGACGGCTAGTGCAGTGGTCATGAAATAAAGTCACTATTTGTTCTTTTTGCGAAACTCGCCTGGTCAACGGGCCCAGTGTATATGCTAAAGGGAATCAGTTACAACTGATCATGATCAGTTATTGGCGGTAGGTCATATGCATGTGATCCGCCGTTACATTTTCCACGTACCCAAGGGTTTTGTGGCGCAAGTACATCTCCAGGTTTCGTTATAATAAATTTTTGTTTGAAAGAACCCCTTTTGCCTAATCGACCAATCTTTGAAGCACGCACGCCTTGTCGTTTGATAGCCGTTCGGCCTGCGGAAGCAGCGGCAGAGGCATCTTCAAATGACCCGAAAGAATTCTTAGTTCCCCTCGTGTTGCCTCACATTCTAAAGGGTCTTCCGTCAATTTGTTGCGGCGATCATCCCCCACATCACGAAATTCTTTGCAGCATAGCCATTTCCATTGGCCCTCTATGCTTTCCCTCCCTGCAACAGTGTAGGTAACCGGACCCTCCTCACCAGAAGGACCGTGCAATATTCGTCCTGGTTTGCCGTGTTTACCGTGCATGGCGCCCGGCGATCACCAAACCTGTGCTGCGTAATGGAGTGTGCCTTCGGTACGTCAAAACCGAGTGACAGATCTGCGCTTTCACTTGCCCAAATGTCCACGCCCATGCCTCTAAAGCGTGGGCACTTGAACAAAATTGCACCAGCTGATTTTGGGCTTACATCGACAGGTATGCCGGTGTTTGTGCAGCCTTTAGCTCCATCTGGTCGTTGGTGTCCAGAAAAACGAGTTATTTTTTGCCTGACCCCCAGCCATAACTTACGAGCCGCCCACTGCCTCCACCGTTACAGGCGCCGGATTCTTTGAAAGGTGGCATTTTTGTGCAAATTATTCAACTTTCGACGTCGCATCCAACCGGCTGTTGACGTGGGCAAGCACCCATGCTAACCAGTTAAACCCTCAAACAGCAGCTGCTCTCAAATAAACGGGTTCAGTGTGGCCCCAGAAATCGAGTGAAACACATTGGTCTTTGTTACATCGTGCGCAGGACAATTTCTACGAAGCAAAGCAATTTTTGGTATCCGCCAGAGCAATTCTCTTTAAAGCAGCGGGAATATATCGGATGAACTGCTGCACACCGAGGCTTGTTCGGGGAAATAAAGTGGGCCACAGGGTTTTGGCGATGCTCCAGAGCTTTTCCGTTAAGGGCTTCGGGAAATTCAGAGAGTAGGAAAACCTGTGGTTGTTGCCTTAAAGTTTGCACTCAGAGGGTGCTGCGCCGCCACTCACCAAGACAGATGTGCTTGCCCAAGGCTGCACTTGGCCATAATATTTAGCAGCATATTACATTTGGCTGGTGCACATCTTTGTTGGCCTGCTACTGTTTCGGGATGAACGGCCAAGCCTAGCATCGGCCATTGTAAACTTCTGGTTTAACTTATCCCTCAGGTCCTCAAAGTTGGCCTCGCAGTCGCCCCGGCTTTTGGCTTGCGCATCTTCTGACCAGCGGCTGCGTAGCTCTGATGGCAAATAATGGACAACGCATTCCGGCGTATGCAATGCCTCCAGGCTAAATCTGTGGCCCCGGTATTATAAGGCTATGGCGCAGCCCAGTGCATTTATCACCAGGTCCGACATAGAGCAAAAATCTTCGTCGATAGGTCATCCCTCGTGCATTAGGCCATCGACCATGTTTCCGGCCAATTTAAAAAGCTGTCCTTGAACAGCCGTCAACATGGAAAATCCACCAGTGGAAGAATGTTAATATCTGCCTCGGGTGAAATATCGTGGATTCAAACAAATTTTCCAAATGCCTGGTGAATTTGCATTGCTGCTTGAGGTGCCCCTTGAACATCGGCAACTCCCTCCTGGGTTGACCAAACGAAGATTGGGCTAAACGAACGAGGTGCTTGACCTACACGTGAGCCTAGTTTCTAGTCCAGCTTTGTAGTCAAATTAATCTTTACTGGGAAATACCTCCTCTGTTGAGACGAAATGCCCCAGCCCTGTTCCGGATGGGGGTAGTTAGCGATTTCCAGCGCGATTCACCTAATAAGAAAGTTCTCGCCATGCGGGGAGCGCTTCAACAAGCAACACCGAGCAATATATATCTTAATTTGAAGGAAAATCCAAGAGGAACGAGAACAAATTCTTCGCTACTATCGTTGGGTTAAAAATTACTTGCACAGCGATTCCAACTTTGACTGTGAGCCCCAGTTGCCATCCGAGAAAAAGTAGCCGAAAATATGGCGCCAGTTTGGATAAAAAGGTGAACGGGTAGAACGGAGTGAAAAAGTACCTGTGCAGCGGTTCATGATCAAGCCCGATAAACATGCTCCTGAGAATCACAAGCAATTAACAACGTTGGCAAACCGAGCATCCAAGGCCGCTCAACGTGGACGACAAACCGAAAGTGGACATTAACAAAACAAGTTGCCGTAAGTCAGGGTTAACCGTGACCACACAAAATGTTCAAAATCTAATCTCAGTCAGGGGGCGCGATGCAAAGAAATGTAAATGCATAGTGCATGGAAATTGATCAAAATCGGTGCCTATGTGGGGAATTACTGCATGGGAAAAGCAAGGAACAAAATAACAGTGGTGGGGAATTTTCCTTCAATTATGAGGCTACAAGTACGTTTATAAACAGCAGTGTTTTTAAAGTCATTATCACTAGAAAGTGAAATCATGAAAATATATCTGACGGGCTTTTACGGAAGCAGCAGTACCCAAAAGTTCATCTAATTCCTCACGCGTTACTTTCTGGCCATGTTGTATTTGTGGTCCTTTCCGGAGAATCTCGAACATTCTCCAGTTCCTAACTGGCTAATATGGACTGTAAGCAAACCAATCCAACGTTCGACACCATAAAGCAATCCATTCATTTATTCTATGTTAATGGGGTAGAAAGGCAATTAATATGCAAACACCAGGAACACCAAACATGCGACCAAAGGGACTCAAGACGAGAGCCGGCAAGACTGTGCAAAAGTACGCATCTCGTTGAGCTGGTCCAGCAGCAGTGATTGTAAAAATCGCGCGGTGAGAGCGAATAAGCAAACTTTCAAGCATATAATGAGTGCATAAGGTAAGGCATCATGGTCGATTGTATAGCAGTGGACTTATGAATTCAAATGCAAAAGAGGTTTTTCGGAGCATTTTCTTTATTTGTGCGCTAAACCTACTGGAAATTTACCTAAACAGCATTTTTGTCCCCATCAGCGCTGCGAAGCCTATGCCTGATAGAATTCACATCATTAACTGCGATCAATCTTATAAACTGACGCAGAACATGGTCGCAAATCACGAGGGTAAATGTTACCAATAGCCTTTGCAATTGATTTTTCTGCTCCACGGTGAACTTCTTATTTCCATTGCGACTCCTATTACCAAAAAGTGATTCATATCGTGATTTTGCCCTGCAACAACTAAATTCCGTCTATAGATTCACGATCTCATTGAAACAGCTGCACTAAAGCCTCCACAAATTTATAAATACCAGCATTTTGCTAATTACCTTGTGGTGGGAGCTCCCACTAAAAGAGAATGCGCACAAAAAATTCAACTTGTTATTATGGAAAAGTATTTGAAAAAGCACTCGGGATGGGTTCGAAGCCAACTTGATTCACTCACACCGGTTTAAATATGATCTCCTAAAGACGAACTCATCTGATAAGCATGGAAATCGTTTTAAAAACCTTTGAAAGTGTGATACAAATAATAAGCCGTTTCAGAAATAAAAAACGTAGCAGCCACGTTCGCATTGGGAGTCACTGCAAACAACAGAGGGCATCGGCACACACGAACGGCGACAACACTCATTTAGAATTTTTGAATGGTTGGAAACAAATTCCTGGTAGACCAGGAACAACAACGACGGTATTTGTGGGCCCCTGAAGTATTACAAGGAGATCTGCTTATACCGGCGATGAAATCTTACTTCAGACAAAGCATCATAAGACTGGGATATGTTTCTACACAAACGCACACTGCCGTAGCCGAATCAGATCCGCTTTAGTGTGCAGAGCATGGTGCTTTGCTCTGTTATGGCGAAAAACAGATACATTTCGTTCACTCTGCAGTCGAGATAACCGTCAAGCGGGTGAAACAAAAATATCCCACATCATATTGATCGTTAACCACGGAATCAGTGCACAAAATCTGGAGAATTCCGGACATTGCTCCTACCGTTTAAGTCACCTTTCTTCTGTTCCGGCCGCACTGAACTGATGAGCCTTTTGTTTTAATGGTCTTTCTTGCGCACCTTCGAACTGTCTGTAACGTTATTTCGCGCGTCTATGGAAGAGCTCAGGAAGAGGCGGGTGCTGGAAAACTTGGAGCAACTAAAAAAATTCATCGGTACATTTTGGTAATTAAAGATCGATTTCGTTTTCAGATTTGTCATCGGCTAAGGAGGATTGTATTAAGGAGCTTTACGGAATTAAGGTAAACAGGCCTTTACAAGCATATATGGCCGTGAGCAGGTTTTCCAAGAAGATGAGCAGAAATGAGTTCTTCTCTCTGGTATCTCATTTGGCATAGCGATTCTATGACTTTGAGGCAATTCGTTGTGTTCCCTTGGTTGCGAGCCGCATGCTTGTGTATACCATATGTATGCATATATGATCGTATATGGACGATATATGTTGGCATATACCGCTCATCATATAATCTTCAGACAGTTCTGGTGTTCGCCGATTGACAAAATGCTCTTTACTCTACAATGATGTACTTTATTTTTCGGTATTTTTGTCGGTTATGTTAGACTGTGTTCGGGAAATAGTAAATGATTTTAAGGCAATAACGACAGAATTCTTAATTCATTAAGCAATATAGCAATGGGCTTAAAGGAAAGGCCTCTTACGAATACAAGTATTGCCTTATAGATGATTCCAGCTGTCTTCTTGAGAAGTTTGGCATTCTGCTTGTGACTGCCGCAACGGTTTCTCGGTGAATTTTGTTAACGTCAGGTCGGGGAGTAAAAATTATCCCCAAATCCCCCCTATTTTGTTTCACTCGGGCGCCTTTCGGGGTTGTTTCGCCCCCGATTGGGACAATTTCGGGCTAAATGGGCAATACCTCGGGAATGGTTTACTGCTTGGAGTAAGACGTACATAACTGAAGCGGCGTTGCGTTCGGCTTCAGTTTAGATTTCGCGTTACGCTTTGTAAGATACTAATCTTGGTTTAGTTAACTTTACTCAGGGTTCTTATCGGCAAATTGATTTTAATTTACTGTTGTTTGATAGGCACAAAGTTTTGTAAAAACGTTTTGCACAATCGTCTGTTTTCAGTATCAATTTGGTGAATACTGTATTTTGAAGAATACTAATCACGTTATTCTGAGGTGTCCCCAAATTTTTCTCGTCAACTTTTTTTTGTAGATAATTTTTCAAGTCTTCCAAAGTTCAACTTTTTGCCTTTGCAGTTTTGCTCCACCGTCAGCAGGCCAAGAATATCCTGGTGCATATGGAATAGGAGTGGTAAAGGGAATTATGCATAAGGTTTGGGAGCGTTTGGCCTAGGCGAGGTGGTTGGAAATCCCAGTGGAACACTATACCCCCTGTTGCCACAACAAATGGACACTGTAACTCTCAAACCAGTCCAAAATTCCAGGTGTGTTGGAGGAAGTGTTGGTGCCATCAGAAGGATGCTTTGGCTCTCGAGTTATTTTGAAAACTAGTTATGTTGAAAAAACGTACTCCGGGGTCGTTCAGGCAAACAAGAACAAGTTTGGGAATACGGCAAACCCTGCGATAGTTGAAACCAGCTCGAGAGGTCTGGTTGCTTTAACGCTGCTTTCAGCCCTGACAGCCAGCACAAGTAGAAGGAAGGGGATTTCCGAGCACACGGAAGGACAGAAGTACCAAACACCAGTAATCCACAGAGGTTGGAGCTCCGTCAGTATATCTCTAGAGGATTCGGACTGCAGGTAGACCTGAATTTGTCAGAAGCTGAATTATTCCTATGCTAAATTGGGGAACCAGTAATAGAAAATAGTATCCTTAAGGATGTGAAGAGTGGAACGGTGAGAGATTTACCGAGGTTAATTGATACTAATCAGTCAGCGGCTGCTAATGGGATTCATAGAGTGAGACTCCTAAAACAACAGCGGGGGTTTTACCATCAAGGTTCAGTTATCCCCATACTCGTGTAGTTTCCAAGTCCTAAGCAAAGAGGGAAAGATTTTTGACACCATGAATAGACGTTATCATTTGGTTCCTGATGTCCCAAAAATGGGTTTGAGAATTTGAGTGGTATGGAATGTAGAGGGAACCGGGGGCGTCTGCGCATGACACCTGCGGGGCCTATGGGGTTCACGGCTTTTGGAGGTGACGTGCTTATAACTCGGTCACCAATTAGGAAGAATCACCCAGTGGTAATCGAGGGTATATTGGAGAATGACGAAGGGGTATACTGCAATGCTAAGGAGCAATGCTCTACTAAGAATGAAACATCCCCCTTAGGGAGGTCCAGCGAGAGCACCAAATGGCTCAGATGGTAATGAAACCTGTGGGTTGGTAAGGCATTCTCAAGGTAAAAAAATTCAGAAGTAATCAGCTTTGTAATTTGCTGGCTACATCGGGAATCTAATGAAAATTACTTTAGAAAAACGTTCCAGCTCCCCAGGTGATCCGCCCGAGACGTAATGCAAAACTCACGAACGCTTCTCCTAGAAAATCGGTATTCGCATACACCGATGCATGCAGCGTTAGAAATAAATAAGCGAAGCTGGTTGCCAGAGAGAAGAAGCTTTTCGCAACCCTTATGGTAGTCCTTAAGTGGCCGTATTGTGTAGGCGACGCAACAGCAGTACCTAGTTTATTGGCAGGACAAATGTGATGACGCAGGACGGAGCGGCATGGCCTTATCTATCAGAGAAGTCGCCGTGCAAAATGAATCTTAGATCAGACTGTTTTCGCTCAACACCCAGCAGTAATTGTTGGATCAGTCGTTAGAAAAACAACCAGATGATGTTTGTAAAAGCCCTAACTTGACCTAGAAGAAGGTCAGATACTGTACAGCGCGCTGGAGGAACTGAAAATGGGACCAACTCGTCATTGATAGTTGGCAATCTCATCTTTCCGGACATTGGGAAGTCTACAGCAGTTTAAGAGGAAGTACAGAAAAGGAGTTCATAGATTGGATGCATCAAAGGCTCCGATCCCACGTGTCAAAAAATACTGGATTCAAAACAGACTGTGACCAGTTACTGCTTGACTTGATGATTACTAGACAAGAAAATGATGTTCACGGTTAACGTTTTCTTTGCATTCGTTTAGCAAAGCAATCATGTGCTGATCAAGCCTACGCTGCGCCTAAAACAGGTAAAAATTGTCACGATCTCAGATATTTCAATAGGATAAAAAAAGTGGCACCTACCTCGGCGGCTGAGAAACTCAACTGGGAAGTAGATGACGACGAAGCCTTGTTGGAGAAGTTGTGACAAGAATAAAATCCAATGTTATTGTGGGACAAGTTTGTCACACTACAGGAGAACAGAGACAGCCAAGCCAAACTGATGGACGCCAGTAATACGTGGGGTAATCAGACGTGGGACAAGCTGGTGGGTCTGCAAAACAGCGACAAATGAGAAAGCTTGTAAGCATTGTACGAAGCATAGGGAGTCACCCGTGAGCGAGGTGAGTCTTTGAACTACCCCTGGAATCGAGAGCTAAATAGAAACCAAGGAGGCACTACCGGTACTTCCAATCAAATGGTTCACTTAGAAACTGGGTAGGGGCCCTGGAGTGATAATATTGTAAGGTTGTGTGTAATAATGAACAGAGTCAAGAAGATGCTCTTAGCTTATGCTTCAGGGATGTAAATAGAAGGGGTGTGAGGTTACGGGTGGAGAAAAGCACTGCCAAAGGAGAATCACTATTTTGTGAAGTTCTGATAATTGAAGGGGTGCATTAAGAATGCTAGACGGATCACATATGAGGAAATCGGCGGGACCAAATGACATACGTCCAGCCATCGTCAAACCGGTGATGAATATATCGTGCAGATGTGCTTGCAAACTATTTAGCATCACATTAAATTGTGGGTTACTATCTTTGGATTGGAAGGTAGCAGCGATGGTAATACGAAAAGACACAGACGCAGAAATACCGATCTGTAAGCCTCATGCATTCTGTTTAAGTCTCTAGAGTAGTTGAAAGGGAGTACATAGAAAAGCACCTAAAGGACAATTTACCAGTTTCTAGAGTAAAACACGTGTTCCTGAAGGGGGAAGTCTTGTCTCTGAAATCTGCTAGGTTTCTCGGATGAAGTCACAGCCAAGCTAGATAAGGAGAAAGCTGTGGGAGTCTGCTATCTGGAATTTAGTATGGCTTTTGACTTTGTAAAGCACAAACTGGTACCTTCAAAAATGCAAGTTTTTGGAGTAAACGATCGGCTTTATGAGTGGATAAAAGATTCCTTGCGCAATAGTGCCTTCTACTTTCAAGTGGGAAAAGAAAATTCATGTGCACTTTAAGTAAAAAAGGTTGACCGTGGGGTTCTTTCTTTTCCTTCTCCAGATAAATGACCTGACTAGCGTGCTATCGCTGCCATGTTCCATATTTCTAGATGATATGAGAATTGCAGATGCAGGAGACGGAACGGGAATGACCACCGACCTATCGAGAATATTAGCGTGTTCACCAATTGAGATACGTCCCTTAGTACAAACTAAAAGTCTCTGACTGACTAAACCGTCGGAAAGGAAATCGTAACGGAGGAAGGTGGTCGCAGCGACCAAGAAGTCAGATCTTTGAGCATTAATAACGGCACATTTCAAATGAGCTGGAAGTTGGAAACAAGAAGCTCACAGAGCTAGAAAAGAATTCCTAGGATTTGATAGTCCATTTCACTTAGGGGCCGGACGTGTTTGTACCGCTGTACAAGGCTATCGCCAGACCCCACCCAGAATACTAAGTGCATACTTGGCCAGAACTTCTCAAGAAGCATGCCGTCTGTAAGGAATAGCAGTTAGTCATCAGAGTGGTTGAGGATTAACAAGGTAAAACATGTAAAGGTTACGCGCACTTAACCTTTTTCGTTGGGAAATAGAGAGCCACGGGGAGATCTAATTGATGCATTAAAATATTGAAAGTTCTAGCGAGTGTGATCCATAGAAGTTTTTTTCAGCAGGCCAATGATCAAAAAACCATAGGAACTAGTGTAAATTTACAAAATCCGCGATTACGGTTGAGCTTATAGTAGCATGCTCCTCGAGTAGATTAACAGGTGGACAGATTGGTTTACAAAAACATGAAAGGGCTTATCAGTTTTCCTGGATGTTAGCAGGGAGTAGATGCTCTCGGAGTCAGAAGTTTGACTGGCCTTTCTTATATCGCAAAATCGCATGCCCACTGTAATGAAAGTTTGAAAATTACTTGAAAATTTTATCTGAGTAGCTGCATTTCTGAAGTAGAAATGTTTTATTGTAAAGCTGGAACTAACTTTTTCTAACCCCAGTTACCCATGGTGCTGATAAAGCGTTGACCAATTGTTGAAAGGTGTAGCGTAGACCACTGTCATGCTCCATGTACTTTTGTGTGATTGTGAAACACAACCCTGTGAGTTCGAGACTTCTGTCTCCTGACCGTGGTTGACGCTCGCTGGCTACGAACCATCCATGTTTGAAGAGGGTAGTGTGCCATCAGCTCTGAAATGCACCGCTATCGGCGCTATCGGCCCCTCGTTGGGAGGGACCATATTGCTAAGCGGTCTCCGATGGCTTGGTCATGTATTGAGAAAGGCCGCTCAGTGATTCCCGCTCCCCGCATTGTTTTACGCTCTTTTGGGGCGGTTGGAGGAAAGAGTGTGAAGGTCAGGTAGTGACTTAGTAAAGGGGAATGAAGAAGCTAAAGGGACCTCCACTACATTTAGGTCCATCTCGGTTGCTTTTTTGGAGCGGTGCGGATCAAGAAGACCGCTAATTTGTCATTCTTATGGACATGGCTCGGAACGGAAATCAGTCTCAGGTATATTTGTGATTATCGAAAATGACAAAAAGAATAAAATATTCACACAACGAAACCACAGAAATCTTGTTCGTTTGTTCGTTCTTCTTTCATCATTTTTCACTTAAATCCTATATACCAGGATTTCCCAGGTTGTGTCATGTTTTGTTTGTCTTGTGATCTGAAATCAGGCAAATGTGAAATGTGCAAAATATGCATATCTGACGGTGTTGATGATGCCGTTCATGGTTTCGAGCCTTTGAATCGTCAAAGACTTGCTCCCGTGAATTTAGGTTGGCACACGTTCAATATCAATTCAATAGATGTCACAGCGAGACTGCACCTTGACATGGTGTGAAGGCTTGCGTGCCTCCATGATCCAACGGGCTATACAGGGTGGCTTATCTCAAGCCGAAAATCCAATCATGTCTGGAAGGCCAACGAGTGGAGGCCAGACGAAGTAGTTTCCTGGTCCTCCAAATCGGGGGTTGATCTGAGTTAGCAGCTCAGTCGGTAAACGAGTGGAAGAATAATTGATCCAAGCAGATGGGCTTCCACTCAGCTATGCCCCGCTGCCTTGTGGTCAGGTTCTTGTCAGAACCAAAGGCTTTGTTCGAGAACCCTAATCGTTCTTCTGCTTAGCGGCTGGACTCCCTAGAAGTACCCGTCCATCAATCTCCATGAGTTACCTGCCTCTTTTATTCAACCTGTCTCTTATGTCTCCAGTCGAATCTCTTTACCCTTTCTGCCTACCATAGTGTCCCCACTGAGAACATGCCCGATACTTGCAACCGTTCATCGTCAAATAGTATAGTAGGTGGTTTTCATTCTGGTGGCTCACATCTCAAACCTCGTCATCCTCTGAATCTTGGTTTCTTCAACGTGCGCACTTTAATATAGGCTGGCCAACAGGAGTGCTTGGCTGTAACAGTAGACTCACTTTCGATTGATGTCTGCTGCGTGAGTGAAACACGAATTCAGGATTCGAGTAGAGTAATTCAACTAACTGTGCCTGATGTCTTGTCAAGATATTTCCTTCGCACTTCAGTAGACGAAGCAGCTCAAGCTGAGCCAACGCGGTGTATGAATAGTCTTAAGTGAGAAGGCTAAAACAGCCCTTTTAGACTGGATCCCAGTCAACAGTCGTTTGTACGCCTTAAGACTGCAGGGATTAGTCCGCGTCCGTAAGGATAGTAGTGTTAAGCGCAGTTTATTTGTCATCTCAACATACGCTCCAACAGACTGACGCACTGATATGCAGAAAGACGAATTTTATGATGTGCTTGTCACTTTTGTTCGGGAGAGCAAATGTTCTGACATTGTAGCGGTAGCAGATGATTTTAATGCACAAGTTGGAAAAATTAGTGCATCGGAGTCCTGTTTAGGTGGGCGATGCACCTTGCCTGCTCAGCGAACAGATAATGGAGAAAGATTTCTCCAATCCTGTGCAGACAATAACATGTTCCTATCCAGTACAAATTTCCGACACTGTTCGCGTCTCACAGTGACATGGCGTTCTAACTCCACAGGTAGTCTGAATCAGATCTACCATATTGCAGTAAGCTACCGTTGGCGCGGTTCTGTCCAGAACTGTAGACCATACTGGACCACGTACGTCGAATCAGACTGTGCGTTAGTTTTAATGCGATTTTTACTGCAGCTTAACGTCCATCGACGCAGGCAACAAACCCGATTGGTTGTCGAACAACTGTCTGATTCGGCTGTTCGCAACAGCTGTGAATAGAAACTGTCCGAGAAACTAAGAACTGCGACCAGCAGCAATGTAGACGATCAGTGGGATCAAATTAAGCAGGCTATGCATTTGTCAGCAAATTTCGCCTGTTTTCCTAGATCTAGCGTTCATCAAAAACACTGGATCTCGCAAGGGTCGCTAAGTCTAATGGAGCAAAAACACTAGCTGCCTAACTGCAAGGAAATGAATAAGATGCATCGGCAGTTGCAGCGTCAGTTGACCATAAGCCTTAGAAATGACCGCGAAAACTGATGGGTTAAGATATTCGAAGCGATGGAGGAAGCTTCCGCTTGAGGTAACAATCAAAGACTGTTTAAGCTTATACGCGACAGCGGCGGGCGGCGAACTTCGGTTAATGAAGTCATGTGCGATAGGACTGCAGAGCTTATTCATGGTAGACAGGAAAAACTGGACCGTTGGACAGAGCATTTCAAGGATCACTTTAGCTGGCCACACACCAACCTATTTAATCCAACGTCTGCAGCTGTGAATCCTTGGGAGATGTCACTTGATCCCCCAACGCAGTTGAAAGTGTAGTCGAATATTCGGCTTCTGAAGAGGGGAAAAGCTGCGGGTTCCGACGACCTTCCCCCAATTCGCTTCAAATTGGGTGGGGAAGCCCTGGTGAAATCACACCTCCTTGCTTCATGATATTTCGAACGAGGGGCGCATTCCGTTATCGTGGAGTGAGTCAATGATTGTACCCATCTTCCAGAAGGGTACACGGAGTGACTGCAGCAATCATCGTGGGATTAGTTTAATTCCGATAGTTACTAAGGTATTGGCTCCAATAATGCTGTGCCGTTTGACACCGATTCGCGAGAGTAATATCCACGAACAATAGGCCGGATTTCGGCCAGGTCGAGGTTGCATCGACCAGATAATCACTCTTCGCCAAATACTCGAAACGCGCCACACGCACACACCGCGCCCCTACAGTCGTAGTCTTTTTCGACTTGAACGGTGCGTTCGACTCAGTGGATTGGACAGCACTATTCAGTGCTCTCCACCGTAGTGGTATGCCAACGAAGTTTGTAAACCTGTTGCGGGCATTGTACTCGCATACATATGGCCGCGTTAGGGTATACGGTGAACTGTCATGTTCATTCGGAACGACTAGTGGCGTTTGACAGGGGTGTCCCATTTCTCCATTCCTGTCCAACTTTGTCGTGGACGAAGTGATGGAAAATACTTTGGGATGGCTTTAGGATGTAGGAATCGAACCGAGAAATGGAGGGAAGCTTTGCGACCTATACTACGCAGACGACGTCGTGTGCCTGTTCGAGTCTGCGGACCATGCACAACGGGCACTTGTTAGAATCTCGAGGTCTATACCGCGGTTTGGCATGTGCTTTGCATTTTCAAAGGGCAAAGTGCTGTTGCAAGACTGGCCTGCATTAATGCTGAACTTGGTGCTGAGCGCGGAGGAACTAATGATTGTGGACCGTTTCACCTACCTTGGTAGCTGCTTGCCGAACGATGGTAGCTCGGGAGTGGAGGTAAACACGCGTATATCCAAGGCTCGTGCAGCTTACGCTGGTTTGAAGCACTTGTGGCGTCGGCCTGATATTCCCTTGGAGTTGAAACGTCGTGTGTGTACTGTGCCGCAATCCACTCAGTTCTGTGTACGGTTGCGAGACGTTGAGTATGCGTGTCGGAGATGTTCGTCGGTTGGAGGTTTTCTACCACCGATGTCTACGTAGTATGGCTAGGATTGGGTGAAGTGACCGGGTGAGTAATGAAGAGGTCAGGAATCTAGAGCTGGGTGCTGGCTCTCAGAACACCTTGTTTCACCGTGTGAAACTTAGTAGACTACGCTGGTTGGGTCACGTGTCGCGTATCGCGAACTCTTGTCTACCATACCGTGCCTTGTTTTGTGTTCCTCCTAAGAAATAGAAGAAGCCATGTGGAGGTCAACAGATGACGTGGCAACTCAAGATGAGAAAATTTACAACGAAGTTAGGTAAAGTAGGTGTCTCATGTCTTGTTGGTTGAGGTCCGAAAGACTTGTCAACTAGCTGGCTGGAGACATTGAAGAATATGGCATTGAACCATGAACAGTGGCGATCGTGCTGTCATTTTCCATCGAATCAGAATGATTGAAAACACGTGTGTTTGTACAGTTAGATTGTGTTCTGTGTGTTGGCTGCAGCAGCGTCTTATCTTTCCCCGCCCGTGTAGGTCCACTCCCTGTTCCCCTTGGATATTCACTCGTTTTCATAGAAACGTGTAACTCTGGGGAAAGGCAGCGGCCTTGCTGTTTAACGCTGAACGATGATGATGGTGAAGATGTTGTTCCGCATGGGCTTCAGAACGTGAAACTCCATTTCCCACAGATGCTCCGATAAAGTCACGGCAGTTGCGTGGATGGCAAAAGGTGTGATGTAAGTCCCCCGAGAACTACGCTTTACCAACCGGTCCTGATTCTGCCCCTTCATTCCTGTTACCAGGTTATTTTGTCTTCCGAGAGTCGTTTGATGTTATTCTGACTAGCCTTGGGAAACATTCGCGGAGAGACCCCCGAAGCCTCCCGTTTGTTTCCCATATTCCTCTGGAATGGTGGTGATCGGTGATGTTCTGGATGAAAGCTGTCAAAGGTTTCTTCAATCGGCCGAGGACCTGAAGTGATTGCAACCTTTAAAAGGAATCTCGAGGCTTCGCCTTACTAGAATATTCCAAAAAGGCCTCTGGTAACCTCAATACAGCTGACATTGCCAAGAGCTGGACCGGCTCGGTGTTTGCGCCCGAGGATCATGATGGATTAAAGCGTAAAAGTAATCCGAGTACGGAGGAAATGTGGTAGTGTTCTGCACTAACGCATATGTTATCAGGAAGAAGGATGGAGTCGGTAGCCACAGCTGGTGAGAGTAAAGCACACGTAATTGAAATCGCGGAGACGTGACTGGCCAAAACTTATCACAACCCTCAAGGTGTGGTTTTAACGTTGGGAATGATAACGGCAATTTTGTACGGGGAAGCGTAACCACCATAGTTCCCTGAGTGTCAGTCCTGAGACCTCCCTTGTTCCTTCTGTGCATAAACGACCTGGCAGCTGTGTTTCATATTTAGCGGTGGCGTTAAAGTGCTAGCTGATGAAAACATATTGGACTTGACAGGAGATTTAGTGAAAGAACAGTGATTGGGGTATCAGGTGGGACATACCGCTGATTGAAGGTAAAGGTCACCTTTTCACTCGGGCCTCAAAGGGGCTGAGGGTTGCAGGAGACCATGGTACTTTCTAGTTTAGTGCGACTTAGGTTACCAGTGATCTCGGTGTGCGGTGAAAACCCAAGAACGACAGTTGGTTTGTCGTGGCTTGTTATTTTCCCCCTTTTTGTCTCTCTTCTGTGAAGTTCCGTTTTTATGTTGTTGCATTGACACCATGGTTGTTTTCAAGCCAGTGAATTATATATATGTAATATAAAGATGACTGCAGACTCCTAATAGGCGGAAAATTGTAAGGATGCTTATAACAAAGCCAAAGGAAAACGTATTAGTCTAAGGGCCGCTGTTTCGTATAGGAAACTGGTGGTTTTCATTCCACTACGTAGGGCAATAGCAGGACCCCACTTGGAATACTATGTACAAGCTTGGTCGCCAGTCGCAAATAAAGACATGACCTGTTTGGTGCAGGTTCACTAGCTAGCAATGCGATTGGTAGGAGCAAGCGAGGAAATCATCAGATGAAACTAAGGGTTGCAAGGTTTTCCCAACAGAGGAGCACAAACAAAGCGGTAACATTACTGAAGCGTTTAAGATGTTATGAGTCCTATCGGGGCCGAATGCAGACAGTGTGAACTCTGATGGAATAGGAACTAAAAGCAATGGTTTGAAACTCTGAAAATGGCGAAATAGACTGGGAGTGTCAGCCAGTTCCTTCACTATCAAGGTAGTTAACAAGTGGAGCAGTTTGATCGAAGAGTTGATGCGAGAACAGTCAGTAATCCTTTCAAAACCCCATCGGGTGCAAAATGGGACAAGGCATTGCATGAACTGTAATAATATTGGTTAGGGAGAGGAGGCGGAGGAAATAATGCAGTTGTTTAGAGTCTGTTTCATTTTATGGGAACTGTAAATCCACTTCGAATATTAGGAACGTCCATATGGTAACTGTTTCTTGTCATGCGGATAAGATGGATATTCCGCCACTTTTCCTTGTGGTGCAAACCAAGCCCCTGAAACACTAATTATGGTAAGAGAACACTCGCTGAGGTGGATTTCATTCTGTGCATACCGCCGGAAGGATACTGGCCCTTAGGATCACTTCTTTCCTGTGCCGACTAAACCATGGCACATTGAATTAACATGAAGCGGAATATTTAGTATGCTCTTTATCTAGGTAGACGGATGTAATATTTTAACATGTTCTTGCTAGCAACGGTGGTTCCATTCTAGATCACACGCCCCTAGGTACTGGCTAGTTCTGGAAAAATTAATGGTCCGCATATGCCATACTAACTTATGGTTTTATTCTGGACGTTTTACTTCTCATCCCCAGAGAACAAATAGTATGGATGTCTACTACAAGTAGACCTTCGCCTTTAGAGGCCAGTATTCACTCACAAGACTTTCCGCGATGGGCCCACGGTAAGCATGCTGTCCCTAGATTATAGCATATCTATATATTGGCGCTGTACGTCCAGCACCAGGTCAAAGGTAGCTAAATGGAATTCTGTTTGGCGAACTGTAGCTAAAGTGTGTGGTTGGTGACCCGAGCTGGCAGCAGTGCCGTGATTGTTAGAACTAACTAATGGTTTATTATCATCCAGGATGCAAGTTTATCATCAGATAACGGCCATAATTTTGGGATGATGGACGTTTCTTTATGACCACGATCTATCAGGAGAATAATTAGAAATATTTGCGGCAACATTCAGTGAACGGAACAAACCAAGGCGGGATCACACTTCTACCATAGCAATATATATATATATATTCATGATTCGGAGTACAAATCGTCATGGGAACCAAGTGAAGGAATAAAAACGATAAGCAAAAACGAGGAGAGGAGACAACATTGTCTATAGTTCACTACATGATAACTCCACCATCCACTTCCATCTAATCGGCTATACATTGGGACTCATGCCTCCTTTGTGTGCGAGGCGCTGCTCGGTTGCCGGAACTGAAACAGAGAGTTGACGTAGGAGACCCCACTCTGAGCCTTTGATCGAGTGCTCTAACCCACAAGGCAGCTGGGTGACCTGATGGTGGCGTCACCCACTGGAGATCAATGACTGAGCGTTCAGTTCACATCCCCTTCGGATGGGGCTGTACATCCTGTGTACCCAATGTACTCTCCTCCCACAAATGACGGTGACCATGCAAACGTATGTTTCGTGCGCCACCTGTGTCTGGCTTTGAATCAAGGTCCAGCTATCTCCCCAAGACTAATTACCAAAGACCAATCAACTCAGTAGAGAGCGCCTGGTGTTAGCCATCGTTCCCGCATTTTAGCAGGAATAGCCCCGCCATGAAAATTTAATGCCTAGAACTTTCTCTGCGGGGACTTTTTGAGAGACACGGTTATTTGACAGTGTTTCGGGAGGCTTTCAGGGCCAGCAGCCGACATTTGGAAGCATGATGATATAAAACAATAAGCTAAATTGAAAGCTGCTAGCCCAAGACATTTTCCATCTCCTTCTCAATAGAGGAAATTAAAGATTTCGTTAGAAATATTTTAATATAAGAGATATGTCGATCTATCGACAGGAAGAATGCCGTTAGCCCTTTTAAACTTCAGTCTAATGAACTTAGTCCGCTTCCTGGACCGACTTAACAATTCCGGGTTGTTCATCTCTAATGCTTGCGTTTTCCGGGGACGCACTTAAAATTTTGTAATGCCATGTAAACAGCAGTGTTGTTTTTTTGGCATTTCACACCTGGTTCACTCGTTAGCCCTCCCACTGTTGTCCATACAGGCACCAGTGTAACTGAGAGCAGGAATTTGCTTTCCCTGGTGCAAGGCCATCTCGGTGGAAAATGTATCAAAACAATCTAATTTACCGGATAAGAACATCCACAAGATGCGTCGGTAAATAGGCATTCATCGTCATCTCTTAACCACCTTACATCCGGCAAAGTGTCAGCACAAAAGAACGCAACATATTTTCTGCTGCACTGCCGTCCTTTCATCGCAATCAGAAACCAACTCATTGGTTTTTGTTGATAAGGTTATGAGGTTTTCGTATTGCTAATGCGTGAGAACTAACTTGAGCACCGAAATTCCTGAGCGCAACAAAATCTGTTTAACTTGTGTGGCTTTACGTGTTTTATATTCACAGTTAAGTTCCAGACAGAGTCGCTTCAGTCTGATGTCTATTCTCTGTAAAACCGACTTGCTGGCACCTAAGCAATTACAATACACGCAACCTTTAAGTGCTAATTTGTCGAATCAAATGATAGTGACTACAAATGGAATTTATTGGCGTTTGCAAATGTATTCTTCCTGTAAATTTAATTGGCGATTGGTAGGTTGCTTATATCAGGACAACAAACTCTGTTGAAAGTAAACTCCCTGTTACGTGCAATTATCACAACTGCCGTATCCGGTGTGGGTTTTCTTTAGTTTGGCCAAGGCTCGAGCAGGGTGACCACAGACCACGGCCATCAGTTCCACTATTGCACAATGTCGTACATTACTGGCACTTCATCATCGAAAGTCATTAGTGGAAAGCATGTAAATATCCGCATACGGATCAACAAAAAGCCACGTCTGATCCTCACAATATATTGCCGAGTTGTAGGTACTTTGAACTGTTCGCTTAGCTAGAAATTGTTGAGGGTATATGTAGCGAAAGAAAACCTGGTACTTTCAACTTTTATTAACCGATGAAACTGTATACAAAGTGTTTTCATTTACTGGTGTGCATGGTCAGAGGAATTGCATTACGAATGACTTGCGGACTTAGTACGCAAACTCGCGAGTTCTGCATAGTGCGGAACGAAACCGTCCATAGCCCGAAATAGGACGGATGCTGATACAAAGAAAGCCTTCTCTCAATTTGCTTCTCAGCTGTTCTAGTTTTGTTTAGATTACTGAGTTTCATCCAGGTCGGTGCGAGCCCATCATCTTGATTGCTGATATTCTTCAAAGTGTGTCAGGTGTATACAAGACTAATTTTTGCTAAAATCAGATGTTTGACGCGTTGGGTGAGGATTAGAGTTATGATGTAGAGTTTGAGATAACACTAGTATTGAGGTTATGGGTAAGATTTTGGTTTAAATTTAAGGTCCTGGTTTTGTGCTAGGGCTTGGCTTTGAGCTTCGGTATTAGGAGTTATGTTTAGGGTTAGGAACGGCCTACTGTGGTCGTCAAAACTGTTTGACTAAAGGTGCTAGGGCGATAGTAGAAATGAGCACGGTTATATGCGAGGCTTGAGCGGCGTACATTGTACCGAAACACATGTAGCGTCACCTTGATACTTCGATAAATTTGAAGTCTCGTGTGCACGGCTCCACAATGCGCTCATTTTTATTGTATGGTTGGGAGATACCGGATTTGGGCACTGAAGAAGTTCGTTGCTTAGAGGGTTCTGATCATCGATGTTGGAGTAGTATCCCTAACATTGGATAAGATGTCCGAGTGAGCAATGTTAAGATTGGAAACTGAGTATTGGGTATCGGGTCAGAGAATATTCCTTCAGAGCATATCAAGACTAGTAGACTCCGTTGATTGGGTCATACATTTATGACGAACACTCGTTTACCGTACCATACCACGCGGAGGTCAACCGACGGTGGGACAGCGTGGAATGAGGAAATGTACAACGAACCTAGTTATGGCAGGTGTCTTACATTCCCGTGGCTGGGGTCCACAGGATAGGCCAACCGATTGGTTGTGTACGCTAAAACATGTGGCAGCGAATCATGAACAGTTGAGATCGTGTTGTCAATTTTTGTTGAGTCAGATTGACTGAAAATGCGCGTTTTTACAGTTAGACGGGATTTCATGAGTTGGTTACTGTGACATTATTTTCTCTTCCCACTGATGTAGGCCGATTTCCTACCCACCTTGTATATTTATACGTTCTTTTCCAAAGGGTACCAGCTTGAAAAAGATTGTAATTAATAGAGCTTTCTTTGCTGTTTGACGCTGAACGACGATAATGAAAATTTATGGCGTGACTGCATATTGGTATCAGTGGTAGTCTTGTACTGTACGCTCACCTGATGCCATTGGCGGTGCAGTGTTTAAGTCCTCATATCCACGGGTTCTGTGACTTATTAATCCCTAAACTGCGGTAAAGCTTACCACGTTCTGATTAGAGTTAACATTCGGTGAAATTAAGCGGGACTGATCAGCTAAAAAAAATACCGCTTAGCACATTTACGGGACAAACAAGTAAACAAGTTCGTTTTCAGTTATTTGCGTTCATGCTAATAGAAGCTGCATGTAATTAAAAAGTGAACATTATGAAAGGTTGATAATGATTACAGAGTTCATTTATATTGTAAAATCGATTTTTCAGGAAAGTGAATGCTGGAGGATCAACAAGCTCAGTATGTTGGCAATTCGTTGCAGCAAGACTTATCTCTTGGTGGCCAGTGGATCCTGAAAGACTAAGAGTAGGCAAAGGTTTTTGAAATGATTCGTGAAATTTCCCGTCGTTTTCAAAGTTGGACATCTTACTAGTTTTCTCAACCAACTCCAAATCCGAAACAGATGGAAAACTTTGGTCAGGCTTACCACGTGGTTCGTTTTGGATCGATGGGGATTAATTGTGCTAATGGTCCCGGTACTCCCTGATATTTTCAGTCGCGCTAGTTGGTGTTTAAAAATTCTTCGAAATAGGAGTTTCATTTTGCGCTTAATATAAGTATTTTCCATAGGAATGAGTAACGGTAAACACGATGAGGCCGCGGAAATAGTTACTCCGTGTTCCAACTAAGGACATACCCATTTAGATCTTTACTTGATATCTTATTTGCGATTTTTTAAATAGACAAAACCACTTCATAGATCTCTCAGAACACACTATCAGAAGTTAGAACCCAGACGAAATGTAATCGACAGAGTATCCCAAAACTCGATAGAACTTTCTGAGGTGGGTTCGATTTTCTATTCACCGTAACATACAACAGTCGAAGCCTAAAAAGCCTATTCTGTTGGAATCTTCAGAAAGCGATAGATCCCAGTCAAGTAGCGGCGACGAATGGAGTCCTGACAGTCACTGTTCACCACTACCTAAGAAAAGACGTATAGATGTTTGTAGGAAACTATGCAGAGAACGTAAACTTGCAAACAAGTCTACGACTAGCAATACAGGAATGCTGATGGAGACTGCGTTTTGCGAAACTGGTAAGGCTTATCGTTGTTCACGGATTTTTGTTTCTAGGTCTTCGATATCCATTCAGAGAAAAGCGACCCGTGAAGTATGTTTTGGACACTTCTATCCCCATTGATGACCGATTTCTATGTAAGTATGTTCATTTTCCTCATTTTATAACTAGAGTGAAGCTGAAGTTGAAAAACAACCGTCGAATTTCGTGTTAGTGACTTACCGCAGCTTCGTTTCTACTGTGACAGAGTCACCATTCACACTGCGTGCACACTTATTTAATGCGGAAAGCAAAGTTACTGGACCTCATGTAGTGCTAAGCCATTCTAGCTTTCAGCTTCAGAGTTGCCGATTCTCAACCCCCGTTACGCTGCACAGGCGTCAATCCTGTAATGAAAAATTCCGGATTTTTCTTTTCTACATAGTTATCATCTGTTACCATACGGCCGTTCCTACATATTCGTTGTTCAGTCCACATATGAGTAAGCCTTTAAAATAGGCGGAAATCAAAACTAGACCATGACAGGGCAAGATTAGTGGTTGTAAAACAACCCGGAAACCGAGAGCTCTAAATAAGCGTTTTTGATCCACTGAGTGCCATATACGTGGTCTCACTTTTTGAGGGCGTTGTTGGTGCTCACCTATCCTATTAAGCCGACCTAAAATTCATAACAATTTCATGGTGCTTTCTTGTACTACGGTAAACAAAGTGCATTTGGTTTCAGTTAGATAAAAGCATTCCAAATTGGTGGTATGGGTTTCAGGACTAGTGTTTAGTTAAATGAAAGGGAATATGTTTCGGCGTTCAGTACGTTCGCCTGATGTACACTGGTTAATGGAATCTAACGTCCTGATCTAGATCTAAGCCCCATTTATTGGGTCCAGGCATTCTAAAGTGGAAGTTTGTGCAAATCGTAGTTTGTAAATTTATAGTTTGCAAGGCTTGTATATTGACATTGGTTGATGGTTTATATATCTTGTTTGGCTTACTGTGGAGAAATAAAGCATTCCATTTCAATTATAACGTATCAATTCAGTTCTCTTGCCAAGAAGCGGGTATATTGTAGGATAAGAATTATCGCGAGATGAAATGCCTTAGTTTCTTTAGAAAAGCCCAAATGAATCGTAATTTTCATTGTCAATCATTATGCGAGGAAAAACTGAGTTGTTACTCACAGCGCGATCGGTTTCCAGCATAATGGGCCAGATCGAGGTTATATTGTTTCAATAGTTACCAGCCATTGCACCAGATCAGGAAGTCAGTGAGTGTCAGCAATAAAAATTCCGAAATTAACCCGGCAAGTTGGTACTAGCCAATCAGTGTTCTGTTGAAGAACCGGCAAGTTCTAAATTAACCAGCTGCCGAGGATGGCATATTTATTTGATCGTTGAGGCAATTTTAGTCACGTTTGATTGGAAGCAAGCGATCACAGCTGGTCAACTTGATGACACCTCGAAATGCGCAATGATATCAGTGGGTTTCATAGGAGCTGAGCTAGATGTCCGTTCATTATGTAATTGCGCTACGCTTTTCGTTAGCATTGTGTTCTATGCTGGGTCAACATTTTGAATCCTGCTATAGATAGCCAACCTGATAATAGAACTGACTGAAAATTACAGATACGACAGCAAGATAGATTTTGCTATTGAAACTAAACAGCCTCTGTGATAAAAATGGTCGATCCTATCGTTCGAAACATTAAAGTTCCCATCGTCATAGGGGGTTTGTAGATCAAGTGTTCACGATACGGTAAATACTTTAGCATTAACGTTACTTACAAATGTCAGCTGTAGTCTGTTTCATCCACTTTCGGGACGTTTCCACATCGGCCTCTCCGATCCGCAACTCCCACTAGGGTGGGAGTTCTTCTACATGACAGACAATCTTTCATACTCGGTGAGTGGCGCAAACAGAGCTTTCCTTTTTGACTTGTGCTGATAAAACACCATCGGCCAGACAGTGAGTTGAGCGGTAAATGAGAACCTGGTGTTCAGCTGAGTCCGAACGAGCATATCTCAGGCCTGGTGCCGTCGGACGAAATCTTACCAGGGAACTCTTCTGCCCTACTATAGACTATCCTGGTGTCAGTTAACTTCGTTGAGTCCATCGAGACAATTGCAAACGCTTGAACCCATGAATGTGTTGCCATTTTGCTGAGTTGCTGTTGTTTTCTCCTGGCTTCGAGATTCATGATGAAGTTTGTAGATGATTGTGAAACGTCGACTTCACAGTGGTTAACATAAGGGTGGCTCCTTTGTGGCTAAACGTTCCAGGGCAGAGTTGCATGCTACTGGCTGTGCCCCTGGGTTGCGGAGAAGAAAACGGCCACAATCCACCAGGTTAGCCGTGAATTGAGTAGGCTTAAGGCCACCGAATAAGCGGCCGCCGACAAACGCCATCGCGGGTTGTCCCTACAAGATACCACAAGAGCCTGTTGCTGGCATTTTGACGTGGCGAGTGTGGCCCACCAACTAAACAAAGCCATTTTTTTCTGTTGTGCGCCGCTGGCTCGTCATCTGCTAATTCATATAATTCTTCGTCTTCCCACATTATATCCTCACATTCTTCTTTAACTGCAGGCGGCCATGCTAGTGGTAGCGTTGCTAGAATAAGTCCTGTTCCTGTTTTGTCGCTTTCTCCCGCAGATAGCACCCAAATCTCACCGAACCCAATTCCGCCGCTGATGCACTTCTCCGTCCCTGATGCTCCTTCAAACTACCCACATTCACTGTGCCAACACTGATGCGTGCAGGTCAATAGGGCTTAAGCCCGTACACTGGAGACCCTAGCTATCGATGTGTGTTGTATCCAAGACACTCGCATTCAAGACTCCAGCTCTGTTATCCGATTCACATCGTCATCTAGTCCCGTGAAGTTTCATCTGCGTTTTTCTGGAGACCTTGAGGCTGCAGCTTCTAGTTTTTCTGGCCTTGGTGTTGACTCTCAGTGAAAGAGCTGAGGCTGCACTACTTGATTGGATCCCAGTCGACGGCCGGCTTTGCGCAGTGAGAATTAGAGGTTCACGTAAAATAAACAGTCGTCGCTCTGATAGACACAACTTGTTTGTCATCTCAGCGTGTGCGCCAACATATTGTAGCCCAGATGCAGTCAAGAACACTTTCTATCAAAAGCTGCACGACCTATTAGTCACAGCAAGGCAGGATGACATCGCAATTTTAGCAGGAGACATGAATGCTCGAGTTGGTCGGCTAGTTTTGAACAAGGCGTATCTAGGAGATCCTTTCGGTCGCGATTCCTGTCTTTCTGAAAACAGGGAACGGCTGTTGGCTTTGTGCGCAAACCATCGATTGTTTCTCGTCTGTACGTTCTTCAGATGTTCTAACCGTCAGTACGCCACCTGGCGTCCACCCTCTTCGAGTCAGCGGTGGACCCAAATCACTATCAGCTGCGGATGGCGGGGCTGTCTGCAAGATTACCGGTCTTCCTGGAGCACTCCATCGACTCCGGTTACGAGTTAGTATGCATTAAGCTGTCTATGTGGTTTGGTGGACGCTCAAAACACATGGCGCAGTGTCGGTTGGATTGCGACAAACTATCTGACGTGATCCATCTTTTGCTGTTTCGTAGTACAATGGCTCAAAATATAGGATTGCCACCGCCTCAAAACATTAATGAGTACTAGTCGTTTATCAAGAATGTCTTGCCTTCTGCTTTTTTGGTGAGTTGTGGCTTGACCCGTCGCATTATGACACCCTGCATTTATGCTGAGCCTCTGTGCCACCTTGACACCAGTCCATCCCGGGTGGTAGCGAGTATACTAAAACACGACTCGTAACGAGACGTGAAATCCGTTGCGTAGAGAGCACGAGATCCAGGGGTCTCAACGAGCTTTGGAGATATGACATTCTGCCGCTAAAGGAAGTTCCTGCAATCGCTTTCACTTCATCCGAACCACTGGTAAGAAAGCATTGGGAGTGCGCGAAACGATCTGTGAAGTTGACGGTTCACCTATCTACAACCTGCAGTCTTTTACGTGAGGCAGGGCACTTTCAGGCACATTTTAGCTGGCTCTTTGCGTCAACCCTTCTCGCAGCTGTTCCAGCAAGCGTCCGGTGGTTCGTTACAACTGATCCACCTACTGAGGCGGAGATCCTCATGGAAATCCAAGCCTCAGGACGTCACAAAGCACTATGTTCCGATGGGATTTTCCCAGATCTATTTAAACATTGAGGAATGGAACTGGTCAGAGAACTTTAAGTGTTGTTCTCGATAGTCTGGTACTTCGAAGTCCCTTTCCCATGGGGGGAATCAGTTGTTGTCTTCATCTTTAAAATGGGCTTGCGCTAATCACAGGAAGATTAGCCTAATCCCATTAGCATCAAAGCTGCTTTCGTCCGTTATTCTTCGCAGGTTGTACAACACGGGTGAAGGGCAAACTCGTGAGGAACAGGCTAGGTTTCGCGCTGGTCGTAGATGCGCCCATGAGACCCTTGAATGGGAATGCCCATGAAACGTCCCATTCTGTCATCTTATGGAAAAGCCCCTTAAAGAACAATCGGAGCGAGAATTAGAAACCACCCATGACGTTTTCATCCAGTCATTACTGCAGACCAAGAAAACGAAAGTTCAACCTGGAAGCCCTCACGAAGTTGCTGGAAAAGATTATTGAGTTCGGCTGAAATATATTCAGGCACTCGGAACAACCTGTTTTCTTCGGTCGACTGACAAGATATGTGCATTTCTGATACAGTGTATACTGTACTTGGGAGGTTGTTTACAGTCGATTTGATAGGTCTTCTATTTCGGTGATCAATAGGATAAGTTACAGGAAGGTAAACGAGTGCGTGATTGACCGTGAGAACAAGGTGTACTTTTTTGCTGCCGCCAGAACCTCACAATAAGTTGTTTGGATTGGAAGAATGATACACATCTTTGGAACTAGGGAGCTTATGGTGCGATTGCTCTTCGGGGGAATATTCCAGAAAGGAGGTGAATTACAGGCGTGAACTGTTGATAAAGCAAGCTTTCATGATCCATCATAAAACGTTTTTTTTAAATCCGTTGAAAGTGTTGTAGCTACTCCATGGGCGAATGATGCAGTCGTTTTTTTCCGTTGAATGGTGAATATACTTGTGCATTACAACTATGCAAATGTCGTGGGCTGAAGTTTGTTCACAAAACCAAATTGTTTCGAATTGTTTTACAGAAAGAATTATAAATGAATTATCTCTCCTTTTCATCCCGATGAACCAGATTGCTATGATTGCCGGTGCAGTTACTTGGGTGGCTGCGTCAAGCATCCGGTGGAATGGGTTGAGAATGAACCAATAAATGTTTGCGAAGAAGTGAAGCAAATATTTGTGTACTTTCAAACATCAAAGTGTGTCTGTGGTTTACAATACTATTTGCACTCCGCCCATACGGCACCCAGAGATTGGGTGGTGGTTTCTCGATCTGGTATTCCCGGTGCGGGATTCGGAGTATGGTCCAACAAAAACATCAGACAGGGTACGACTTTTGGCCCGTATTCAGGTGATATAGTTTGTCTGGATGCAATGGATGAAGCTGAGTATGCTAGAGTAAGTTATCAAAATCTTACTAAGACTAATATGTTTTTATATTGTTTGTGTTAGTGAAATATAGGTCCTCCGACCATTGAGTAGCTCATTTTGCACCGTACATTGCTCTTCATTAAAAAAGTTTACATCTGGTTGCTTTCATCATCTTGTTTATTTATTTGAACTTTTCAGTACTTTTATCTCTAGACTTCTTTTGCGATATCTATTTGCTTATTTTATCCTATCACAATGAGATAACCTTGACGTAGCGTGACGGGTTTGGTGCCTCCATTACCCAACGAGCTATACAGAGTTGCCTATGTCAAGCGGAGGATTCATTCATGCTTGGAAGGTCAGTTGATGGCGTCATTCGAAGTAGTCTCCTGATCCTCCAGGTTAGGTCGATTTGAACCGAAAACTCAGCCGGAAAGATATGTGGAAGAGTAACTAATCCAAGTGGGTGGAATTCCACTCAGCCACCTCTCGGCTGTCTTGCTCAAAGGTTCTCGTTAGAACCAGAGGCTTTCGTTTAGAATCTTAGTCGTACTTCTCGTAGGTTGGACTTCCTTGGAGTAGCCGTTCACCATCTCTCCTATGTTGTATATCCGCAAAAGCATAGTGCATCAGTCGTCGCACAGGGTAGTGATATAAAATGTGTATCTTGTTTATGTAGTCAATGTCGCACTCGTTTACCTTCCTGCAACTTATCCTATTGATCACCGAAATAGAAGACCTATCAAATCGACTGTAAACAACCTCCCAAGTACAGTATACACTGTATCAGAAATGCACATATCTTGTCAGTCGACCGAAGAAAACAGGTTGTTCCGAGTGCCTGAATATATTTCAGCCGAACTCAATAATCTTTTCCAGCAACTTCGTGAGGGCTTCCAGGTTGAACTTTCGTTTTCTTGGTCTGCAGTAATGACTGGATGAAAACTTCATGGGTGGTTTCTAATTCTCGCTCCGATTGTTCTTTAAGGGGCTTTTCCATAAGATGACAGAATGGGATGTTTCACAGGCATTTTTTGTTAAAAATCCCTATGCCAGCCTTCGGCTGATTCAGTTGTTTGCGGACGCCATCATGCAGGCGCTTGCATATATTCCACAACTTCGGTATTTACCTGTGGTTACTGTCGATTACTCTAACACAAAGAAATTCAAAGTAGTTTACAAAATCAGTAATCACGTTATTGGGCAAACGCCTGAGGCTCGATATTAAGTCACAAATAATTCGGTCATTTCGGCAACTGGAACGAACGCCAAGGTGTGAGGTGATTTAACAGTGATGACATCGGTTGCACCATTTTACCAATTAAGCAAGTAAAATGATTGTATTTTTTTCGCCAAGAGCATGCCCAAAATGAAGGAAACATGCGTACATGTTATTGCTTGGAAAGTTTATTTCAATGCCGTTTTCCCTGGCCTTTTCATGATCAGTTGTCGCAGACTTAAAGTAGAGACCCTGGTCTTTTTTCTTGAGCATCTGAAAGATTACATCATATTTGTCTTGCGTTCCGTTCCTACTAATGCTGTAAATCTTCAAGTTTGTTTTATCCGCCTGGACTAGGTATAAGGCATTCGAAGAATCACTGAATCCGTCATCGAAACACTGAGATAGTTGGTTTGAAAGCAATAAACTATGAGGGGCTTGCAAGACAGTTACAGTTTTTTTCATCCAAGTTGTCTGCCTATTATGCCTTGCCTGTGTGGCCGCGAACGGTTTGCTCATCAAGGAGTGATTTGACTCGACAAGTGTGCACACACCGCGCCAGTAATTATCTTAACTATTCCTGTGCTCAACCAAGCCGACTGGTGTTCACGAACGCGATCAGACAAACGCCTGGTCCCACAGGAGCAGGTGAATGAATACACGCAGAATGAGGCTGCAGAATCTTGTCATTATCCAACAAGTGGCTTACAACCTGATCGTGTGACAAATTGATCAATTTCACATGTACACAGACATTCTTAGAGTTGTTAACTGATGTGACTGCAAACCGACAGTTTCCCTTGATCCATCTCCAACCTTATTTAATGTTATGTATTGACATGAGTACGAATAACTGAAAACGAGCTTGTTCGCCACGTTGTGTTGTTCTCAATGTGTTCAATGGGATTTTTCAAAAGTTTTTGCTAATCCATGTGTAATGGTTTGCACTTGATAGTTCATTGTCGGAGATGGATTCCCGATTAAAAAGTTCCAAAAAATGAGTTTTGCGAGAATCTAGTTGACACTGTTGGTACAATTTTTTGGCGATATGTGCAAGGTGAGGTAGCGCGCTGAGGCTGAAAATCGAAGACTATCTGGGGGTTTATATCATTCCATCAGGATTATGTCAAGAAAACTGAACTGACTGACAAAACGCTGCGGGATCAGGTAGATGACACACGGGTCAGGAATCCGAGCAATTGCAAGTCGAAGAACAACGTCGGGATCAGCCATTGCCGCTAGTTCCGAGATAAAATTGAAGTAGTCCGATTTTCGTGATGTCTTTGTAGGTCAGTGGGGTCGTTTTCCAAGGGGGCACCAAAGAAAGGAATTAGGCCGGTACACTGTAGGCAGCCGAACTGAACGGACCTGCATAAATCGTTTGACTGTGGCAAATAACGGATAACAGTGTTGGCCGTCCATATGCTATCTGGTCGTTCTTTGACTAGGCGGGGATTGAACTCTGATCGAGACGACGACCAACTGAAGTCACTAGAGCGTTACTCCATTTACAAAAATTTGCCTTTTCCGTTGTCCGATTGGTGAGTAATTCAAGTTCAGTTTCCTATCTTCCTTTTCAACATTTTTTCTTACAGCGATCTAGAGGCGGTTATGCTTGGTTGGTACGAGGTAATGTAGATGGAGTGAAACCTTGTTTGGTGGACGCGCGAAACCCCCTGTGCTCTAACTGGCTCCGAGTAAGGGATGGATTTACTGTTTTATTTATGCATGTAACTACCGTATATTTCGTTTTGCTTTCTCTAATCAGGCTACTTCATTATTCGCTGCTTCAAGTACAGAGTTTGATGTTCTTGTAAAGTCAGGCGAAAGAGCAAACGACAAATAATAAAAACGGGTTTTTAATTCAGTTCAGTTATCCCAACCACTGACCTTGAGGTTTTCGTCATTGTCGCAACAAAATGAACAAAAGAGTTGTAACCAAGCTAATAGTAATCCGTAAATAAGAAATCGTGGATTTTTTTACCCATTTCATGTCAGTTCAGGTTTTTTGCAATCATCAACCCTGCACTGAAGTGTTCTGGTGTGGAGATTTAAGGTCAATCTCCAAATGACTTATTATACAGTGTGAACATCCAGCTTGCCATTGGCTACCAAGGAAACTCTGTGCAACTGCTTCTTATTAGGAATCATCAGCACTGCATATCCACGATCGCTCATCCCGGGTTCGCGTCCCAATATGGCGCCACCGGTATACACTGCTAGTGATTCCTAACATATGAAGCGGCTGTGGATGACATTCGATGGAAGTTGGATATTGTCAATTCATTTAGAAATAATGGAAGTTGAAGAACTATGGAGAAGAAAGAATGTTAGTGCAAAAGCGTCACTAATTGTGGCCTGGAGCCGTACTGCGTATTGTCTCCAATTCCGTTTTGGGTTATCCTCCGGATTCCAGTCCGACCTACACGAGCCAGTCCATTGGTTAAAATTTTCATTATTTTTTTCGTGTCTTCAATTGTCACATTGACTCATTCCAACCACCACTGGACTCGCGGAACACCATACAACAGGGCAGGCGTTCTGTGGGCATGTTAACAACACCTGTCTCAATAATCTTAATCTCTTCACATTCGGTGTCTGCTCCAAAGATTAAACCCTACGGTCATGTGCCTTACGTCTAACGTCTGAGTAACTGAGAGAAATTTCCCATTTTGTTATCCTAATACCACAAATACAACCGTCTCCAAACACCGAAAGTCATGCAATAGCGCCGACCTTACTACTGCTGTTTATACTCGGCGTTTTATCGACAGGACCGTTCGTGTGTCGTTAATTTGAACCCCTCTAGTGGCTCTTATGTACGAGTCGGATTGAATCACAGCTTTTTAAATGGCTTTACTGCATCATTCGCTAGTCCAGTTGCTCCAAGGTATTCTATTTTCACTCTATAGTTGATCCGAATCCATTCCCCGGTTTTGAGTTCTTAGTTTTTTTCATTAATTAAGGAAGCAAAAGATAAAAGATAGATTTTGATTTATTGACGAGTTACTGAAAGTTCGGTTTTTAGTTTGGACAACTAAGAGCGCTTTCGATCGGCCTAAACGTTTGTTATTCATTTGAGCTATGGCGCGTAATTTGAGAGGTAAATGTCTGGTGGTTTTTACTAGGAAAAGCAAGCTGTCGAATGTGTCGATCGGCTGTTGTCAAGCGGATAGCCTCGTGGCCTCTGGACGTAAATGTAACTTGTCCTAATCCACAGAGCGGCTTTTATTTACTAACCAATGATCATTTGGTAGCTACAGTTTTCTTCCTCAAATATTATGCATTCGTTTTGGGGTATCTAGAGGAAGTGGAAGATTAGTGTTGTTATCACTTTCATTTTCGTGGTGTCGTAGGTTTCGACTGGACAGCCATTGATACATAATGCTTTTTACTCGAATACACCGATCCCGATATCATCAAATGCCAAAATGCAGCCCGAAGTTTCTGTAAGTGGGGGTTCCGTAACAATAATAATAGTTAAAATGTTTTGAGATGATGCATGATGTCGAATATCATCCGCAAAGAAAAAACGCATGATTTTCCATCCAAAGTAGACTGTCGAGCCGAAATATTAACGCGGTGCTAGCTGTTTACTTATTTGATTTGCATTAGTCTGTAGCCGAGAAAATCAAGCAACGTGAGCATCCATTGCATACGGGAAAACTGTCTGATGCTATTATGGCTCAAAGCGTTCCTTTATTTTTTATGGATGGTGATTATTCTAACGCTTTTGGTATCACAGACTTCAAATGTTATTATTTTTTCACAAGAACCTATACTTTTTGAGATATTTTGAAAAATGACTTTATTTTAGATATTTTACAGTTGAAAATTTTTATACGACCGCAGAAAGCTTCATAAGATCGAGCTCTGATCGGCCGTTTTTTCTATCAACGAAAGTCACCCTACAAAACTGTATAAACGATAGAGCTTACTTTACTTGTAACTTGTATTACTGGGTCACCAATAGATGCGCGACTGTGTTCTGTATTGGTGTTCTAGCTTTCGCTATCGGATTGGGTTAACCGTTCGAATTCCGCGCTCTGTTTCCGTGTGATTGCCCATTCACAGGGCATCCGCCCCGTTCCATTCCGGGGTGTGACTAAGGGACTTGAAGGATCGAGCCCGTACGTTGTCTCCAGCATCGGTGTATGTCAGTGTCCTGCTAAACCGCATACGTTTTGCTGTTGTCCATCTAGAGGCCGCACATCCCTTCTTATTGTATGATCCGCACTGACGTCTAGTTAAGTTTTTTTTGTGCTACGGCGCCGGATCGTATCCGTTATTGCGCTGTTGTGGCATCTGGCGCTGACAAGTTTTGCTTCAATGTTGTCTGAATCAGGCCATCTAGGACACGCAACTTGATTTCACTTTCTGTGCAATAAAGATTTATTACTATACGTCGTACTAAGTTCCAAGTATTGCCGAAAAGAAAAACGGCCTCTATTTAATGTTAGAAATTGAGAAATGCAGGCAAAATATCCGCGTTGCTTTGAGACATTATCGGAGAATCGCCGGAATTGCTGCTCCCTGACCACAAAGACTGTTGTCGATGGAATGTGTTTTGTGTTGTTTACCTACTGACTATTAATTAGTAGCACGATGCGATAATAGGAACCAGAAAGGAATCAATGCAGGAAAAAGTGATCAAGGCAAATTTCTGCAACGTTTTCCACATATGCCAGCTCTTCAATTTTCCACCCATGGTTCTCCCGTGGGTCTTATACTATGTTTCCCACGGAGAGGTAGAGCGATGGGGACTCTACCTCAAAAAGTGTATCCCTTGGTTCAGCAGACTGATCTCAGGTTCTCGAAACTCATTGGGAGCAGGTGACTGATTGCTCAGTTCATTCGTCCTTTTCGAGTGAGGCTACGCACCTTGGGTGTTAAATATGTTAATACCGCAGGTGCTGTTGAGTGTAATTATATGGGTTTCACATATCCCATATTGTTGTCTTGAAAGCAGAGTTTAGCCACCTCCTCTGAATTTAATACTTGTTGACTGGACTGTGAATACCGATGATTCGCCTTCTTCCTTGCATTTTGGTGGGATCATCTTCATTGCGAAAACGCGGCGCACAAGACTTCCTCAGAAAAGGCCGCTTGAGGCACAGGGTCATTCGGTAGTATTTCAAAGGGGTTTATCATAAATGCTGTCTTTGAGTCTGAGAACAGTCACATGCAACTACGCTGATGTACTTGAGACAAGCTAATTGGAATTATGTTACTTGCACGCTAGTATCGAGAATAGGTTCCTGTTCACTAACGATCAAATAAGAATATTTAATGGTTTTGGATTTGGTCTAGATAGAGATGAACATTATCTCGCTAAAGTGCTCAAATAAATGCCTAAGAGATTGAACACAATTCGGCTCGCAAATTAAAGTTATCCGATTCGCAAAGATGTGTCCAAGTACATTTTCTATCAATGGCGCACTTCTGATAGCGTAATCCGTCCTAATCGACGTACTTTCCGGAGACTCCTTTTTTCTCACGCTCACCTTCTGTAATCTTAGGCGAAAATTATACACGCCCAAAGCTCAACAGTGAATCCTTCGTTGGTTTTGTTTTTTCTCGATGAATATTTTTGGGAAAACTTCCCAATTTCCGCACTTGTTTTTATTTTATAGTTCGTGAATTGTGCGCGTTGTGAAGAAGAACAAAATCTTGTTACCATACAATATAGAGGAAAAATATATTATCGTGCCTGTCAGGTAAAATGATAACGTCCATATTTAAAATCCTCAGGACATATCCAGAAATACGGAGCTTTTAACTTATTATGGTTCGGAAGTAAGTTTCCGGTGTGATTGAATATTATTCTTTTATGTACGACTAGTGGAAGGCTTGTTATGTTTCTTCCTATAACCAATACGCTAACATTAAGCTGACAAAGTTGGATTTTTGAAATTTCTTAACATTCGTCGGCTTGAGTTTTCAGGAAAAATAGAGTTTCGCATGCAAAGATCAGCGTTGCTTTCAGTTTTCCTGTTTCCGATGTAGTTACTTCTGTTGGGTTCATAAAAAAAACGAGTTCATGTGATTCACTGCAGTAGGCCAGTTCCGTGATAAGTTTCTATTTGCCATCAACAGTTTACCAAAGTATAAATTTCTGGTGGGCCGAATGTAAAGCAACCAATTTCATATGCTTGCGATGAAACGATATCTAGGCTATGTTAGAGGAATAAAACTAGTTCCTCTTCATTCTTTAAATTTCTTTGGACCATTTGTTTGTCCTAAGTGAGTACCGCTATGAATGGATTGATCTTTCTCATAAGTAAGCACCAAAATTGAGTATGTAACACTTGTAGGTAAATAGTGACAGGAAAATATGGTATTACAATATTTACTATCCCATCTTCCGCTCAAGGGCATAATAGAACGGATTTTCCAAAACGGGGAAGTCATTCTCAGCTACCAGAGTGAACAGGTCGAATAGAAAACTGCTTTCATCTCGACAGATTTGGAATATATCTCTGGCTTAATGATGAGCACCCGAGGTGGCTTTGCTCCCACTCTGGCTTCCAGCCACTAACTTTGTTTCAGTTCGTAATCAACTTGGGCAAAGTAGACGTGGAAATCTGTCAAATGTGTGTACATCATACGCGCAGGGATCGTTTAAGAACGACGCATCTCATGATCTTTGATTTCGAATGATGAAACGGGTATACATATCTTGACCTCTTCGGTTGGGGCTAGTCATCCTGAGTGCCCAGCACAACCCTTCGCCGCAAATGTCAACCAATGTGTGGCTGTGCAGCAGATATGCCATCCAAAGTTGGGCAAACCATCACTTTCTGGACTAGCTACCAACAGCCAGCTAACCTCATGGAGAGTGCCGAGTATTCGCTCGCATCCTCTCACGTTAGCATGAATACCTCCTCCAAGTGAGGGCAGGGAATAAGACGCATGGTTCTTTGAGAATATTTCTGGAGATTTTCAGGGCGGTTAGCCATCGTAGAGCCTGAGAGATTTCATTCTCAACTACACTCCGGCATTTGCGTAAGGAGAGCTGTAATGACGAAATCTTTTTGATATTGTCTCATGATTAAATTGGAAATTTCACATGACCACGATGGACAGTATCCCAACGGATTTTGTAAATTTTCAGCTTCTTCTGGTTCTTGTTTCCTTTTCTAGTTTTTTGCAGTTCTGCTAATTTAATTCCAAAAGTTGCATGCATTTTCTTGCTTAAAAATAAACTGGTAATGAGAAGCAGACTTGACACTCTAGGAACGATGATATCGATGCAAACGGGCAAAGGCTCTGTTTGATAGTAACACGGATGCATTCAGCTAAAATTATTTTCTGAACAGTGTGGTCTCCCTGTGCTTCTCATCGTTTTTGGGCTTCCGAGTTGACATTAAGTCTAACTGTTGGAGAATTTTAGGTGATTCGTCAACTGTAGCTGACACTCATCCACTCGCGTACTTTACCTTGCTTCTTTATGCCTTTCACTCTGTTCCCTCATTATATTTTCCAACAGGTGATGAAGGATGTCAGCTTAGGGTGGAAATCTGTTCCGAAAAGTTTATACAGCGTAAATTCTATCTCTTTCTTATAACCTCAATGAACTCATACGGCTCCAGAACTCGCTGTTCATGTTTTGTCATCTGCTATGATTGAGTTTCGAAAAATCTGCCTTGTGTCCCTATTTTTTCAATAGCTATGGGTCTCGAGCATTAGGGCGAAAATCTAACCTTGGATTCGGGACTTCTGCCTTCCATATTTCATTGAAACGGAATCGAGATGAGAAATTGAAAGTGATACTGCAAAAAATATTGTATATCACGGGTTCTGTTCGTCAGAATCTTCTTTCAACTCTGGGTACTAGGTATCGGTTGAAACAGCATCCGACTCGCGTGACGGCAGATCAACGCGAACAATGTTCATCCGCTTCGACTTCAACGATCACGGGACAGTCAATAAATTAAGTTCATAAACGCAGCGCCTGTTTGCCTGCATTGTGAACCATCCTAATTCGTTATGAACCGTTCATGCAGAACGCTTTGTTGGAGCAAATTGAGCTAGATAATGCGACCATCTCCACTGCTATATAAGGGCGTGGCTCATAGATTGTACTTTTAGTTTAATTTCGATAAGAATGGAATCCATCGAGCTAAATTTGGTAAATAAGGGACTAAGTACAAATTCGTCTGCCACAAGTCATGCCGACATTAGTGCTTCCACTCCTGCCTTAAGGCTGTATTATCCGGTGCGCTTGTTTTTAAGTACTACTCGAAATCTGCTGTTTCTATGTTGAAACGAAACTAGGAGACTTATTACTGCGTCTGCATTCAGATCACTAGATCACATTCATTTGTTTATAGCTGCTAAGCTAGTTGTTATGGTTTTAAACTTTCTTCAAATGCACGTAGATTACCTACTCTCGCTCATTGATTTGGGATTCGAAATTGTTCTCCAAGAGTCATTCTACCACTGGGAAACGGTCCATTGTGATCATGCAGTTAGCATGCATTATGGTAATGCCCGGGAAACATTGTTATTATTTCTATTAGGTGCATACGTGATCCAAGCGCAACTATGACATCCAAAAGCAAAGTGGACCACGATTTTGTGTATGCGTGCATGATTGAAATGCTAATCTCCGTCCCCTATCATTTGTCTGCATCCTAATCTGTACACACATCTCGACTCAAATCAAATAATTTACTGTGTATGTTGGTGTTTGACCACGTTGGAACTGCACTCAAGCCATAGTATCTTCCCTTCAGCATAACCGTGGATTTGTGTGTATCTTGGTTTAGTTGTTTTTGTGACGGGCTTACTGCAGGGACTACTTTCAATGGAATGTCGCTCCAGGGTCATTGTTCGAAAGAGTTGAGTTGATTCCAGACCAAATTAACATGAATCTATTGAATTCGAACAAAATTTTAACTTTAGACAATATTGTAGGTGTGATTCTACTGTACGCTTTGAATGTAAAACCATGTAGATAAATATTATGTTGAAACGCAAGTTGACTTAGTAATTTAATTTCGGATGGCAAAACCGATCTCGGTGATTTCCGAAAAGTAACAAGATAATAGATCTGCATTACGAAGATAATTTGATCTTAGGTAACTTGAATCATTCACTGAATTTGGCGATGATCCTTTGCAGAGTGTAGTGCAATGATCAGGTATGGGCTTTAGTGTCATTTGAAATTGCGATCGGCCTAGGTGGTTACAAGGTGGACTCGGTGTTAGTACTTGGTTTGCAAATACTGGCACGCACTCATAGACCCTTACTCGACACACAGAACGGAGTAGATGAACACCGGATATCGGGGTATATTTGGCAAAAAGTGATGAGTCTTCTTAGGCTTATAGAGTCCCAGGGAGAATCAATCATGGTTAGGTGTGAGTGAAAATTTTGATTGGTCTGTGGCACCAATTGTGGCGATGTTCAGTTTTGAAAAAGGATGAAACAGAAAACCACCGACAAAAGAACAGAGTATTGGTGCACTCGTGGATAGTATGTAGATTAAAGCTTAACAACGCCATTGCAGTGGTTATTTGAAAACGTCATTATCTATTAGCAGAAGTTCTAAGAGTGTCATCGTTCGATTACAAAAGTGAATATGCCCCCATGTCCTGGAGATCCAATGATTATACGTCAACAAGCGTCGAAAATGCGGTTTGAGATATCAAACACCACTTTAGAAATCCAACTTCAAAAATTGGGCGATCGGTAATAGCTTTGAGTGATTTTTTTAGTAAAGTGAAGTTTTTCCAGGAAAAGATCGCGCTGGCTAAAAATGATGTGATTGGGCCGAGTGAAATTAATTTTATGAATCTGAGTGCGTCTAAGTTCGAATAAGTATCGATCGATTACACTTAGAGAGGAGAGTGTTTGAGGGAAAATGTGTCGAAATGGTCAGTGGCTATGATCCAGAAAGCAGAAAATTTCACTGGCTAGTTGGACAATGTCACCGATGTTTAGGCAGCACAAAAAGCCCATTTGTTTGACAATGCTATGGTAGATTGTTAGGTGTGTATAGTTATGTTGTCTCCAACCTTCCCTCTCTGCTCCATCTGTCTACCCATAATGTTCTTTTTGATTGCATGCCTAATACTTGAAACGGATCATCGTGAAACATTGTCTGTGTCAATTTTCTATTTTGTAGCTCACATTTTCTCAAATTCCGTCAGTCTTTGAATCTTTGCCTTTTCAACGTGCTTATCCATGCTGACTGTTTAACAGGTGTGCCTAGCGCTGGTAATGGACTTACTGGCTGTTGATGTCCACTGCGTCAGTAAAACATGGGTCAAGATTCGAGTGGTGTGATTCAACTAGTTACGTCTAATGTTTATAATGTATTTATAGTATCCCATGAACCACAGAAGATGAAGCAGTTTGCACTTTCGTCGTCAAGACACAAAGCTTTGACATTGTAGTGGGAGCAGGTTGTTGTAGAGATTAGTGCATCAGAAGCTCCTCTAGTTGGGTCTTGCGCCTTGAGTGCTCAGCGTACAGGTGACGGAGATAGACTGCGCCAGTTCTGTTCAGACCATCGTTTACACCTGCCTAGGACGTTTTTTTACACAGTTCGCGTCACAGAGTTACGTAGTGCTCTAACTGCATAAATAATCTGAGTCAGGGTTACAATAGCACCGTGAGCTACCCTTGGAACAGTTCCGTCCAGGATTGTAGATCCTGCTGGTCCTCGTACGTCGAATCCGACCGTGCATTAGTCCTCATGCGATTTTTGCTGCAGTTCAATGCCCATCGACGCAAACCACTAGCTCGGTTGGTCGCAGAATGTTTGTCTGGCCCAGATTTCCGCACCAGTCGTAAACAGAAACTAACAGACGAGCTAAGAAGGCATTGCTAATGAGAAGTAGGATAAAATCAAACAGACGATGCATTTTTCCGTAGGTTTCGTCCGCTGCTTGAATTCCGTTGTGCAGGAAAGATGCTGGATCCCTCAAGAGTTGTTGTGTCTAAGGCAGTTAAGACCGCTTCGTAACTGTAAGAAGTTTGATAAAATGCGTTGACATTTACAGCGTCAAGTGGCAATGAACATTAAGAAAGGTCGTGGGAACTAAGGGGTTTAAGTGATCGAGGAAATGGTAGTAGTAGCTTCTTCAGGCAATAGTCGGCAACCTGTTTAAGCTTATACATAACACTGTCGGGCGGCGAACCTCGTTAGGTGAAACCGTATGCGATAGAAATGCAGAGCTTATTCATATCAAACAGCAAAGACTCGCCCATCGAAATGAATGCTTCGAAAGCCAATCCAGTCGTTCTCGCGCGAATTTAATTACCCTGACGTCAACAACCGTGAAGTGTCACTGCACTAGCTCAACGAAATTTGTTATTCAATTGCTTTAAAATCGAAACACGGTCAATTTTTTCCAAGTGGATGGAGAAATCCTGATAAAACCAGTTGCCTCTTAGCTTCAACCTCAACAATTTTACGCTCCCCGAAGACGGTTAACGTGAGCCACGTGCGCCAACAGTAGGCCGGATTTCGCCCAGATCTAGTTTGCGTCAACGTGTAGGTCTTGCCGAAACTCATGCAGCAAGCATCATATGAGCCATTTCTGCTCCAGCAGTAAGTGACATTGAGAAGTATATACTTGGATTTCTATACAGAGTTTGCAATGACTTGCGAGTACTGTGTTGGATGGGCTAACTGTCATCCGGTTCCATCTTTCTCACTGGCTGTTTTTAGGGAGCGACAAATGAACCAACTTAGTTCGGTAATCCCGATTAATCAGGACGGGAGCTGGTGGTACAGTGGTAACACGCCTTCCGGTGAAGAAGCCCGGATTCGCTCTAATAAGCGTGAGACTCGAATCTGGTCCTTCCCGAGAGTAAGGTTAACTGGGTAACCTGAGATTTTTGCGTGAGAGGTGGAGTCCGTATGACAGTAGTAAGCATGACATCAACTTGGTTTTGTATTCCTTTTATTTATCGGGGACTGGCGAATCTTTTGTATAATAAGCCACATGCTTTGGAGTTACCTACCGAGCAAATGGGCTAGGAATTTATTCGATATTCCATTTTAGCCCCCCATATGTGTATCTTTTCTGTGACGAATCACGAGTTTGCTAGGAAGAACAAAGTGAGATAAATTGACGACAATCTGGCGCCTGTTTTGCTAGGAATCCGGCATCAATGAACAATAGCGGTCGGTGGGCCTGCCAATGCCCTCTTGTAATATTTTAGTCATTTCGATGTGGTATTCGACACCAAAGTGAATTTGTTTTTGTTTCATACTTCAAGAAGCTTTAGAATTTTGAAGTCAGCATCCATTGGTTAGACACCTCATATAATTATTGCTCCAAAACAAAACATTTCGAATAGAGTCAAGATTCAGGTTTACCCTCCACCCTTGTATACTTTTACCTGATTTATTTCACATTGAAAGAAAACCGGTCTACTGAGGATAACATATTTTAGTAGTAGGAGATTGAATGTTTACATGAAATAATTCACCATGTGATATCACCGCTCAACTCACCATAAAGAAACCATGGAGTCACTGTACAGCTGTTTCATCCTTGTTAGGAATCATGAACAGTGCATATCCACCGCACCCGAACTGGGACGCGAACCCGGGACGAATGTCGTACTTAGGCTACCTGCAGAGAAGTCATCTATCAGTAGGGGTCGATCGCTGTCAGCTAATGGACAGTAACCGTGCAAATCAGTGTCGGATAGGTGCAACATCATGTGATGAAGTTCAACAAACCGTTCACAGCCTGCCCGGTAGCGTAATGGCTAAGGCGTTCGACTCAGAATCGTTCGTCCCGGGTTCGCGTCCCAGTTCGGGTGCGGTGAATATGCACTGTTCATGATTCCTAACAAGGATGAAACAGCTGTACAGTGACTCCATGGTTTCTTTATGGTGAGTTGAGCGGTGACATCACATGGTGAATTATTTCATGATAACATATTTACTAAATTCTGGTATGGTGTAACATGGAGCTTCATTCAGCAACACTGCCGATTTCTAATTTCGGCTACTTTTTAGAATAAAGAGAATATATCGCCGTTGGCACAACGTCCAGGTTCTCCCTATCTGGAGCGGATTCTCTTTTAATCCGTTGGTAAAGATTTTCTCTTTTTATTCGTATAAGAATGAACAATTTGGACGGGAATAAGAAAGCGTGACCACTTTATCGGAGAATTTCTTGGTGCTTTTTAGGTCCTCATATGCCATTTATTCATCAGCAAAATTAACGGGTCCTTAGGCTGAGAAGCTCAGCATTTTCTACTCTCAAACAGGATAATTGTGTTAACTACTATATTACGCGATTAAGTTCATACTGCATACCAGGCGAAACTTGGAGCTTTTAGATATTAATCTGGCACATGGAATATCGGTAATACTCTGGACGGGATTCGAGAAAACAACTTATGTCTTAACATTTCAATATTAACTTTGTGGTCACTTTTGAATATGATTAATTTCCTCCATAAAACCATGTTCCGGGCTTGGTTTATTCGTATAATGCTATGTAGATGGTAGATTTGTTTTGTTTAAAATACTAGGAAAGCTTAAACAAATTTTCAGGCGGACAAAGAATTTTCGACCAGTTCGTTATTCTCTACATTTTGGCTCCAAAAGGTCTTGTGGTTTTCCACTCAATGCTTCACTGTCACGATAGCGATGTTAACGGATAAGGCGGTGCGCTTGGATGACCTTGACACAAGCTCAACCTTGATTTAAACCAAGATCCTTCCAAATCGAAAATTTTCCTGTTCGTGATCTACCGTGATTCCTAGACCTCCGTCAACGCCGAATACTCCAGCTAACGATTATCTTCAACCCATAATCCCAAGTAGAATACTCCATAAAATAATTGTTTCTGTTGAACAACCAAGATTTCTGAATTCGAGATGGAGTAAATCCCAAGACTTCCAAAGACGTTTATGAAATCATGTTCCAGTAGGATTTGACTGTTTATGTTCCGACGCGTCTACCTAAACAACCAAGGTCATCCATGGTTAACTGGCCTCATTACGGTCCAGCAACAAATATAAAGGAAACCTGTAGATAAGTTTATGGTATTTGCTGTTGCTTTTTTACACCTAGCAAGTACTGGAGCCTTAAGGATAGTAACTGAAAATTTTTGGGTGCATCAAAATCGGCGATGTCTTAACCATATATATATATATATATATATATATATATATATATATATATATATATATATATATATATGGTTAAGACATCGTGTTAAACAGGCCTTGGAAGACTAATGGTAATAGTAATGAGAATTTTCTTTTGGAGTTTTATCACATATGGTATTTTATTTTATTTTATTTTTGTTTCTTGGTTTTTATATATTGAAGGGGGAAGGTGAAGGGCAATCGTAGCATTCCGAACAACAATGATTCTAGTTTGAAGCCATATGCGCCACATTTTCTAACCAGTGGTTTTTGGTATCATTTCTTTTCCAACCCACCAAACGACAAAGACCTTTCTGTGACCAAACCAGAGGTGAACTTTTTTGGGCTCCTTTTTCAAGTTGTCAGCTATCTACCATACCGTCCAATCCAGTCCTGTCCAGTGACGCTGGGTGGATATTCGCAAGACGTGGCCTAGAGAATGCAGTCGACGGTGAGAAACGGCCTCCTTCAGTGGTTAAAGGTCGAATCCAAATACACCTCTTCGTATTTCGTCATTGCTGACATGTTGTAGTCGCCATTCCATGCGACTGATCTTAGACACCGGTAACCGAACACGGTTAGTCGGCGCAGGTTTTCTCGAACTGCCCAGTTTTCACATCCGTAAAGCTACAGTGAATAAACTGCAGGATTATGAACTCTGCTTTTCAAGGAAAGCCTGATTTAGCGACGCCGTAGGTGTCTGACATTGGTAAACACCAGATAAGCCTTAGAAATGCTTAGCAAGATCTCTTTCGCGACATTTCCGCCAGAAAAAACGCAATTTCCTAAGTATATAAGGCTGTCGACTACTTCCAAACTTCCCCCTCAAAGAGTGATCGCGCAAGGCTCCCTGCCAGTCACGATCAGCACGCAGATTGCTCTTCAGGAGCGACTGAAGTTCACGGCGTGCTTCGTTATGTCTTGCGTCAGCGGAAATTTGTTGACTATTAGCAAGTAGAGACAAAAGTTTGGAGAAGTCCAACTCTCGGGTAAGTCGTGGACTGTACAGCAACTGGCCACGCCAGCTTTTAGTAGGAGTTCTTTCAGGTTTTACCAGTGTCCGTCGACATCAATTGGTGTGGTAGATTCCAGTGTTTGATCCAGCATAATCTAATAGGCTTATGACACTAAGAGCGCACTCAGATTGTCGATACTTAGACGAGGATGGCTTGAGCGCTTAGAACCTTCAAGCGGCCGTATAGTAGCGCAGACTCATGCATGATTAAAGTCAAGGTAGTTTGACCAGTGAGAGCGATATTCTAATATGCTTCCGCGCCATCGGTCGCTTTGGGACCATCCCTTTGCGTGGATGGGGGTCGTCAATTATCAGTACGCGGTTTGGAGTGACGAAAGTTTGTGCTTGCTAGAAAAAGCTGGTGGTTAGCACAGCATCAGAAGTCTGTCCCCACTGTCCGGCCGATGGGAATCAAGCCCAAACTTGTCACCTTGGTGATGTTCGCTGTCTCTCAGGCGACCGACGTGTACACTGAGGTCCCCGGCGAGAATGACGATATCTGTTCGATGAGGTCTACCAGCACTTCGATGTGCATCCCTTCACCACAGTTGCCGGTGAGCCTACTTACGCTGCCTGAGTTTTTCAGGCTTTAGACGTCCAACTAGCAGATGTGTGATCTAGATTACTCAGAAGACGCTGCATGTTTGTTTGCATCTGCGGAACATGCACAAGGTCCACTAGTTAGATTCGTGTGAACTCTACCTGGATTCGGCACGTACTTTTAATCTGCAAAGTGTAAAGTGTTGTTGCAACACTGGGTGACTAATCACGAACCTGATGCCGTGTTTGACTTAGTAGCACGTCCACATCAGAAACTCGAGTGGTGTACGCTGGATTGAAGCATTTCTGTTGTCGGCCTGACATTCCACTGGATTTAATGGTCGCGTGTACTGTGTCACAGTGCCCTCAGTTTTGCTGCTCGGTTGTGGGACATGGAGTTTGTGTAACAGCGCTGACGTTGGATGCACTGGTTGTATGTGTATTCCTAAAATTAGAAATCGAGTATTTCGTATCGTTTTGGAGGAGTATACCGTAACGTTTTAAATTTAGTTTGCGTCGTCTGTCAGGTCACGTGTTGCATATGTCGAACATTTGTCTATCGTACCGTGCCCTGCTTTCCGTTCCTTCGACGGCGAGAAAGAAACCACGTGAAGATCAACATGTGACTTGGCAACGTGGATGCAAAAAATATACGGGGAATTTTTGTAAATTAGATGCCCCACGTCTCTGTGTTTGGAGTTTAAAAGTGCCCTCAACCAGTTGGCGGGAGACATTGAAGAATTTGAGAGCACACCATGAACAATGACAATCCTGATGTCATTTTCTCTCGATTTCAAATGATGGAGAAAGTGCGTTTGTACGGTTATACTGCATTCCTACCGGTGTAGGTCCGCTCCCCTGTCCACTTTGCTTGTTCATTCATTCCATTGCAGTGAGTACCAATTTGAGTAAGTTATGGGCCATTGGAACTTACCCTTTTGTTTAACCCTGTGCAATGATGGGAAATCACTCCTATTGCAAGCCGATAAAATATTCTTGATTAAAGTTATACTACTTGTTTCTTGCGGAGAAGAATTAATCAAGTCTTTTGTTTCATTCCCTTTTTTTCTTTCTGTCAAGAACGGCTAACATTAGATAGGTTCTTGGACCTCTTGAAGTTACTACAACTTTTCATGTAAAGTTGAATAACACACATGTTGGAAATTGGCCGAATTTTAGGCTCCTGATAGGATACTGTTCTGAACATTAAATTTCTTGTTATCAAGCTGGTTAGTGGCCTCAACGTATTTCGTTTTACTTTGAGTATCAAGGTTATCGTCTGTTCATTTATAGAAGTCAGACCGTGGGATACTGCTGATTTTTTGTCCATGGTTTAGCTGAGTTGCATTTGGCCTTTCAATGCGATGCCTATTTTATTCTACCATTTCGGAAAAATGCACAAATGTTTCTCTTTGGTACAAAATTCAGTTCGCAGCCGAACTAGAATCACCGCAGGTCGGTGAAATTCAACATGTTTGGAGTAAGTTTATTTTTGCTAATTTGATTATTTTTTAACTGTTTTTTGGTTTATTCTACGTAGACTTGGACGGTAAAAACATCTCAAACAATGAAGTTGAGCAAAACTCGACTTTTTTATGAACGGTATCTCAGTCAGTGATTCTGCTATGTTTAGACTGGTAGACGATCATAACTATTGTTTTACTTTCCAGCCCCCTTAAGGACGCCAGTGCCATGGCTATCTCCCGAGAAGAGTTTATAAATCATTGAAGAAGTGAGCATTTGATCATCTTGTGCTCTCCACTTGCTTTGCCAGTAGTGCACTGTAATTTAGACATTTAATGAAAGTCGAGTAATGAAATATGATTAGTAATAAAGCAATAAAGCAGCACAGCGTGTCAGTCGCACTGGCAAGGCACGTAGACAGGTAGATCAAAGTATGACCAAACCTAATTCAGTTCTGTTTAGGTTTCACAAGACCGGAGTTGGTTCACATTACCTCGGCGTCCAGAATTCTTTTAGTGATATGCAGTTAACTCAGGGATCCTCTACTTCTCGGTGTCATTCGAGGATTCCCTTGACGAAATGAAGAGAACCATGGTACTTCATCGCACTTCGTAAGCGAGCAACGTTGCTGAGCGCGAGTATGTCAACATACAGCAGTAAATGAGTGTTTACACTTGCTTCCTTTTTTTATTGCCGACTTAGGCATGCCAAATGCCCAACCTCGGAACACCGCATCTGTAGTGCAATCCAGCGCAAGTTTAAGGGCCACCACAGCCTTCATTACATTGCAGTCCTAGGGTAGTCCGTTGCGTATGCCGACTACTCTGTCGCCGTACAGTTGCTGACTAGCTAACGAAAAAAGTCATTTCCATTAGCTTTATCCTGCGGCCACACGTCAGATAGTTCAGTTCCTCCTGGAATAAGCTATGACTATACCTTCCAGTCCACTTCTCTTATTCAGAGAAAGAAAGCTCAAATATCAGACTTTATGATCGTGAGACCATCAACCAACCGTTGAACAGACAGCGTCTTTTTAATTAGAGCAGCCGAATTTACACAGCGTTCAAAATGGTAGCTGCCAGCAGCTCTATACAGAAGTTAATATACATGATTTGCAGGATGACAAAGCTGAATTAAATGTAAACAGCTGACCCTAAGTTTCCTCTGCGGACTAATCCACACATTTAAAACCGGAATTTACAATTATCTCTAGGTCCTCAACTCTGCCCCCAGCATCTACTGTAAACGGGCGTCTGTCTTGATTTACTGAAAGAAACTATTCGGGAATTCAAGTGATTTTTACTAGTATCACCGGAATGATCCCACTTATACGCGGAAAATGACCATTATATCCATCCTTTGGCTCTCGCTAGTAATAGTTCTCACACATTTATCATCATCAACAGCGAAGAAAATGAGTGACTATAAATCCCATGTTATCTTCGATAAACAACAAATTATAACAGTAATAAAATAGGTTACCCAGCAGTTTTGCAACAATTTTGTGAAAGAGCCATGATCATCAAAAGACTGCTACATGAGCGGATGATAAGCTGCTTGGGATTCGAACTCGCAACTTGCATGTCAAAACCCTACAAAGGTATCTGCTTGATCACTACTGGAAACTGATTTGACACGAAGCCCTTCGGAAAACCCTTTCGCACAACTGAACTATTATTTCCTTGACGTCAAACGTCCTACGGAGCCCGACGAATATTCGCCTCTTTAGTCCGAACGCGTCTAATTTGATTAATATCGGACAACGATTAACAGAACCGAAAATACAGTTGGAATCGTCACATATATATATATATATAGCAAGTTGGAGAATGATATTTTTTCTCGTAGCTCGGGTTCAACAAGACGGTATTGGTCTATTCGCTGAGCTGGGCAATTTGATTGCAAACGTTCCATCACCAGCCCAGTTGATATCGTCAGTGCAATTGTATCGTAGCGAGCGTCTGGTCACCTAGCCTTCAGTCGGTGCTGGTTGGCTGCTCCGGGCGAAGTAATAGGGTAGAGATGCTGCCCAGTTGCTTTATTCATCTTCGTCTACTGTTGACAGTTGTAAGCTGAATCAGCGTCCGTTTCGACTGGCTTGTGTTTTGTCAGATCGATAAGTATACGTGATCCAGTTTGACTTGTCTGTTTATCGATCTTTCTGAGGAATGCCAAGCTTCGAGAAATTCCCTCGAATGCTTTGTTCTACCCTGGGTGGCAATCCTCACGTTTTCAAAGTTGAGCATGTGAACTGAAATCAGGGAGAAGTGGATCGTGTTTTTTGTTGCCAATTGGTGCTCAGGGCTCCGTGTCCCGGGTTTCTTTCCGGTTCATCGCGTGTACTATTTTTCGCAGCTTTCGAAGTCGATTTGATAGACGTTATTTTGATTCTTGTCAGCTGTCGGTTCTTTGGTCTTCAATAGAATGTTTTGTACGGTTCTTGTTGGCTTGTACGCCACTTCAACTCCATGGGGCTTGAGTAACCTCGATGTCATTTTGGAGATATGTAAGGCACGAAGGTTCGTGTTGGTCTGTTCGTCAATCGTCTCTCTCTGTGCTGTTTTTTGCTGGTGCTTCGTTTGATGATTTCCCGTTTGCTAACACATGCACAGTTTTATCTCATTGATTCTGGTCTTGTGAGTTTAGTTTCCTAGCTGCTCCACAACTAGGTTCAAAATTTGTATTTATATTCTATTTTGGTTCTCAGTTTTGAAAGACACGTCGACCTGACTCGTGTGGCATCTCTTAATACATAAGAAATTCAAACAAAGTAGTTAAGCAATTAAACTCACAAGGCTAGATTGCGTGAACGGTAGAAAATGAGAAGCTATCAGTGTAACCTTTGAAAAAAATGGAACGGTATCTTCATGGTCAAGTTGCCAAATCTCGTAACTTTATCGATCCATATCTTAACGTCAGGACACTTTCAATGTCAAACTGCTCACAGATGACCCACATATTCTAAGATGTCATAAGCAGTGATTCAAGGATTAGATGGAATACTGGCCTATTATCATGGTTTCGTCACTTTTGGAGCTATTAAAGAAGCGGATGATTCATAGTTGAAATTGGTACTCAATCTTCTGATGCGGCAGAATGTCTCTACCAAAGAAGAAGTGCAAGCTTTATGTCTTCAATCTGGGACTGTTTGGTTTCGAACTTAATGCGACCAGTCATCAACTAGATCCCGAGCGCCTGGAACTGGTGGTACAAATGGAATCACCCAGGGATCAGGCCCGTTTGCATTCCATTTTTTATGATATTTTGTCCAACTTTGCAACGGGGACACAACCGCTGTTCTTCACTCAGTCATCCGACTGGTGGCGGTGGACTGGCTAGTGGGACAGATTTTCACGCAACTAGATGAAATACGTTGTTGGGCGATCAACGCTAGATCCGATCACACCATCTAGACATAACAGGCTGATCACTGGTGTATCCAAGGTGGGGATTGGAGCAGTTCTGGAACAAAAAGGGTACCCAGAGATTCGTATCTCACACAATCTTATGCAATGCAGCGGAGAGACGATAATCCCAGACACGGAAGTAAGCTTTGGCCGTATTCTGGGCAGCATGTCGTCTTCACAAATACCTGCTTCTCCTAAAATTCACGGTTGCCACTGATCATCTGGGTCTTCAGTTTCTATTTAAATCCGTGGCTAGGTCTACAGCCCCAATGATCCGAAGACTAGATATTGCAATGGCAGCATGGAACTACGACATTGTGCATTTACTCAACACTGCGATTTCACAAGCCTACCTCTTTTCACAAAACTCTTGATTCGCACCGGTGGAAGAGTAAAACTGCATTACACCATCTGCTACTGTGTCGAGGGAGGTTTTGCGAAAGATCACAAGAAATTACTACTCTTCGGTCATATTGGCTGGTAATAAGGCTGGATGCTTGTGGTGAAACGAAAATATCCTGTTTTTGGTTTATCCGGAAAAGTAAAGCATAACACCGGATGGAGTGCTGGGGCATGGTGTCCGACTGATAACCCGTGTCTCAACAATCATGTTGGTGGCCAGAACTGGATGTGGACACGAATACGCTGACTACGTCCGTGATTCAGTTTCTGAGTAAACACTTCTGTCGCAAAAAGATCCCAAAAGTTCTGGTCACTCAGCAGCCCGAAGTTTTGTATAACGGAAGTGAACTGGATCTTGACACCTTACAACTCCACGCCACGCGTACTCGAACGGCGCTGCAAAGTAATTGGTGCGATTGGTACATAGTGCCCTGGTACACGCTAATCCCAGAAAGTTTTAGAACTTGAGGTCCTTCACCATCAATTTCCTCCTGAAGTATCGCAACGCAGTCCATGCAGCTTGGGCAATCAGTAACCTTGCACCAACAAGCTCTGATGACATTCAGATGAAGAATGGCTCCAGTCTATCTTCCCACAAAAACAGCCATTGCAGAATTCACTTCAGTCTCAGCGGCTGCAGTTCTGTTTCGCACGTAACTTTGGCAAGCCATCCAGAGTGGTGTGCAATTCCTGACTGAAGAAGGATTTGGTGAATCTAAGTGCAAATCACGTGATTTACTCCGATACAGCTTTGATATAACTTGTGTAGACAATCAGCCAATCAGAGCCTAAAGTTTGAACATGGTTCGAATGAGATTCAGTTCATTTCAGTTTGTGCAGCCTATATCCTTGCACAAATGTGCTCAAGTTTTGGTTCCTTCCTCACAACGCCATCCGCCCAAAGAGAATAATGAAGTAGTGGAAGTCTATGGCAATATATTAAATTGGGGAAACAAACAGAAGAAAAAACGTCTCGAGTTCAAGAACTTTACTGATTACGGCATTAAGCCATATCACTTATTGTCTCCAAACGCCACTTCGAGGATCTCGTGGAACCCATCTCGGTGGTCTAATTGCAACTATACGAGCCAGTCTGCCGGTTATAGTCTCCATACATTTTTTCCCATGTGATCGGCTGGCCATCTCCAACCATCTTAAAACCGCTACCTGAATTGGAGAACAGTGTGCAACAGAGTGGTCGGTCTATGGGCACGCGCAAAACCTATTCTAATCCGCTGCCTGCTCTAAAGACTGAACTTTAGGACCCAGTACCTTACGTGTAACCTCTGAGTTAATCACAAAGTTCTTCCAGTGTTCCACCAATACACCAAAGACAACGGTGTCAAAACAGCGAAATTTTCCTCGTGTATCTTCTGCTCTTAGTGGCCATGTTTGGCAGCCGTAACAATATTGATCTCACTGCTTCTGCGTATATTAGACGTTCGGTCGATAACTGGATATCACGCCGATATCACAGATGCCTCGAATTAGTGAATGCCAACCGGAGCTTCTGTGTCCTCGGATACAGCTCTTCAGATTTACGACCACCACTTGAGATACAGCCATTCGAGTAACTAAATCCGTCCAACTCACCCCATTGTTCCCCTCCAAGAACATTGTTCGGCTTTAAGCTAATCCAGTGCTGCGAACTCCTTTTGCACTTCAAAAGTGCAGAACGCATCCAAAACATACCTACACTAATGTTCAGACGATCAAGAAAAATTTAGAGCTTACTTGAATTGTCAGTCAGTAGCACGAAATCGTCCACATATTCTAAGTCAGACGGGTTCCTGTGTGAGCAGATATCAGTGTCACTATTTTCACGTGAGAACAAGGATATATCCATAACCACCTCAGTGACAAAGTTAAGAAGGAAAATTAAGATAAGGCAACCCTTAAGATCACCAATTTTCGTGATGTACTTGTGGGAGATTGCCGTGAGTACGAACTCGGCTTCGGCTATTCGCAAATAGATGTTGGGTGAATGAGATGAATTTACTTGGCATATACTTCAGTAAGAGGCAGCGCCACGGAATAACGCGATTGACTGAATCGAACGGTGCTTTCAAATCAAGAAAAACAGAAATCGTGGGTCTTCGGAACGTGAGCGATTACTTCCGATAGGTGAAGCATTTTCCATTTCGCTATTCATCGCTGCTCTTGGTAAGCTGACATCCCGGTGATCTACGCATCTCATTGTTTGTCGCATCCGGGAGGACAGACGTGCGAGCGCCTAACAGAGCAATAGAAATCGAGGATATCCATCGTTTCTGGGGCTTACCTGGCGAGCAGTCCCGCGTGGCAGTTGCCGCCGAGTGCATGGCTTCTTTGATCTGTTCCCAGTATTCGTTCGGATCCTGGGCATTTTTCGAGAGAATAACTGCATTGAGAGCTCCGATTGTAACCGAATTGAGTGATTATCGGCTAGAATCAGCTGTGCGGAATATGTGGTTTTCAGGTTGATGTGACCAGTGACTAGGCGCAACCAAAAGCTAGCACAGACCAAAGCGTAATCTGAGTTCAGAACGGAACGATCAGCGATCCTCTGATGATCCCTGCCACTGGTGACCGATTACAATGTGATCAATCTAAGCCCAACGCTGTGAAGGCGAATGAGTGCGCAAAGTCAGTCGATATCGCATTTTATGGGAATAATTGGTGATTTCCAGGAGCAGTCTGTACTCAGGACAGACTTGGATGAAACGATCTGCGTTGTCTGTGAGATCCACTGGGACAGAAAATGAGTCTCCAATGTGCCATTTCCTTTCCACAAAGTAGCAAAGTTGGGCGTTAAAATGACAATAACGATTGCATCGTCTGTTGAATACACTTCTTTGGCCTTAGGGTAACTTCACTCAGTCGGAGCATACACCAATACGACACAAAACAATGACGCTTTTAGCGACAGCTATTGACAGGTATAGAACCGTCCAACCGAACTACATGTAAAAGGCTGTTAACTTTGATTAAGTCTTAGAGCAAAAGCTCGGCTCGTATGATCAGAGCCGGCCTGATGGAGAGTGCTGGAAACCGGACTGGCTAAGATTCATATTTGGATGACAAGTTCGACCAAGTTGCTGAGGGTCAGGGGAAGAACCGAGTTGATGAACGAAGAACGAATATATCTCCTCATGATATCGGCATGTTTGGTGAAACCAAAGTAACAGTTCATGAAGCAACGGTGATCGGCGTCGATCATAGAGCTGGGCCAACGCAAGTGGTGACACGCTCAGAACGAAAAACGTGTTTGGATGAGCTTCGCACAAGCCTGCAGATATTCATGTGTGCGTACTATTCAGTTCTGATCAATAATGAAAACATTTCGGCCAACCTGAGATTATCTGATTTGTTTTTTTATTTTTGTGAACGGTCTGAGATCAAAATTATATCAGAGATGACCAATTGCAAGCGCTGGATTTGACATGTATACGTTGCTATGCACATCCGTGATATTTTAACATGTCGTGCAGTATGCACTTGGTGTTCAGAGTTCACGATGATGCCAGTCGGAAGTTCCCTTTACTGAAAAGCCATTTATTCAAAGCCAGTAACTTACTATAAAACCTACTTAAAAGATAATTTTGCTATTATTTAGAAAATCCACGGTAGCCCGAAAGTAGAGCCGTGTGCGAAAAACGCAATCGAGGGCTTATGGTCATTGTTGTATATGACAGCAAAAACAGGTCTTGAAAGTAGTTGCGAATGGTGCTAGTACTCGTCAGCAAAGCACAGTTGAATCCATTGACGGCATATTAGTTGAATAGGCTTTGGAAACCTGAGCAATTGGGTGGGCCACACGTTCGTGCCCTCATCGTTGCACAGCTGGCCATTTTTCTATTGTTCCTCGTACATCCGCCTACCAACTGTCACAACAACAGAGGGTATGACAAACCACTACTGCAGCTCACCAATGAACGTGTCGGCTGCGACAAAAACCGCCGTGATAACAAATGTGCACCACGTCGAATACACATTACCTATACCTGAACAGCATATCAATTTAAGTCTAAATGGAATGTATGGACCAACCGGTTTACCAAGATCGCAAAGCCTAATTAGCTGGTTCGTTGTCCCAGTTTCATCGGCACCTGTGTACCAAGCGCGCACGCGTTTGGTGTCATGTCAAATAACGGCTTCGACCGCCCGGATAAGTACGTCGCTGGCAGCTTTGTACCGCCAGCTTGGTAGATTTGGCTGGTTCACCATGGCACATGCACGACTGCGATAATGGGTAATTGAATCATTTCGAATATAGAGCTCACAATTATTTGCGAGTAGTGCTTGACTGACCATCCTTCGGACTCCAACTTCCGTGTACAAATCTCAAGTCAGTCAGTCAAATTTAAACTCGAGAGGAGCCAGACTCCCGTTTCGATCTTATTAGAGCAAATTACCGGGTTGCGTTTGCTCAGATGTCATCTCCAAAGACAGGGTCCAACACTCGACGAGAGACAGGAAACATATCCCGTTAACTCCAGTCAACTCAAGCATCCAATACGTCGAACTCTCGCGCTACTTGCAAGTAACTACTGGCTCTCCGTTGAGAATGTCAATTGCGAACGGGGTTAGTGGGGACGTGCACCCATCTTGCGGAGAACTGAATAAGAATTTCATGTTTTCCTTAATGTCAGTACAATGTGACTAAGTCGGCGAGTAACGAACCATCTCCTCAATGTTCACCCAAATTCATGTGTTAGCAGTTGGAGATTGAATGTCTTCATAAATTTATATATATATATATATATATATATATATATATATATATATATATATATATATATATATATATATATCGGGTGAAGAACTGTTATCAAATGTCTTAAAATTTATTCGATTATGTTTTATGTCTTGCCTTAATAACTTGCTGTATTATAGATCAGGCACCAAAAAACCATTTCCAGCTAGTCAGCGTTCGAGAATCTGGCGGATATCAAGAATAGCATCATCATAAGGGATAAATTAATTATTGGAGTTGGCTAACTGAAACGGAGCTTAACAAGGACGCTGCCAAAAATGTACAGGAACTTATACAACGCATCACCTGCTCGGTCATCTTGAAAAATGCAGCCGCTCGGGCAAGTGATATTTCCTCAGATTGACTTGATGAGAAATGTTGTAACCGAGCTGAATCTTGTACCTAAAAAATCCTCTAAAAATATGTTAAATATCGAAACGCCACTCGCAGTCGCATCGAAGCATAAGCATCTGGAAATCCAGCAGGAGATCATTGAACGTCTCTAACGATTCAAAAAATCCCACTGTCAATGTGCAGTAAACGCCGCAAGTGAATGTTCGAAACAGAAAACTACGGCTCCATGTGAGGTGTGTGGGAAAACATTTAGCAG
>LUCM01008941.1:62954-79103 GCA_008360955.1 Fasciolopsis buskii | reverse complement strand
ATTGCGCACTATTGTGGCAGAGAAGGAGAGACGACTCCATGTGACGGTGTGTTTGGCGCGGAAAACATCTTAGCAGGCGAAGCGTTAACCTTACTGACAAAAGCATGGTCGGCAACGTTCATATTGAGTAAGTGATTACTTGCGTAGTGAAAACAAAAATAATCTGGAATGAAATACGCAGACAACAATCGCTCATTATTTCCACTTGATATAAATAGGTGTAACGAATTTGTGTTTAGTCACTGTGACTGGATGCGAGGATATATGTGTGCTGTATATGATTGCATTGCATTCATTGTTCGCTGAAATGAAAGGATTGGATGTTGGTAATTTTCAATCAATCCGTGATATGTATGTTTTTATAAATGCACTTGTATTTGTTTTGACTATTGTGCAGAAGAGAGGACGACTCCATGTGAGGTGTGTGGGAAAACATTTAGCGGCGAAGGTTGCTTGCGAGGCTATGTGGCTGCGGTTCATATGCGGATGGGATATCCTTTGTTGATCTGCTTGTTCCTTTCGTTTTGAAAATGAGCCATTCATGGCCTCGCTGATTGTCGTCGTGAACGCTGTCGTAATATCCGCCCGTCGCCTAGAATCCTCAGTGATTTCTGCCCTACCTCGGAGGATTTGAATCAGCAGCGGCAGCCAGAACTGAGTCTCTCCTCGGCATTGCGATATGGTAATTCTTATCCTAGCCATCACGTCGAATATTTTGATCTTGCCAGCGCTTGGAAATAGCGCCCCAAATGGTAGCCGTTGGACAGACATTCTCTATAGTTGTCCAAGCCACAGAATGAGATGTAAAGCGATTATTGTAGTCGGAGGACGACTGTCCGCTCCCAGTACCTGATAACGCACCTCGTCATTGCTCACCAAATATTCCCACCAGACGCGAGCAGTGCTTCGGAGGTATCGGTGGTCAAAATCAGAAAGTCGGTGGGTTCCCTCAACGCGGATAGGCCAATTCTCCCAACCGTAAATAACACCAAGAGCTGCGGTCTTGTACATCTTTATCTTGAGAAAAAGTCTGATATCATGCCAGCGCCGCAAGTGTCGCAGATTTATAAAAGCTGCTGTAGCTTTCGTCATTCGCTGCCTGACCTCCTCTCTAACACTTCCGCCATGTGTGATCACACTCTCGGGGTACTTGAAGCTATTAAGAACCTCTGACTGATCACCACAGGTGCAAAAGGTGAAGGTGCAAAACAACCTGTGAGGTTACCTTAGTCGCCAAGCGGCCCAATGCGCTTTGAAGTTTCTGTGCATTGTCACTAAATAAGGCAAGATCATCGGTTGGTTAAGCCTGGCCGACCTGCCGTATGACGGCACAATTCTTTGGGGGACCGACAAACACTTCTCAGGTACTCCATTTCCCTGCAAACAGAAACATAACGAAGACTTATCAAGCGAGTCAAAGATTTCACGAATGCCTATGCGCACGATGACCGTTGACCTTTGGAAGGTAAAACAGCCGGAGAGTGAAAAATTGATCAATGCATCTACGACCAGCACGAAATCTAGCCTGTTCCTCACGAGTTTGCCCTTCACCCGTGTTGTACAACCTGCGAAGAATAACGGACGAAAGCAGCTTTGATGCTAATGAGATTAGGCTAATCTTCCTGTGATTAGCGCAAGCCCATTTTAAAGATGAAGACAACAACTGATTCCCCCCATGGGAAAGGGACTTCGAAGTACCAGACTATCGAGAACAACACTTGAAGTTCTCTGACCAGTTCCATTCCTCAATGTTTAAATAGATCTGGGAAAATCCCGTCGGAACATAGTGCTTTGTGACGTCCTGAGGCTTGGATTTCCATGAGGATCTCCGCCTCAGTAGGTGGATCAGTTGTAACGAACCACCGGACGCTTGCTGGAACAGCTGCGAGAAGGGTTGACGCAAAGAGCCAGCTAAAATGTGCCTGAAAGTGCCCTGCCTCACGTAAAAGACTGCAGGTTGTAGATAGACGAATCGTCAACTTCACAGCCCCGCCATCCGCAGCTGATAGTGATTTGGGTCCACCGCTGACTCGAAGAGGGTGGACGCCAGGTGGCGTACTGACGGTTAGAACATCTGAAGAACGTACAGACGAGAAACAATCGATGGTTTGCGCACAAAGCCAACAGCCGTTCCCTGTTTTCAGAAAGACAGGAATCGCGACCGAAAGGATCTCCTAGATACACCTTGTTCAAAACTAGCCGACCAACTCGAGCATTCATGTCTCTTGCTAAAATTGCGATGTCATCCTGCCTTGCTGTGAGTAATAGGTCGTGCAGCTTTTGATAGAAGGTGTTCTTGACTGCATCTGGGCTACAATATGTTGGCGCACACGCTGAGATGACAAACAAGTTGTGTCTATCAGAGCGACGACTGTTTATTTTACGTGAACCTCTAATTCTCACTGCGCAAAGCCGGCCGTCGACTGGGATCCAATCAAGTAGTGCAGCCTCAGCTCTTTCGCTGAGAGTCAACACCAAGGCCAGAAAAACTAGAAGCTGCAGCCTCAAGGTCTCCAGAAAAACGCAGATGAAACTTCACGGGACTAGATGACGATGTGAATCGGATAACAGAGCTGGAGTCTTGAATGCGAGTGTCTTGGATACAGCACACATCGATAGCTAGGGTCTCCAGTGTACGGGCTTAAGCCCTATTGACCTGCACGCATCAGTGTTGGCACAGTGAATGTGGGTAGTTTGAAGGAGCATCAGGGACGGAGAAGTGCATCAGCGGCGGAATTGGGTTCGGTGAGATTTGGGTGCTATATGCCGGAGAATGCGAATCAACAGTAACTGTTATTCTGGGATATACTGAACTCCGATTTATTTTCCCCCGCTTTTGCCTCCTATGAAGTATGAAAATGGTTGACATTGACACATTTTTAAGTCTATTCAGTCTCACCTAATCTTGGCGCTGCTCTTAATGATTCGGATCACTTTCACGAAGTGGAATGCGTGCGATCTTTTTTCATTTGAATTACGTGTAAATTTAGTTTGGGGAACGAATTCTTCCTTTGTACGCTGTTTCATACTTTCTTTACTTTTCTTCGATAGGCAAAAGGAAGTGATCCATATGAAACGCTTGCCAAAGCATTTCCAATCCGAATTCGTCTACTGTTGTATGTAAGTCATTTTGTACCCTTCGGGTATTCTTAACAAATGCTTGCAAAAGGCAGTACAATCAGCTTTACTACTGACGGCCTTGTTTTTAGTTGAAAATTTGGTCGAAATGAATATATTATACTAACCGGGACTGGGGCCAATTACATTCTTTCAAACACAGGCACCGCTGAGATATTCCAGTTAAAGTAGTTCCTAGGCTCGGCACCCCGCAAAAGCAAATGGCCCGAACCAAACAAACAAAATCCACAGTTATCTTAAGGAAAGAATACCGTTGCTTAATTGTAGCTCCAGTGCAGTAAAACACTAACAGATCCACACAGTGACTCACCTCACCTCGTCCGTTTGCACCCCGAGTTGGTCGAAAACCTCCATTCGTGGGCCCGTGAATGGTTTTGATGCCCACAGTTCAGCCCAACTCATTTACTTGACCAAGCAAAAATTGAAGTCTTATTGTTTGAGGTCCGAAAAAGTTTGAAGTAAATCAGGCCGTTCAGTTGCAACTGGGCCTCATTCAGTATACACACGATGATGCAAACCGGACCGACTTGGCGATTTCGTCATCGAATATGCGTCCTGCAAACAAGCAAATTCGGTATCTATGTTGTTTGCGTTGGGGTGTAAAATTAAGCATTTTCGCCTTGCTCCGGTTACCCTGACGGACCCTGTATAATTCTAATGAGAGATGTTAACCTGAGATCACTGGTTCAACCACCCACGCCCGAGTACATAGGCACACATTGTCGTAGCCAGGTTTGTTTTCGCTGTCATGTGTGGTCACGTACGAACCCACGAACTGACTAGCACAAGCGAGATAAACAGAAACCTATGGTCTGAACTCCGGCTGATGCGCAGTTGAGCCACTGACATTTAAGCGCTTGAGATATCACTTGATGACAAGCTGTTCGTTATTCGCGTATGCGTTCAAGCGTCCATGGACAAAGGGCAGATAACTAGCTACGGGTAGGCACTAGCGCATTTGACCGGATCACCACGTGGACCCTTAAGACAAGCCTAACAAATAGATGTGAGTCGATTACGGTTGACACAGTGATAGGCGTTCCACCAGGAAAACTCGGATGCAAATTTTGCATCGGTCATAGTTGAAGAAAACAGGTTTATTCCCGCCAAAGCCGTCTAGGGAGCAAGCCTCATTTGACCATATTCAGTAAGTTGGTCTGTGTTCAGGCCTGCCGTGAGGTGATTTGTCATAAACAAATACAGCTAACCGAACAGTATGAATAGCCGTTTGGTGCCAGCGTTTGCATCGGCTAGAAAACTGCCCCATTCGGTTAATGTCGATCCGTAGTCATCTTGCTAATTCAAAACCGGCCGTGCTGAAGACAGAATTTCGGTCGACCAAAGGAGTTTGGCAACAAAGCTACATCACGGGACGCATTGATAAATGTTTGGATTCACTCATGACAAATAAACGTATTTTATTTGATCCTAAAGCCTGTGCAACCATCAAGTTTTTACTAGAGCAGTCAAGATAATAAACTGTCACACTAACTGCGGAGCAATGGATGTGAAACAAGGGTGATGCACAGAAGATACGAACTGGTTCAGGGGTTTTTGAATTACGAATCCTCATGTCTTATCTTAGCTTGTTTCGATTCGAGCCACTCGAATGAGTCTCTGCACTTTTCAGTCAGCATTACACCACGGGTGGTACCTCGATGTGTAATATCCTCCAGTTCACATAAAACTAACGTAAATGTTTCCAGAGGAAACAAAATATTCCTAACGTGATCAAGAAGGGTACAATGTGGTTTCATTAACGATATGCAGTCGGTCAATAAATTCGGTATGCGAACTACTCTAAAGGCATTTATCTCATGTAGCTTTAGCGTCTCACCTGAGGATGCAAGCGGCGAACCTACCACAATCAGTTAGGCTTTGTCGTTTTCACCATTATCGATGCAGGCGATGACGTTCTCGTGAAGGTGAATCATCGCTCAACAGTCGTTTGTTGCCTGAAGAGTGTGGGACGTCGAGGCTTCACGATATCGATTTTACTGAAAATCGAGAACGGGATCGGTCTTCTCAAACTGGATTCATACGTGACCTTTGCCGATCCCACCCAATCCAGTTGTCATCTACAGATCGTCCTGCGCGGTACTGGTGTAGAACACTACATGTTGCGCACTTTGGTATGCGACTTGTCAAAACTCTCTGTGCCCATGAGAATCCGCACCACAACTCTGTATTGGAATTGCCATGTTTTTTAGTCAATTAAAGTGGATCACGATAATTAATCCTTGGTCTGGCGTAAGGGTAATAAATCTATAATCTGGTTCGATCAGATCAAGTTAGGTCTCGGCGCTGGGATCCAAGAGGTCCCCCAATGTGACGATTGAAGACTTTAGGGGATGTAACTCTTGCGGTTGGTGCCTTCCTTCTGAAATATTTCCACTTTTTCATAACCCTTCCTTCTTATAGCTTTTTGTTTTTTCTTCCACTATAATTTTGTGCTCCAAGACAGCAACCAAACTTAGTGCATATTCGTGCAAGATTAATAATTTTACCGAAACTCGTGAATCTATTTTCCCTTAACATTGATCAGAGTATGAGCAGTGTTATATTGCTTGTAAACGATGTGAGATTTTGGATTGCTTTGCCGGGTAGTAAAATTTGCCATTTCTCATCTTAGGTGAAATTAACCATATAATATTTATCCCAGTTACTCTATATGTGCTTCTCCGTTGGCATTATTTTTTCCACCGAATGGGAGTGACTGACGTGATGCTTCATTCAGTATTGATGGTTTGTTTTCAGATATTCGCGAAAACGGATAGCAACCTGGACCTAGGATTGGCTGACGCGAGAGGAGAATTCAGAATAGCAATTGGAAATTTACTCGACAAATAGTGCTTACATCGCATTCCCTTAGTGCTCTCATCTATATTTTGGGCGGGCTCAACTCATCTTATCTCGTCCGCTTGTACCCCAAGTTGGCTGAAAACCTCCATTCGTGGGCCCGTGAATGGTTGTGATGCCCGCAGTTCAACTTAGTTGACCAAGTGAAAATTGATGTCCTAGTGTTTGAGGCCCGACCAAATCTTAAATCACTCAGGTTTTTCGAATCCAACTAGACATCACTGAGCTTGCGCATGACACAGCGGTGCTCAGCCGAGGGTCGTCGTGCCGTGTTCCGCAAGCAGGCGAATTCAGTGTCTGTATTGTTTGCGTTGGGATGACACATTAAGGGTTTTCGGTTTGCTCTTGTTTCAGATTGTTTTGGTTATCTTGGTGCACCCTGTAGACTACCTGGGAGGAGCCCGTATACGTTGGAAAATGTGGGTCCACCATAAGTTGAGGTCACGATTTGGTGCTAAATGTGCAAAATCGCTTTGTTTCGGTCGGATGAGTCATGCGACAATTAGGTCTGATAAACAGTTTTTCGAGGAATTGAATATGTCTCTGTAGTAAGATATTCTCATTAGGCAAAATGCCATTTTTCGCATTCGTGACATAAGAGAAAAGTGAAATCATTTTCTGGTGATACATGTCGACCTATTTTATCATGTCCTTTTATTTAATTTGCTGTGTAACAAAAATCCGATAACAACTAGATGTGCTGTCTAAAAGTTTAGTACGCAGTAACAGCATCGACGTAAGAGCTACCAGTCAATCGACATTTCGCTTTCGGCAGACAAACCTTTTCATGGTTGGTTTGCAGTTTAGCTGTGATTTGTTTAAATTAAACTTGAAAATAATCTTATTCCCACTCAGTGTGTAGTAAGCACTCAAGTTGGGCAGGAACTTAATACCACGAACAGGTCAAAAGGTTGAGCTTGCTCTTATCTTTACAAACCAAGAGCACTTCCTTAATGAAATGGTTCTTCCACCGAAGTTAAATAGAGGCGCGGAATAGAATTATGGCAGTTTGGATGCTGACACTGTACGACGAGTCATTCGGAAAATCAGATCAATACTTCCACTATTAAACACTATGAAAATAAAAATTAAACGCATAACTCATAATGAGACACCGGTTAAGCCAAAAGGGAGGGGTGGTAAAACTCAACGGAAAAGCAGCAGGCTAGTAAGAATTCACTATTGTCATTGAAGAAAGCAGTTATCGCGTGTCGATCCAGTTGAATCCGGCCAGACCATGTCACATGATCAGAAAGCACCTGGTGGATAGGCTATATAATCTGACCGAGTGACAACGATGAAACCAGTCAAACTGAGAGTTAACTGGTCGGACAAACATGAACTCGCAAGCAGATCGTTCTGGAAACTAACACTGTCCTTTACAGACCAATCATCAGATAGCACTGGGGGAACACGGGCACAGTTCGTGTGTTTGTCCATGCGTGAATGCGTGTGTAAGTGAATGCATGAACGAGCCCACATATGGTCGCCTTATTGGCGTGTGAATGAGCACTTTCAGTGATTTGTCTTGGGAATACAACACTGCCTGTGCTCTCGATCAAAACTGTCGACCTTTCTGCCAGTTGGACGGCCGCTAACTAGACCCCAAGTTCATGACCAATTCCGCTTTCATTTCGTTTACAATTAACCACGCTCAATTAATTCTCTTAGTCTGAACATTCTTCTTCCATTTCTCCTTAATCTGGGCAACAAAGTGAATGCTCCATCTGTTGCCAGCTTTAGTGACCATGACAAAAAGATGATCCGCCGTCGGTCTCGCCAAAAAATTAAAGCTCGATTATCGCTTGTAGCCTAATCATACTTTTCACTAAACCAAAACTATTAACGATACACAGATGTAAATACAAGCAAGAATTTGCAAACTCACGTCAACTGAGGTTCGATACCTTTGCAGGTTTCGAGACGATACTCGAGTTTTCTCGAAGATAACGTGGTGCACCTTAGCAAGAATTTTACCGAAATGACGGCAAAATCTGTGCGACGATGAATGGGCACTGACGATTGATCTGCAAAAAATTCTCAAACCGAAGAGATGCGGATGTCAGCGAAATATATCGGGACACCGAAGCGGTATAAATTAATTCAAAAGAAACGAAAAACCATGGAAACAAAAACGGAGAGAACACAACTGGAGGCAGGAAAAAGAGCACAATCAGTTAAGAAACGTAGACTAGGAACACATGAAATCAAACAATACATAATATGATCGTTCAAGTGCCGATTAAGAAGGCATGGAATGACTCAGTGTAGAGGTGTTTGATCGTTGTTAGGAATGATGAGCAATGCATATGGACCGCGCCCGAACTGGGACGCGATTCGGGGACGAACGATTGTGAGTCGAACGCCTTGGGCATTACGCTACCGGGCAGGCTGTGAACGGTTTGTTCAACTTCACCACATGATCATGTTGCACATATCCGTGAGTGATTTGCACGGCCACGGGCCGCTAGCGCACACCAATCCACCCCTACTCATAGATCACTTCTGTGCACGTAGCCCAAGTACGACGAACGCTTTCGATATGACCTACACAGCTTCCTTACTTCGTATGTGTTAGTAGTACGAGATTGAATGTTTTGATCAAATAATTCACCATGTGATATGATCGTTCAAGTGCCGATTAAGAAGGCATGGAATGACTCAGTGTAGATGTGTTTGATCGTTGTTAGGAATGATGAGCAATGCANTGTGCTCAGTTCTGCTGTACGGTTGCGAGGCATGGAGTATGTGCAGCGAAGATTTTCATCACTTGGAGGTTTTTGATTACCGATGTTTACGTAGAATCGCAAGGAATGAATGGACTGACCGCGTGAGTAATGTGCCGGCTAAAAATCTGGTATTTGGTGCCGGTTCTCAGAATACCTTATTTTAGCGCATGAAACTTAGTAGACTACGCTGGTTGGGTCACTTGCTGCCTATAGCAAACACTCGTGGACCACATCGTGCCCTATTTTGTGTCCCTCCCAAAGAGTGGGAAAATCCATGTGGAGGTAAACAGATGACGTGACAACGTGGAATCATAAAATGTACAGCAAACGTGGGTAAAGTAGGTGTCTGAAGTCTTCGGGGTTGGAGCTAGAAAGATCAGTCAACTAGCTGACTGGAGTCGCTCAATGATATGACAATGAACGGTGAACAGTGGCGATCGTGTTGTTATTTTTGGTCTAATTAGAATGAGTGATTCGTATATACGGTTAGACCGCATTCCATGTGCGGGTTACCGCGGTAGCCTTTCTTTCCGCCTTTTTAGGTTTATTCGCCGTTCTCCGAGTATATTCACTGACTGATTTTCGCATGAACGTTTTTGGCCGTTCTTTCGATTGCAAAAGTGACCTTACACAGTACAAAACTGTTTATCAATCTAGTCCTACCCTTCCCACCCTATTTTCTTAGCCATTACGCTTTTGAGCACGCTCTGAATGGTTTTGTTCAAATTCACCACATGATGTTGCACATATCCGTCACTGATTTGCACGGCTACTGGCCGCTAGCGCACACCTATCGGCCCCTACTCATAGATCACTTCTGTGCACGTAGCCTAAGTAAGACGAAGGCTTTGGATATCACCTACACAGCTGCTCATGATTCATAACAAGGATGAAACAGCTGTACAATGCTTCCATGCTTTCTTTATGCTAAGCTGAGCGATCATATCACATGGTCAATTATTTCACCAAAACATTCAATCTCCTACTACTAAAATGTATCAAGTAATCAAGCTCTGCAGGTCATATACAAAGCCTTGGTCGTACTTAGGCTACCTGCACAGAAGTCATCTATGAGTAGGGGTCGATCGCCAAGAACTAGCGGACAGTAACCGTGCAAACCAGTGACGGATAGGTGCAACGTGCTCATGTGGTGAAGTTCAACAAACCGTTCACAGCCTATCCGGTAGCGTAATGGCTAAGGCGTTCCACTCAGAATCGTTTGTCCGGGGTTCGCGTCCTAGTTCGGTCGCGGTGCATATGCACTGCTGATTATGTCTAACAAGGATGAAACAGCTGTACACTGCTTTCATGGTTTCTTAATCGTGAGTTGAGCGATCATATCACATGGTGAATTATTTCAATTCAGCTATACCTAAATGCTTACCAGTGTGAAGCAACAAACCCTAAGATTCGATTAGCACAGGGAAAATCCAGATTTAAATATAGCTAGGAACACGCGTGGGATATGTATCGACTTTTATGGCCAAACCGAACGCCCGAAGTTTTGTCTTTCTTGCATTCGTGCGTCGCTATTGATCGACCCACGCGACTTTATCAAGGCGTTTAAGCACCAATGGTCGACTGTATACACGTGAGCAACGAACTTTTAAAAACATGCTTGCAGCAAAATGGTCTTAGTTTTCTCTTCTCCAGCTCCATCGGTTAAGAGAAATGGAATAAGTCCAATGCGATATACAATCGGGCTATAGGTTTTTAACGCTGTTTAGAATGAGACTTCCCAGGCTATAGTTTTTTTTCGTCCGTAGCGACGTCTAGTGGTATTCGGTTAGGCGGATTCAAGTGCTTACCAAAGTTCATGATTGTCTGGTGGGTGCGGTGAAATTTTTGATTCGTATGCATCCAAAACGCTAACAAACTTTGAGGACTTCAAAAGATAAGACCAACCCCTAAACAACAATCCCCAGATAAAAAAAAACAAAAAAATGTCTTTATGCGCTTATCGAAGTAAACAATGATAAATACACACCGAAGATCTTGTGAATCTCCATCAATTTTCCAATATAAAAAAGATAGAGACGCTACTCTAAGGCGCTCATAAGGTGCACTTATTCTGCCTAGAATCTCGAAGAGCTACCGACGGACGCGATACAGACATGCTAGTAAAAGTTCGGTCGATCCGGAGAGGATGACAAACTGTGCCAGATAAAGGTTTGTTGGAGTCAGCTATTTGGTTTCCAGGATATTTTCATGATCTATTGCTGTTTGTACCAAACGTCGTTCGTTAATCTCATCCGCCTTCCAACCCAAATCGCACAGACCTAAATAGGGGTTAAACACCGAAAACAGAGGTTAGGAACTTAGCAAAACCGCCATTCTTAGGTAATATCGGTTTTCAAAACTACTGGCAAGCATTTCCCTGACTACTGCCATCGGGCAATGGATTTCGATAAGCCGAGCAAGATCGTAGTCTGTTTTTACAAAAACATCACAAAGGACCCGTAAAAGTGAGCCTATCAGTTTTATTATCGTTCAGGTTTAAACAGCGGGGCAAACACAACTGCCCGCTGTCTTTCTCCAACAGTTACACGTTGATATAGGAAAAACGAATAGGCACAAAAGGAAAAGGATTAAATCTGCAGGGGCGGGAAACGAAATAAATGGCATAGTATCCAACACACGCAGTACAGTCTAAATGTGCAAACATACTTTTCTTACTCATTCTGAATCGAAAGTAAGTGACAACAGAATCGCCACTGTTCACAGCAAACTGGAAATTGGTTGACAAGTCTGTCGGACCCCAAACATGAAAACTTGGAAACAATCGGTACGGTAGACATCATCATCATCATCGTTCAGCGTTAAACAACAAGGCAAGTCTCACTGACCGCTGCCTATTCCCAAAAGTTACAAGTTTCCGTAAAGAGAAAAATATCCAAGGGGAACAGGGAGTGGACCTACACAGTTAGGAAAAGATAAGGTGCCGCTGCAGCGAACATACGGAACATAGTCTAACTGTACAGATGCACTATTTCAATCGTTCTGATTCGATAGAAAATGACAACAAAATCGCCACTGTTCGCTGTTCACTGCTATATTCTTCAGTGTCTCCAGTCAGCTAGTTGACTGATCCTCCGAGCGCCAGCCACGAAGACTTGAGACACTTAATTTACCTAGTTTCGCTGTACATTTTTTCATCCCGCGTTGCCACGTCATCTATTGGCCTTCACATGGCTTCTTCCATTCTTTGGGAGTGACGCAAAATATGGCATGATGTGGTCGACGAGTGTTCACCATACGCAACACGTGACTCAACCAGCGTAGTCTACCAAGCTTGACGCGCTGTGATAGAATATTATCTAACCCGGCCCCCAGTACTCAGTCCCTAACCCGTACAATGCTCAAGAGGCCACTCCATCCAATCCTAGGGGCGCTAAGTAGACATCGGTGACCGAAAACCTGTAAGCAATGGGCATCTTCCGCATGTCTCTATGCCTCCCAACCACACAGTAGGAACGAACTCACTGCGACACAGTGCAATCGACCTTTTAACTGCAGCAAAACATTAAGCCAGCGCCACAAAAGCTTCGGTAGGTGCAGAGTATGCAATTCTTTGTAGATTCATGGGTGAGGGGGGGGGGGTGAACGGTTACTGCTGAGTCCAGAGGCCAAACAGGAGAACGATTAAGGTTTTTAACAAAACCCTTGGATCCTAACAATAACCTGACCACGGGATAGTGGAGCGTAGCTGAGTGAAGCCCTATCTACTTAGATCAATTAGTCTTGCATTCATTTTTCCCGGATGTGTTGCAACTCTATTCAATCCCCAACCTGGAGGACTAGGAGACTACTTCGTCAAAGCTTTACCCAATGACCTTCCGGACATAACTGAGCCGTCGACCTCAGATAAACCATCCCGTATAGCTCGTGGGTCATGGAAGCGGGCAACCCACCACGCCCTGTCAAGGTGCAGTCTCAGGTGTGATCCCCACTAGGGAATGGAACTAAACTATGGTCGACGAATCCATGCGGAACTAAAAAATCAGTCGGTCCGCAATTACTAATGTTTAAGGTGAGAGCAACAAATCTGGCACATCCAATGGACAGGTCACTGTGCAACTAAAAAACTCAAGATGTCTACTCTAAATCATGGTATGGTACCACATCAATTATTTGAGAATAAGTATTAAACAGATCATTTCTAAATTCAAACATGGGTCTCGTTGTCGTTTAGTGAGGAGCGAGGTCTGTGATAAATAGGCCTAAGTACAGTGCAGACAATTTAGAATTACCAATACTTGTAAAACGCAATGTGCAAAGTCAAAGAGCACAGGTCGTCTGTTAGCCTCGTAACGAGTACTTTTGCATTAGTTTAGCAAACATGTTGTGGGAACCGTAAAGGAACCTGTTTTGTAATGAGCAGCCAAAATAAACCTAAAATCATTCAGCGAACTGGCAACACAACTTTGTCCTACAGGGTTCTCTCGAAGATGTTCATTCCTTCGAATGAGTGAACTCATCCAGACTAGAATTTAGTATTATTGTTAAACCACTTCCCAACAGCGAACGCTCAAGTCGACAGAAAACACCTGGGGAGCACCAGTTTAGCAGCAATTTTTATTAGTTTTTGATGAGGCAAAACCTTACCTGCATGTTATAGTCACAAAAATATCGTCGATTTGGAACCAACGCTTTCCAGCACAACTTTCAATAGCGTGATTCAGTGAAAACAAAATACAGTAAAACTATACATGGCATTTGTAAATGCATTCTCTCTGTAAGATGGCAAATAGGAACTTTAGTCATGACAATTATTGTGGCAAGTTCTCTATAGAATGTTTTTCAGATACAGAACACAAGCGTAGTTCCGCCGTCTTGGGTTATACCACCTGAATAGCGTGCATCATCGGTTCCGACCATTCGGCCAGACTACTAGATTTACTTTGATTACCAGACAGATTGCTCCTATGTTCAGACTAACGATTTCCTACTGGTTCGAAAGTGTAACCGCAATTCATTCAAATGGGAAAATCAAACACGACCTGTGAACATAGCTGAAGTTAATTTTGAAAAAGGTAAGTCTGTTCAGAAAGGCGTGGGCGGAGATTATCGAGTACACGGATCGACCAGTCAGTAATTATGTATGCCATAACTAATTACATTATTAAAAACAAACCAAGCAAACGATATCAGTGGGACCATTCGAAGGCACAAAACCATAAACTTGTGTATTATTATAAATTACCGCCGCACTTACAAGGACTTCGTTTGTAAGTATTTCCAACAAACGAACAAGGAGGTAACCGCTCCTCAGATCCAGGAATAAATCTTGAACCCAGCAATTGCGCTGAAAACGTGACAGATTTAGAAAACAGGAAAACACAATAAGTAGACACGATCAAGTAGGGAAGCAGCACTGCAAATATGAAATAAAACCGAGGAAACTGAATGAACCGCAACCAGACTGCACCCTCATGGGCGACATGATAAAGGGAATCAGACAGGACAGTCCATCCGGAGTCAGGTTTTGTCAAACCTGGAGGGGCAATTCTCTAGCGTGTGACTGCTCCACCAAAAGACAAAAACACAAATTAAGTGAACAGAACAAAAAAAACAAAAGGAAAACGATGCGAACCACTATTTTACCCAAAAGCACCTTGAACTCCGACGCGATTAGATCAAATCACTGGAAGTGGAATTGATGAAACCCTTATAATAAACCATTTGGGAACAAGTGAGATAATAGCATTAAGATAGCAGAAACTCTCTGAAAGTGAGTTAAACTAAGAGTTGTATCGTCATACCTCAGGTCGGATTAGGGCTTTTGACCAATCTTTGCCATCTTTATTAGAATGCGACAAGGCCATCCTATGCTCTCATTTCTCCTCAACCTTGTTACAGAAGATGTGCTATAGAACACTTTGTCTGGCTTATTAGACAGTGGACTGTGCCAATGGTGTCGCGTTGATCAGTGACAGTGCTTAGTTAAGTCTACACGTTTTGAATTTCCCGCTGATTGACGTATCTAGGCACGGTATGCGCTTTGCATCCCAAATTTCAAAGTACCTCCTCATGATTGGTAGATGCTTTTGAATTTACGTATCCTTTGTGGAGATCAGAAACAGATAGAAAACAGACTTGTGGACTTTGAGAACTTAATTAAAACTGGTGGACGTTTTCGGAGAGAGGTCATATCAAAGATAACGGAAGACACAGCCGTCTTTGCAAGCCTCCAACACTTACGGTGACATCATGACATCCGCATTTCTCTGTAATATGTCGCAATTCTTAGTGTTCATTATAGTTTCGGGACTTGGCCTTCCCATTCCGATAATGCTCGGAGACCTTCTGTATTCAACCATGGATATCTCTGAAATATTGGATGAGTCTGTGAGGAACATCGCGTGGGAAATGACGAGATGCCCCGTCGAGTATTGAGGGCAAGCAGAACCTGACCAAAGTAATCGGTCTACACAGTCTTCGGTGACCTGGACACATTTGTGTATGCCTGCCCGTTATTTTGCAACATCAATTGGCCATCGATCCTAACTTCCGCAGGCTATTGCTTGTTCCCACGAACGCTAGTGGAAAGGGCCAGATTGAACAGAAGCAAACTCTCTTTTACCAGCCAAAATCAAAGCGCCTGCATCGGTCTTCTATGATCAATAATCACTGATCGATTGTTGTGCTGGCCAATTCTCCTCGTCGCTATTAACTGATTTTCTCGTGTGGAATTTAGCTCAGCTTATCGATTGGCAGAGTCCGTGCGACGTCACCGCAGCTGTATTGATCTTGAACTAAAGAAACACATACAGAGAGTCAACATCCACCACCCTTACAACTATGCTGCGATAACCAAGCAGTAGTGAAAAAAGTTGGGTTAATTTATCGTGGTGCTTCCACCTCAAATAAAAAGGGAGGGAATTTTTGCCCAATCTTGTTCCACATAACATTACTTTGAGAGATAAACGATTGTAAAATGTCAATCCGAATATTAATCAGTGAAATGAGATGATTTTCATCGGCGAGAGTATTCAAAGCAAGTGAATGAATTCGCATGGAAATGGAAGGAAACATCCGCGAATATGAAGTAGAATAATCAAATACCGAACGGACGTGCGAAGACCACTTCATATATTCAGTTAAGGCCATGCGTTTCACCTAGAAAATATTTTTGGTACTAATGTGCATTGCCTTAGAGATCGTAACTAAATTAAATATAACAGAGAAATATGGAACGCAGGAAAACCATAATTACGGAAGAAATGACCGGATGGGAAAGGATGAGGGACTGGGTATCAATCATTTATCTTTTATTTCCTTTATTAATGAAATAACAATGCACATCTTTTTTTTCAAAAAAGGGGCCACGGCCAACGGAGGGCTGCTTTAAAGGCCCATAAACCTCAGTATTTTACTCTAACGGACTAGGTCACGATGCAACCTCACGAAATGTGCCCAAGAG
>LUCM01008941.1:0-43715 GCA_008360955.1 Fasciolopsis buskii | reverse complement strand
GAACTTCTTGCGAGCACTGTACTCGCATACCTGCGACCGCGTTAGGGTATACGATGAACTACCAGGTTCATTCGAAACGACCAGCAATGTTTGCTAAGGAAGTTCCATCTCTTGGTTCTTGTTCAACTTCGTGATGAATGAGGTAATGGGAAATACGTTAGGATGTCTCCAGGACGAAGGGAGTCGAACTGGTAAATGTAGAGAAGCCATGTGACCCAAATTGCGCAGACAACGCCGTGTGCCTGTTCGAATCTGCGGACCATGCACGTGCACGTATTTTGCACTTTCAAAGTGTAAAGTGATGTTACAAGACTGGATGACAGTAGATCCGAAATCGAAAATGGGTGCAGAGGAACTAACGATTGTCGACCGTTTCAACTGCCTTGGTAGCTGCGTGCTGAACGATGGTAGCATGGCAATGGAAGTGACCACGCGGGCATCCGAGGCTCGGGGGCGTACGCTGGACTGAAGCACTGGCGGCGTCGACCTGAAATATTTCACTGAAGTCGAAAGGTCGTTTGTATTGCAACTCTGTGTGCTCAGTTCTGCTGTACGGTTGCGAGGCATGGAGTATGTGCAGCGAAGATTTTCATCACTTGGAGGTTTTTGATTACCGATGTTTACGTAGAATCGCAAGGAATGAATGGACTGACCGCGTGAGTAATGTGCCGGCTAAAAATCTGGTATTTGGTGCCGGTTCTTAGAATAAGGTTGCCTAATGTTCAATCCAGTAAGACACCACTGAGATGAATATTGAGGTCCGATCTCGAAAAACGTGTAGATCTGCTAGAGACTAACATATAGGAATATTTCCAGGGATGCACCCAAGATTGAATAGAAAGCTTAACCTTTAAAAAATCAAACAGAACCAAATGGATAGCGACAAAATATGACTTTTTTTTACTTCACCAGCAAACGTTATCGGGAACTACGGACGTTACAGGAGCAGTGTCAGTTAAAAGATGGCATCTGACGACGACGGTGCCACAGAATATTTCTTCAAGACTGGCATGATCCTGTACTTGTATTGACTCCTTGTGGTGATCGATTAGAGATGATCAGTAGCTTCAAAATATCAGGAGCTTGATCACATTCGGCGGAGATTTCTAGGAGAAGGTCTCATCACGAATTGTGAAAACCAGAGCAGATTTTGTGAACCTGCGGCAATTGTGGCGCCGTCATGACATCCGGCTCTCCTTCAAGGGAAGAGTGTACAATGCCAGTTCGTAGTCTTCTACTTTACGGTTGCGAGACTTAGCCTATCCTCGTTGAGGATGCCCGGCGACTTTCTGTTTTCGACCTCTGATGTCCCCGAAGCATTGCTCGTGTATTGAGCACAGACAATCGTCATCTGGCTGAGATAATCGTTCTGTATCACCTTCGGTGGCTTGGACACGTATTGTGTATGCCTGTCCATCGTCTACCTTTCCGCTCTTCTTTTGCACGTGCTGGGTAAGGCTGGAAGAAGCGACGTGGTGGTCAGAATGTGACTTAGAGTAGAGGTATGGAGAAGTTAGCTTCGGTTTTGACATCTGTTGGTACATTGCGCCTTCCTGGTTGGGGCCCAAAAGATGAGGGCTGTTGTTGGTTAGACACGCTGGGAGATATGGCTTGGAGCCGAAGTCAGTGGCAGGAATGCTGTATGGCCTGTCTGTAGAACTCGTCTTCCTTAAAAATATTGGAAACAAAATATTACAAAATGTTTACTGCGAAAACGCCAAAAGAGCTCAGGATTAATCGTCTATCTTTTGTGAGATTCCATTTGCATGTTGTTGCGCTTGCACCGTGGTGATTCTCATAGAAACATGTAACTGCGGTCAAGGCAGCTGTCAGCGGGGCTTGCCCCGTTGCTTAACACTGACGGATGACGATGTCGATGAAGATGATGAGAACTATGTAAAAACTAGAATTTATACTAAAAACTAATTAAGTACAGGTAAGTATAGGGCCTCGAATAGGCACAGAAAGCAACGAAATTCATACTAGCGTATAAGTTGACTTCATTTCTGGGAGACTAAGGTTTAACAAGATTGGATAAGTGATGTTGAGGTCCATTTTCTTGCTAAATGAGCCGAGTCGAAATAGTCTAAATCAGGCATGATGAAAGAACCAGTACAAGTTCAATAAAGACTGGCATAAAGTGCACCAGTAATGGCAAAGAAGTGAGGACGTAAGGGCGCATAAATGATTTCAGGAGGCATTCACTTAAAGGATCACGCGAACTAAGATGAAAATTAGTTTATCAGTAACCAAAGCGAACTTACTTTTGAGAGGTGGTGGTTGACCCAGTTTGTGAAAACTTTCTTCTGAATTGCATCCCTTTTATCTGCAAATAAAATTCAGAAGTTCAAGTAAAAATTCAACGAATCTTACGACTTCAAAAGCGACCCAACAGATGACAATGATGTTGGATAGCAAGATCTAAGCTGAAGGACAGCGGTCACAACAGGGCTTGCTCTGCTGTTTAAAGCTGAACGAGAGTGATGATGACGATGGTGTCCGAGTGGTTCGAACGATCTGTTATCGTAACGAACGAACGCAGCTCCCCGAAACACCATAAATCAAAATTGAGACTCACAACGAGGGACTGAATGAAGAAGGAGTAAGATAAGAGTAGGTAGCAGAAAAATATTGCTCATTATCAAGCAAAACAACGAACCTTTATAAGAACTTTTGGTAATGTTGACCGATTTCGATCATGCCATAAGGAGAGCGACTTACGAAGACAGGACCAACCCCTCTTCACTAAGACTTTGTCTCGCCCCAGATAAGAATAACGTTCTACTGGTGTTGTTCAAACTTTAGTCTCTGTGGGTCTGTGACGAAAACAAAACTGTTCCTAAACCCAGTTTTATCATGATGCCCGTTAAAACGAGAATAATCGAACAAACTAATACCACAATTAATATGACCGCAAAAAATGAAAAAAGATGGGAAGAAACCTATTATTAGGGCTGCCCAATTCAGTAGGAATTAATAAGGTTGGCTAATGTTCAATCCAGTAAGACACCACTGAGATGAATATTGAGGTCCGATCTCGAAAAACGTGTAGATCTGCTAGAGACTAACATATAGGAATATTTCCAGGGATGCACCCAAGATTGAATAGAAAGCTTAACCTTTAAAAAATCAAACAGAACCAAATGGATAGCGACAAAATATGACTTTTTTTTACTTCACCAGCAAACGTTATCGGGAACTACGGACGTTACAGGAGCAGTGTCAGTTAAAAGATGGCATCTGACGACGACGGTGCCACAGAATATTTCTTCAAGACTGGCATGATCCTGTACTTGTATTGACTCCTTGTGGTGATCGATTAGAGATGATCAGTAGCTTCAAAATATCAGGAGCTTGATCACATTCGGCGGAGATTTCTAGGAGAAGGTCTCATCACGAATTGTGAAAACCAGAGCAGATTTTGTGAACCTGCGGCAATTGTGGCGCCGTCATGACATCCGGCTCTCCTTCAAGGGAAGAGTGTACAATGCCAGTTCGTAGTCTTCTACTTTACGGTTGCGAGACTTAGCCTATCCTCGTTGAGGATGCCCGGCGACTTTCTGTTTTCGACCTCTGATGTCCCCGAAGCATTGCTCGTGTATTGAGCACAGACAATCGTCATCTGGCTGAGATAATCGTTCTGTATCACCTTCGGTGGCTTGGACACGTATTGTGTATGCCTGTCCATCGTCTACCTTTCCGCTCTTCTTTTGCACGTGCTGGGTAAGGCTGGAAGAAGCGACGTGGTGGTCAGAATGTGACTTAGAGTAGAGGTATGGAGAAGTTAGCTTCGGTTTTGACATCTGTTGGTACATTGCGCCTTCCTGGTTGGGGCGAATGCTGTATGGCCTGTCTTTAGAACTCATGGCCCTTGAAAACAATCCAAAAACCACTACCTTCAACCTACTCCATTCTTTTGCCAATGATGCCGTTCTTCATTGTTCTTTTTCTTGCCCCACTTACCGGCATACAAACACGACCACCTCTTGTGACTCTTGGTATTCCAGTGCATCTCTAAACTCTGACCTTAAACACATCTCCTACTGGGGCTCCAACAACCATATCACATTCAGCGATTCCAAAACCTCTCTTCTTTCAATTTCCGTAAAACGCTATTTGTTCTTACCACATCTAGCCCTTGACTCGTCTATTCCAAGTTCCCCAGATTCCGTTTTTCTCCTTAGCTTATCCATCAGTTCCTCATTATGTTGCTCTTGTTTCTTAACTGAGGCTGCTTTTCGCGCTGCGCGCAAAATTGGCTTTCTGTTCCATATCAGGCGTTTGTTTCCCCCGCGGATGCATTGCGCCTTCCTGGTTGGGACTTAAAAGATGAGGATTGTTTGTTGGTTGGAGACGCTGAGAGATATGGCTCGGAACCGAAGTCCGTGGCACGAGAGCTGTATGGCTTGTCTTTACTACTCGTCCCCGTTGAACATAATCCAGAAGTAACCAAGAAATCACACAATATTTACGAGGGGAGCAGAAAAACATGTTTGTCCTCGTTCTGTGAAGTTCCACCTACACGTTGTTCCTCTGGCATCATGTTAGACTAATAAAGCATAACCAAAGGGAACTCCCGGTGATTACTGCGTCATACCCTATTGTATTTTTACACTAATCGGAAGTCATCCAGTGCTCAATGAGAACCCTGACAATCGGAGAAGGAAGATGAGCGTTTAAATTACTGGTATTATGACGACCACTGAACTGTCACAACGAGATTGCACTGTGACGTGGTGTCACGACTTGCTTGCATCCATGACCCAACGAGCTATATACGATGGCTTATCTCAAGCCGAAGATCCAATCATGCCTGGGTAAAGGCCTGACCAATTAGTCTCCTAGTTCTCCCGACCGGGGGTTGATCTGATCATCTTCTTCATCTTCATCTTCATCAACATTATCATCATCATCGGCTACTACCTTTTCCTCAAGGTGACATTTTTCTACAAAAATATAATTATCCCAGAGGAACAGGGAGTGGACCTACACATGTGGGAAAGGATAAGACGCTGCTGTAACCAACACGCGGAACATAGTCTAACTACAAATACCCAATCATTCTGATTCGATAGAAAATGACGACACGTTCGCCACTGTTTACCGTTCATTGTCATATCCTTCAGCGACTCCAGTCAGCTAGTTGACTGATCTTTCTAGCTCCAACCCCGAAGACTTCAGACACCTACTTTACCCACGTTTGCTGTACATTTTATGATTCCACGTTGTCACGTCATCTGTTTACCTCCACATGGATTTTCCCACTCTTTGGGAGGGACACAAAATAGGGCACGATGTGGTCCACGAGTGTTTGCTATAGGCAGCAAGTGACCCAACCAGCGTAGTCTACTAAGTTTCATGCGCTAAAATAAGGTATTCTGAGAACCGGCACCTACCACTAAATTCCGAACGTTCAGATTACTCACCCAGTCACTTCATCAAATCCTCTAACCGACGATCACACGCATGCTTCATGCCTCACAACCATACAACGTAACTGAGCCCACTGCGGCGCAATACAAACGACCTTTTAACTTCAGTGAAATATCAGGTCGACGCGACAAGTGCTTCAGTTCAGCGTAAGCTGCTCGAGCCTTGGATCAGTTTAGCCGGCCGCACGCCGGCGTCCGCAGCTGCGAGTCCTTTGGAGGTGTCACTTGATCCCGACGGAAGTGGAAGTGCAGTCAAATATTCGGCTTCTGAAGAGGAAGAAAACAGCTGGTCCCAACGACCTTCCCCAGTTCCTTTCAAATTAGGTTGTAAGGCTCTGGAGAAATCACTTACCTCCTTGATTCATGATATTTGGAACGAGGAGCGTATTCCTTTATTGTGGAAGGAGGCACTGATTGTTCACATTTTCAAGAAGAGCACACGGAGTGACTGTAGCACTTATCGTGGGATTAGTTTAATTCCGATAGTTACTAAGATGTTAGCGTTGATAGTTTTGCGTCGTTTCAGACGGATTCGTAAGAGAAACATCCGCGAACTGCAGGCCGGATTTCGGCCAGGTCGAGGTTGCATGGATCAAATATTCACTCTTCGACAATTACTGGTAGTTACCATCGTAGGCTTTCCCCACTTGAAAGGTGCTTTCGATTCTGTAGATCGGACAGCACTATTCAGTGCTATCCACCGGAAGGGTATGCCAACGAAGTTTATGAATTTGTTGCAAGCATTGTACTCACATAACTATGGTCGCGTTAGGGTATACTGCAAACTGTCACGTTCATTCGAACCGACTGGCGGAGTTCGATAAGGGTGTCTCCATTCTTGTTCAACTTCGTCATGGACGAGGTGACGGAAGATGCTTTAGGAGATCTCCGGGACGTAGGAGTCGAACTGGCAAGTGGAGGGAAGCTATGCGACCTACATTACGCAGACGACGTCGTGTGCCTGCTCGAGTCTGCGGACCATGCACAATGCGCACTAGATAGACTGTCGAGTTCGGTTGCTCGGTTTGGCATGCACCTTGCACCTTCAAAGTTCCAAGTGCTGTTGCAGGACTGGACGACAGTAGTGCCGAACTTGATACTAGATGGAGAGGAACTAACCATTGTGGACAGTTTTAATTATCTTGGTAGCCGGGTGTCGAAGGATGGTAGCTCGGGAGTGGAGGTAGATAGGCGTATATCCAAGGCTCGTGCAGCTTACGCTGGACTGGAAGCACTTGTGGTGTCGACCTGATATTTCACTGAAGTTAAAAGGTCGTTTCTATTGCGCCGCAGTGGGCTCAGTTACGTTGTATGGTTGTGAGGCATGAAGCATGCGTGTGATCGTCGGTTAGAGGATTTGATGAAGTGACTGGGTGAGTAATCTGAACGTTCGGAATTTAGTGGTAGGTGCCGGTTCTCAGAATACCTTATTTTAGCGCATGAAACTTAGTAGACTACGCTGGTTGGGTCACTTGCTGCCTATAGCAAACACTCGTGGACCACATCGTGCCCTATTTTGTGTCCCTCCCAAAGAGTGGGAAAATCCATGTGGAGGTAAACAGATGACGTGACAACGTGGAATCATAAAATGTACAGCAAACGTGGGTAAAGTAGGTGTCTGAAGTCTTCGGGGTTGGAGCTAGAAAGATCAGTCAACTAGCTGACTGGAGTCGCTGAAGGATATGACAATGAACGGTAAACAGTGGCGAACGTGTCGTCATTTTCTATCGAATCAGAATGATTGGGTATTTGTAGTTAGACTATGTTCCGCGTGTTGGTTACAGCAGCGTCTTATCCTTTCCCACATGTGTAGGTCCACTCCCTGTTCCTCTGGGATAATTATATTTTTGTAGAAAAATGTCACCTTGAGGAAAAGGCAGCGGTCAGTGAGGCTTGCCTTGCTGTTTAACGCTGTACGAAGATTAGGAGGAGGGTGACTTAACTGGTACACATCTACATGGACGTAGACGTTAGGCCTCATTATTATTCTGAAGACCACGATGGATATCGTAGCTGTTCGCGCCTAGTGTTCTTTTCGAATACAGTTTCATACTCCGAGAGTGCACAAATTTCCAGAATCCTGGTTGTATCATCAGAAGTGGGTATGAGTGCCATAAACCTCAAGATGTTTTCGTTTGTTCAAAGGTCAAAAGCCAGAACGCACAACATCTGTCCACTGACTTAGACGGTAGTACTTTTTTGACCGACCCACTGCTACATCTGACCTTCGGAAACCGCATCTTTTTTACCCGTCTTCATCTTGTTACTTTCCTTCTCAATGAAAAGAAAGTTCACACTATTTTTGAGAAAGGTGACACGGCAAACAGACTGCCAAGTGAGGAAGTTGATCAGCTGTCTAATTAACCGTACTCTTTGCCTATTGGGCTTCATCTAGGAAGAAAAGCACGAACCGAGGACAAAGCAGGAGCTACATTTTTGATACCCCCCCTGGGTCAATCAGCAGATTGACCGCCACGTTGCCTCTTCCAGACTTACTCAACAGCCACGAAAACAGTGAGGGTACAAGAATGATGAGCATATGAGAAACACAAGTGTGTCATCTGAGGCGATATAGAGCGACTTCGTAGGCAGTTAAAACTACCAAGCGCATGATGCCGTTTCACTTTTACAAAGCCAAAAAAACGCAATCAGCAGTTATCAAATCTGTCCGGCAGGTTTAAATCCATCTACCTATGAACATCAGGTGGGACCTAACTGCTTAAAGACACTAACAGCTACCCTAGAAGCAGATCGAATATTCCACTGGAGAAGAGATTCTGTTCAGGAGAGCACATTCGAAATGCCACAATACACCAAGGTGAATAAAGGTTTTAAAGGATTATGATCGGCTGCTCATATTGCGTTTCATAGGATGGGCTGGATCGTCTCCGATTTTTAGGTTACCTGATCGAAATGTGACGACTGTACAGACCGAGGATATACAACAACAGTTTAAATCGGTTATTGAAAATGCAGAGGAACGAGGCAGAGAAAAGAGATTTGATTAAAAACCTTTTTCATGTGAGCCCTTCGAGATATAAAGCTATCTTCCCCGCATGCATAAAAAATATGCATGCGCAAAGAGCATCCGAGGTACCTGGCGATAGTGAAAGAGCGATTATTTATGTCGGCACGACTATAATCACTTAACACAGGAAATTAAACAGCCGTTCCTCAAGTGATGTTGCCAATGGAATCCAGAAGCCTTGAGGAGACCGGAAGTTAGATAGAGACAACCGTCAAACACTATCGGTGCGAGGCAGTCAGGTTTTCCAACCGGGAAGAACAAGATGAATCGCGATACTGCTCATCTGGAGTCCACGAGACAACAATATGAAAACTAAGCAATTCTGGAACACAACACTTGACTGCAACAGACTTCATTACATGCAGACCTCGCCCATTACAGCAAATAAATTAACAATATAAAACCCGAAGTATGTAATATCATTTAATGAGACACCGTAAAACCTAAGTCATTACTCCTATTCAGTAGGAAAGCAGAACCCACCAAGTACTTGTTTACCAAAGTTGTGAACCAGAAGTGCATCTGTAGCGACCTAGAGGTGACTACGTATGATTATGCAAAATACCTTACCAAAGCACTTGAACAATTCATTAATAACCGTAGCTTAGCGTTAGGAAGTTTGTTTGCAGTTCAACACCACAGGATTGCGAGTGTAGTTTGTTCGCGTGCGAAAACATCAAGTGAGTTCCGTCAGTTGGAAAACATGATTTTGATTGCCCTGCTTGCGGAAGGTTGAATCCTTAGCTTCCCTGGAAGTTCAAGAGATCCGTATCGATTTAGGTGCAACACAATGCCAGAATGCCTTTTACAATAAACATGCCATTTACGCGTTTCCTGAATACCTCGAAAACACCGGAACCTTTGATTTGCTGATCGGTCCTTCAAGTTCGCACACGGGAGTAATTATTAGCTGTGGCTTGCCGCAGTCCCATGAAGTGTTTATTGAGGCGGTGTTTGAAACCACTACTGTTGCCTTCTTCATCCATAAATGCAGGGAATGAGTTCCAAAACGAGATGGCTCTCCTAGGCAAACGACACACCAGCGGAAGTTTCGTTGGACTTTGCTTCAGTAGAATGTGATGACTGCGCGTCAGGCTACAGGTTTGAAGTGGAAAGCCAGCAAGAAGTTTCGCATCCAGATCACCACGATGAATCTTCCAGACGGATTAACGGAAACTCTACTTAAAACCCTAAGACATTCACTAGTCCTGTTTATATGAGCTCCGCTTTGACTGCTTAGTGGCAGTTGTGATGCACGCATCTAATTACTTCTGATGATCGTAATACGTGGGACTGAATATTTTCTGCATCAAGTATGTCTACCAGCAAGTAAGACAGACGTCCATGAGCGTGCAAGCCTTCAGAGGGCATTGAGCCCTCAAGTCAGTTTGTACCAGGTGATATGAAACGAAAAGCCGTTTGGAACAGCGGAAAGACGAAGTTATTGATAAGAGTAATGAGCTCACAAACTATGTATATACCAGGGTTGAATTCCCTGCGTGAAACAAGTAAATGCAGAGAAAGCCCCTGTATCAAAACCTGCGGCATAAAAATTCATACACTAGCAAAATTACCTGCAATTTTTATAACAGCACGATCAGCTGGATCTAACTGAAGAACACTAAGAGATAACTGGACTCGACCAAGGTCAAAATCACCGGGGAAGAATGGGTTCGCCGGTTCACTGAGTGTGGGAAAAGAGTTAGGAAATTTATTATCCTGTGACGCTAGTGAGATCCATGGCTGGGAATGAGACTGTGAACGGCAACCCCTCAGATTTTCGGCAGCCCGGACGCCCTCTGACATCAGTGGCGGCTGAGAACAAAATGACGCCACTCGAAGTATTACTCTCCAATTAACATTGAGTGCGAACAAACACATAGGTCAGAACATTTCAGTTAACACACTATTGAAATGACCCAAATGGTCAAACGCGATTCCAGATTTCTTTCGATAGCATGCATAAAAAGTGGTACGCACCGCTTCAAGCGTCCGCTTTGCGGTACCCCTGGTGTTCCATTCATGAACCGTTTTCCTTGCAATTTGCAATACACTTGTGGCAATTGATCAATCAACCAAGCATTCCCTTTGAATTAGTTGGGAAATATGCCGCTGATATTATCTCACCAAATGGCGGTCTAATTCCATATTAAAATTCTTGCCTTAACGTTAGCTCTATACAGCATTTTCCTATCCGGCTGGCACATTGTTGCTGAAGAAGCACGCTCTGGATGTCATCCGGGGGCGTGGCCTTTCCAGTTTAATTCCTTTTTTCTCTCTTGTGTCTTTGAGGCACTTGTGGAATCTTCCAGAAGTCCACCCAGAATCCGCACAGTTTTGAACATTCCAGATCACCCCGGGCCCCTCAATGTTCCAGTGAGAGCAGGGGAAAGTCAGTCAGGATCCGTTCATTCATGCATATAGTTGTTCGTTTTAACTCCTACAACCACGGACCTTGTTTTTGGAGGAGTGAGGAACAAGCCTCAAGCCCGCTTTCTTGCCGAGGTTTAACGAATTCCTTGAGGAGAAGAAGGAAGTTCCCTGCACTACGGCAAGACAGCACAGGTCATTACCTTTAACGCTTTCTCTTTACCTTCTTTGCAGCCAAAAAACACTGATCGTGGCAAACCAATGCCATAGTAACCTGGTTCCCAAGGTCTTCCACTATGCTCACTGCAACTATGGTGGAAAAGCCACCTACAAGTAACATCGTAATGTCCGTAATTTCCTTGAATGGAAGTGGCCTTTCCCTGCGTTACGTGGTAGATCCCATGCTTTCGCCCGGCTGATTACTAAGACGATGTCACTGCCTACATTCTCTCAGTAATAAGGCCCGGCCAGCTTAAAATCATCCGCCAGAGAAAAACTTATTGGACTGTAGAGTCGCAGACGGTTCATTCAGGAACGGCAAGTACAGCAATGTTGCGAATAATCAGCCCTGGGATACGTTACTGGTGACCATCCATGAGTCCGAACTAAAACTTACGAATCTGACGCACAAGATTCAAAGATATTTGAAGTCTGGTGCTTAGTTCAGCACCGCCTTGGCTAAAAGCTCGCAAATTAAGCGGCGGGAGGTTATGCCTTACCAAGACAAAAGCCTTACTGAAGTTGCGACGGCATAATTCCACCGGCACGTCTTCATCTCTTCTACCAGTTTTTCGTCTAAGAAGCAGGTGTTTCGGAAATCTACGTTTGACGTGGCGCGGGATGGAGTGTTGCGTAAAATGCAGAAACACGTGTCCCCTGCCGGCGCTCTCTAGCCCTTTGCAGAGGACGCTTGTCATGAGTCTCTAACTACCTGTTTGCAACCGTGAGCCACACCTCATTGCAGCCATTATTGTGGAATGGCCGTGTGCAGCTTGCACGTTGGCCCTGCCAAGGGGTCGGATGGGGGCTTGACAATCGCCAGGCGGATGTTATTAGAACTGGGTGATTTGTTAAATATTACGCTCTCTATATGTATACGACCCGTTTCTTTCGTTGTCTACAGGTAACATATTCATGGTGTTGGCGGTGGAAGATGTAAGTCTTTACGAATGCCCTTGAATGCACAGAGTGCAATTCTGAAGTAATCCCTCAATGTTTTCCCTACAGAAGTCATCTACTGAAACCGAATTTCTGCCTGCAATTAGTGGGTTGGCACTCTCCCTATCCTTTCTAATTGAGCAGAGGCATGGTATTTCGTAGACTGAATCTTGGCATAATTGATCAACAATGCCTCGCAATCGCACTTCGCGGTTTGCATTAGCCTTTTTGCCTCATTTATATGCTTGGTCTAACAAGCCCACACCGGACTGCTTTAGTAGGCTTTGAAGAATAACTAGCCCCAGTCTCAACTTTTCACATCCTTGTGTAGTCCCACATTCCCCATGCTGCTTTACATCCGTTAGTCTTCCATACGGCGGTGTACATGTGTATTGGAGTTAAACAGGGGCTCCGGCAGTACCCGCCGCACGATCTCCACACTGGGTTTATTAGTGTTACACTGAAGGTCTAACACCCATAAGGAATATTTCCTGTGTCGGTTTCCTTAAAACAGCTTACTTTGGAGTCCACACAAAGAGTGCGCGTGATGCTAACGTGATCACTTCTACAAAATGAAGGATTGGGCTGCCGCTGTTACGTATCTTCAACTTGTTTTGTGATCATGATGTCCAGTGGGGATGGGTACATCCAGCTTTATATGTATGTGTTGGCCCATGGCATTTTCATGCAGTCGGCCTGGTGACTAGTCCCTTGGTTCCCCGGTTTGCCCGTTTCAACTTGCCGGTTTATGTGCCATAAGTTTAAACCGCCCAAGGTTAGTTTCTTTTCCGCAAGTGCTTCAAAGAGTTGACTAGGCTGAATACACTAACTTCAGAATTGATGGGCGCGTACAGTTCTGACCGCCCACTTTGGCAATGCAAGCTTAACGGCGCGTAGTTGAACATTCCTGCCTCACAGTCCAGCTCTCGATTCCATGTGATTTTTCCGTTCTCTGAAGAGAACGGCCTGCTCAGCTTGGAAATCTCCCCTTCCTGTCCTGCTCACACACTGCAGAATTCTCTATCACCGCTCGGGTATGCGCTCACCTTTGGGACAGCAAACTACGTAATTGCGATGGGAGAAACTTGGAAGTCATCAGCGAACGTAATCGGCTCCACCACTTGAAACATATGCTGCATGTGCTCACATAGATTACCACCTTCCGAACCCCTTGTCTGATGCTAACGGCACAGTGACAAGATGATGTTTGCGGCTCCTTCAGTCTCGCCATGTCTCCGACCCCAGTGTATCATGTGATTTGTTACCTTGAGTTTTGCTTTCCTTGGAGTGCCTCTAGGGAGGCCACAGTTTTTGCCGTGGCTTTTCACAACGCGATGCCACCTATTACCCGCGTTTGGACTGTTTCTTGTCCCAGCGTTCTGGATTAAGCATTGAACACTTTATAAGCAACGGATAAAACGGAAAGTACACTGGATTTTATCTCTAATCTTTCCTTTTCACGAGGTTGGACTATTTTTGACAGCCTAAGAACCGCAGTTTTCGAGTGGCTCGACTTCTGGCAGTAAATTGACGGGTCGATGGCAGACCGGGGTTACTGGAGTACATTTTTGCCAATGAGTTTTCGCTCGATCTTCGTGTAGGGAGACACTGTGGACTAAGCCTTTGACAGAAAAGGAAAGAGAAATGGCCGAATGAATTGCTGGCTTTAGGTGGAGCGCCGAGCGAAGACCAACCTACTTGTAATGCCCGTCGCAAGCCGTCCGGTAATAAGTCACTATGAAGCACTAGATTACCGATGGTCCCACAGTGCAATGGGCTTCAATTCACTGTTATTGAGTTCATTTTTGAGTTTGCTGTTTCAGGCTTGCCGTGCTTGAGCCAAGACCAGGGAGCACATAAGCAAAAATAAATAAAAATATAAGTGTAATTGTCAAGGAGTAAACACGAAGAGTGAAGAAAGGCAAGAAGGAGGATGGATAACGGAACTGTGACGACAGTTGGCAGTTGATGTTTTCCGCTTGATCTAGACATTATCGATTCTGTGGAACATCCTAATAGCGACCTGATGAAGTAAATGTTCCTCGTGAATTTATGTATGCTGCTTGTAGATTTCGTTTGGTTGCGTGTTCTCACATGCTCCGGAGGCAGTTCTGCCGTTTTTGTCTTGTCCTCGTTTTTGCTGTTCTTCTTCCTATTCTTTTTTGCCCAGCTTTTCTTCTTTCCTCTTCCCCTTCCTCCCACCCGTTTTGTTAGATTCTGTTTCCCTTGTTTTTCCATTTTTGCTTTCGTCATTTGATTCGGATGGTTCAGTCATTCTGGGTTTGTCCTTGTGCTGCCAATGGAACCCCTGCTATTCACTCTTCTCTTCCCCACTATCATTAGATGGGTGCATCAGATGTTTTCGTTCCTTTTATCATTTTTGATAGACGAATTTATTCCATCATGCACTCCTAGCCGCATCCTTCAACACTTAACTGCGGGGAACGATGGAGATGTGTCGGTTCGACGACCAATAACTAGTTGGTTTGCTCAGTTTTATTCTTTCTTAGTTTCACTTTCTGTGTCCCCCGAGGGTAACCTTATTTTGGGATACAAATCCATTTCGTTTCCTGTGCTCCTTATCTTTGTGATGGAGCTATTTTAGGTCCCAAAGGTCAACAATTTTAATGTTTATAGATGGTTGATGACAGAATATCGCAGGAATAATGAAGGCTGTGCCTGCTGACCGAAATTGCCTGGATAAGTAGGGCTTTGCTGTTGGTCCATTCCTGCGCCACAAAGTGACCGTAAATTATAGTTGAGGAAATTCTTTCGAAAGAATTTATTTGTGTCACGATTCATGGATCACCACCTTCTCACACATGTTTTCGGTTCTTTGCAAATTCATCTGCTCGCATTCACCGCGCGATTGTGACGCAAACTATTTTGGGATCCGCGTGAATCACGTACGTGTTTCTGTACACTGGTCTCAGCTCCTGTTTTGATTCTTCGTGATTGCATGGGTAAGGTTCTTTCGTGTTTGTATATTGATTAATTTCAAAATAAGATAACGAAGAATTTACAGATCAATTGTGTTTGGGCTTTGGGATTCGACTTTTGCTGCACTGTCGACTTCTGGCGGGCGTGGCTGCTAATCTAGGCAATTGTCTACTCGGATGTCACCGCGTTTCAGAATATTTCTTAGGGATATAATTTACTCTATTAACTACCTCTAGTACACATTATGTAGGTTTATATCAAGGGGTTCTCTGAAAAGGATAGATCCCAGGGCATACATAAACTTTTGCGGTCGTCCATGGAGCTGCCTCAGTTAAAATTGTACCTTCTCAAGAAATGTCAGACTATCCTGGATGTTTTCTTAACGATGATAGCTAAGAAGTTTTGAAAATCCTATTGAGAATTGGTCGTGATTGAACTTGCTCAAAAAGCCTCAGGCCCGATTTAGCCCGGAAATATTGTTACGGGTTAATAATCTAAAATCAGCCATCTGTGACAGGCTTTCTGTCACGATAGACCCCAGATACCTCCCGCGTATAGTCCTGTCCAGTGCATTTCTCCCAAGGAGTATCCATTGACACGGTGTCCACCTATGCCCATCACATTCTGCATACCCGCACCCAAATGCAGACCGTTGCGGAAACCAACCGGTGTAGTTTTTCAAGGTCTGCCCGGAGGTCCTGCGCGCCCGGCGAGGTGGTAACCTCGTGAATCGTGCCGCAAATGTTATTTGAAAGAATTTTGTCGTCCACCCGTTATAGCCGGGCCTACTCTGGACGTCTCTGTTGTTCCTCCTGCAACGGTGAGCCCGACCGTTTCCCTCGGACATAGAAATTTCTGTTCGCAGGTAGGGTGACACGCGGATGAGTAGAGCTTATTTAAGCTTCTTCCTCGTTTCCATTACCACATCAAGGACGACTGATCAAACCTGGGGATTTCTCGATTGCTTCCAAATGGATTCAACTATAGGCGGCCTCGCTGCACCTGTCCGTGGAATCAAGAATATTTGACTAGCACGATCTGCGTCATCTTAGCCCATGCTTCCCGCCTTGCGTCTGGACGTCCTCCAGGAAACTGCCCAGGTAATTGTCGGCCCGGATTTTCATGATATTCGAGGTTACCGATGGCGGCACTGCTGGAAGACATCGTTGGTTTTTGGACGGGTCCTCCGACTTGATGATCAGAGAGATACGGCAATTTGTTTCGGTTTCTCGGGGATATTGCCCAATACCATGGAGCGGTAAGATAGCCCACACGGTGGGTGGTCCAGTTCGCCTGCTAACCGTCGGAACATGATAGAGATGATCCCGTCAAGGCCGGATGACTTCCAAACTTTCATTATCCGTATCTTCCGCCATCACTGCCGGTCGAAAAGCTAATTGAATTTCGCCGCAATGAGCCCCCTCCTGTCGTTTCTGTATTTCTCTCTTTTATGTTGACGTGGGTTTCTGTAATCAGCATAACTTGCTTTAGTCCTTCATTATTGTAGGGCATTCATCTCAGTAAGCAGCTTTGCACGGTTACGTGCAGTTTTGGAGGCATTCTCACTCTTTGGTGTCGACTCTGTTCCGTGATCTGGCAGTTCTCGCCTATCATGCAACTGACAGCTGCAGTCGCGATTTGTGCGGAGACCCAGAGGCCATTTCTCCGCTTCTTACGTGCCATTCACCGTAAGTGCTGTAGGATTAACTACATAGGAAAGGGAAGGAAGCTCTTCAGCGTTGGTGTCACAATCCTGGACTGCGATTGCAGCGAAAATCATATCCCTAGAATTTATTTTTTCATCTCACAGCGTCACCCTCATGCACTCATGTAGCTCCCACGAGACCGTAAAGCATGGTGATTTATTGGAACCTTGAGGGCTGCCCGAATGTGCCTGAAGCAGCTCAATGGCAATTCTTTCTACGTGGCAGCATATATTCCTCCATGAGGCCTAAGCTAAGACTGGCGTGCAAAAGAACTCGCATTTTTTGAATACTTCTTTGTTTCACCACTTCTATTGCCACTTCATTTGCTTCGGCGCCCATGGCAATTACGTCTGACAGTTATCATATTATATTCAACGTCATTTCTTTGTCATACCCGAAAATGTTTTGCCGCATTCCACCAGCTGTGAGATATTGGTTTCATGAGTTGCTAAATAGAATAGGAATTGTGCTAGGGCTAAAGAGGTTACAGTAATCGGAATTACTGCGTAGTATCCAGAAAGAAGGCTGATTTTTCTAGCTGATTCCGGCATAGGGAAGAAAACAACTTGCTGATGTTTTCACAGTCCAGTTCTGTCTATTCTGTAATACTACTTTATGCAAAAAGAGAAATTCCGCACTTCCAATTTGTATTTCTGCACACGCAGGCTACTCAGCATTTTCCGGTCGACCAGTGTTTTCCCTAATTTTTGTTTGTGCGAACGGAATGACCTTCCAAGTTCCCTCCTTCAGTATTGAGAGGATCGCCGGTGCATTTGGTAAAGCGATTCTAAATAACATTACCGAACGAGGATAAAATGACGTTTTCCAGTTTCCAACGGGCAGACCTGCTCAAAGTAAATCCCACTTCAAAAATCAGCTGTCGCCATGCGTCAAAAGATTAACCGTTAAAGGCTATGACTTCGTTGAAGTTCTTATCGACGTTGCAGTTACGGGGTAAGTGCCTTTATTCGTGCTCATTAGGATGGGCAGTGACGACAAAAGTCTTGCAACTGTTGGCTTGACATCTCCAGAACTTCGTCGAATCTCAGTAATTGGTAAATAGGCTGGGGCATCAAAAATCTCTCGAGTGGATTATTATGGCCGGTGTCGATTCCCTACGGAGCTGCGTGGTTTTTCGGAGCGGGTACTAGTAGTGCACGATAACATTCGAATGGTTGGCGATAAGATCAACTGGGACATAATTTTGTGGTCTTTTGGCACTGGTTTGACTGAATGAAACTCGCGATGGTCTGATTTACTTCATTGTCTCGCAGTATTCTGCTTCAGAATCGCGGCCAACGGTCAGCCGATTCAGTTCGTGAACCAGAGAAATAACGGTGTTTCGCGGCGTCTGCCGACGTGCATACAAGTGGCACGAGCAAAATACACATTGACGGGAAAATCGGTTGACATGCCATTGGGATTGTCAATTAAAGAGTAACCATTACAGCTAATTTTTCCCTACGCGGGAAAACATTGGTCGATAGGCGTTTATTTGCGAAGGGTTTACATACCCATATCAATCATCTGCCGAGATGATTTTTAGTGGTGCGGCTTCGACAAACAAATAAGTGTGAGACATATCACCAAAATCAAATGATTTAGGAAAGAGGAAGTTGATCCGGCTAGCTAGTGGAGAGAAGCACTGTAGGGACTGAGCAGTAGAGCAGCTGGATGCGTGGAAGGGCAAGAAGGTCAAGCGCAAACGTCACTTAATATCGGCTTGCATCATTATGGGTGCGAAACGCCGGTGAGGAGATTTGCTGAACAGGATGCAGCATTGCAACTAGGAACAACCAACTTCAATACAAAGGTTAGTTTGGCGTAAATTGGCCCGAATAGGATCCTGCATTCGCGGCACGAGTAGTTTTCCGGGACCTTAAGGCAAAGGCGATAGAGCGACCACAGGCCGATGGCTGTTCGAACTTCGGCTGCTGCAATCCATGAACCGTTCTTGCTTCAACACACAACCATAACGCAATGTTAGAGATAAAAGTCTTCGTAATACAATTTAATCTGATGCGGTAACGTTAACTCGTCACAATGTTCCTCAATCCATAATTGCTCGGCTGTCGTCCATTCACGAACACCAAAATGAGCACCCGTTAAACACGGAACCTCGCGCACGTGCACACTCGTGGTTACCATAGAAAGATTAATATCTATCACATGGCCATTGGCTCAAGAGCAAACACACAAAGGCATACGCGAATTTGCATTTCGCCTACGAACAGCTTCCTACGGGGCTGCGTGCACCAATCAATCTCTAATACACACCTGGTTCATTTTGATAAGTATACACTGTCCAGAACTTTTTCATTGTCAGGCTGCCGCTGTCAGTGATCGTTTGGTTTCATGTGTTCGCAGATTATTTTATACCCCTAAATATACTTATTTGCTAATGTTAACAAACTATGTAACTTTGTTCCTTTAGCAAAAGCTCGTTAATTTTACGCCTTCCCGGCGGTCGAGAAGTTGCGGTAAAGTGGCTCAAGCGAAAAATCCTGGAGGGACGTTAACGCGGCTTGGAATAAGCAGAGGGTTCGGAAGAATTTCCTTGCAGTGTATATTGGTGGGAGGCGAATGTGTTAAAACCATCAGAAAGCGCATAAGCGGCGAGAATTTTGCAGCCTTCATAAACAAAGTTGCCAGTGGACGGGGATGACCAAAATCTGGATACAAGTCCAGGAAGTACTTGTAACACGAAAGACAGAGTTGTGTTCTTACAATCCATGCACACCCACAAACTGCCACGACCGAAATTCCTGCCGGCTGCGAGCTGGCCAAACGGCGGGTTGTGTGGCGCCCCTTGCCGAATGAATGTGTGTCGAGGTACACAGAGTCGGGCACGGAGACACCTCTACAAGTGAACTAGAAGGTGGCTTTCAATTGGCCATATCCAAATAGCTCCCAATATTCGACAGGAAATGGAACTGGGCAGCTTGGATAAATACCATTACTGGTAATTTAGAGGGCAAGCAAACTGGTGGATTATAAGTAACGCTGCTCTACTATATTGAATCATCGATCTGGGAAACATCATCCGTAAACGGTCTAGATCCAAATGCAACTAGAAATGTGCAACTCCGGACGGAAGAGCGCCGGAAAGAACTTGCCTTGTCACCATGAATCCAAATGCGAATTCAGGCAGGCATGATACTGATGACACTGCCTGAGATAAGGCCAAGGAAGAGCGACGGAGAGGAATCTATTCGTTTTGTGAAATATAGTAAGAAAAGTTTAGCAGAACCTAAATTATTTTGTCTCTCACGGGACAGCTCCAAGACTGTCGCACACACAGCAGTGCAGCGCAGTCACCAGTATGGGAAATGGGATAACGTACCGAGGAAAAGAGATGGATAAAAAACTGTGATGAATATCAGTTGTGCTTGTCTAATTCGGCTTTAGTCGTGACTGGAAATAAACAATCGAAAGCTGGAGTACTTTTTGGCTTCCGAGGTTCGTATGCTTATTGCAAAGTCTATGACAAACTGCGGTACACCGTTCCTAGCTGTGAGTTGTTCTCGCTGTAGTCTTTTGCAATTTACGGTCTTATTGTATAATTTTTAGCATAATCAAAGCCATTTTCTTAGTAAAAATAGTCCATAAATTTTTTTGACCATTACCCTCTGACCTTTCTGTCAAAATTTACTTCAAGCCAAGACCGTCACATTTTCAGCTCCCGCCTGGACCTATGCTGTTAACCACATACTCTACCCGTCTATAGATCTAATTTTAAGAGCGATTTTGCCAATTAGCCCGTGTATTTATCTTTTCACCTGCATGCTCCCGCACATTTTGACACCAACCGTTTTCCTGGTACCAAACGTTTATAGCCTCGCATGGCCATTTCAGACGTCCTCGACTTTCTACAGCCCCTACGATGCCTTCACTAGCCTAACAAAAGCGACGTCAGCGGCGCACCGTAATACTAAGAAAACCAATAAAACCCCTGATATTCACCAAAAATGTACTCAGTCCCGCTTATGAAGATAATTATTAGTTCTGGTTGCAAAGCACTTGTTGTCTCAAAAAGACTAATAATAATAATAATTATAATACTGTATATTTCTCGATTTGTGAAAGGCATGCGTAAAGCAAGATCAAAATTTAGGAGGATGGTGCACAGGAAATGCAGGTGATGAAAGTCGAATGGGCCAGCGGGTAGGAGCAATATTGAGTTATTGCAGAAGCACACTGGAAGGCAAAATGAGACGTTGCAAAGCAATGTGGAAAGTACAAGCATGCCAGCGAAAAGCAAAAAACATAAAATTTAATTTTCAAGACCGAAAAGAGTTGTCTGAGGTTGTTTGCATGCACAGGACTGCGAGAAATTTCGTGGTTAAGTAAAATAAATGTGCTCACTACTGGCGCAAAACATAGACAGAGCTCAACGGCGGATGTCGAGATATGGCCAGAGTCCCCAAACGTCAGGAGCCTTACATGATGGGCGGAACCGTTGAGCTGAAGAGATGACAAGAAATGGTAATGCGGTAATTGGATGGAAGTAGTGAAAACTAGGCGGAACGTCAGCCGAATGGGAAAAGACACGTCGTTGAGGTAAATGGAAAAAATGAGGAAGGCGGAGGTAGAATGTCGCAAACTAACTCGAAAAAATTTGTGAAGCGTCGGATGATAAACTCCAAGTATAGTGAATATGTTTACATACGGATGGTGGTAAGCTTTACTGGGAGGTGCGCCAGATAAGAGAAATTGTGTGAGAAAACTCCTTAAATACACTAGCTAAGAATGTCCTCTATGCTGTCATTTTTGTTGTCGCAGCCGTTGATCTTAGTCAGCAGTGTGGGTGGGGAATATGAGGTGCGCAAGCCGTTCCGGAGGCAGTAGTAATCGCGGTTTTATCCAATCGCAACGATGCGAGTTGAGATATCCAGTGCGATAATCGGCGTAGTTTAGGTTGAACGGGCCAGAAGTCTAGAACCAGTTGTAGCTAGCAGTTTCCTGGCATGAATGATGGGATAGTAGATTTGGAATCGCCATTACGAGGACGGAAGCGTTAGCAGCGCGTCTGCTCCAGGTGCGAGATCTGACACACAGAACAGCGAGGTAGTCTGGCTTGTGTGCCACCTTGGAGTTACGGTGATTATTGGATCGCGACAATATACTTGCATTATAGTGCATCTATTCCGCGAAATTTGGTAACTAGAATTGAGCTATGGTAGCAGTTTGGGGGCAGTTGAAGGTTTGGGGCTTCCAAGAACGGCCTATTCAGCCTTGCCAAGCGAGTTTGGAGGATAAGATGATACGAAGAGCAAAGAGCACACAGAGAACGTGGATCCCTCGAGAATTACGTTGACATTTTGTCAGCCCACATTGGGAGAATTTCGAGAGTTAGTTGCCTAAGCCACTGGTGGAGAGGGTACATCAATATAAGGGAGGTAAAAAGTGCATTAGCTCGGATGTGCGAGAAAGTGAGGAAGTAAGATATGAAGCCGAATCCCAGATGATCTCAGCAAAGACTCGGTCATGAACTAGAATTCTTACCCATGTTCGCAAGCATCGTCTAGTCCGATGGTAGCTTGTCTCAGGTTAATTAAGAACTGAACATCCAGTAACATTGCCAACTGGGCATTGAACTGGGCTGAATTTGGCCACGACCGCAGGTAACTAGGGCGTTTTCCACACAGTTCAGAGTAAGCAACTGTGAAGAATTGTGCCCTGATCGATAGCCGAGTCAGGGGTATTCTTAACGAGTAGTATCTGCTACGAAGTGCATATGGGGAACAACCAGCGTCATGCATGACGGTCGTGGTAGAGTGAAGATTATTACGGCGAAGAGTAAAGAGAAATACAAGGTTTAATTTGACTCGAAGAAGCCACAATGGTTCGAGTCCAAGCAGCTCGCATCTGGCTCTGTAGTTTAGGCTAGATGAAGGATCTGAGAGATTTCTAATGAACGCCCGCTGCACATTCTTGATTGCGATTCGATCGACTTTAGGCATATGCGTGAAGATAATCGGGCAGTACTCGAGGTGGGACCTAGCATGAGACTTGAAAGTGATGGCTCTGCAGTCTTGAGTGCGGGATGTCCTTAAGATCATTGCAGCGGTTCTTTTATCTACAGCGGTCTGATGGTGGGCTTGCTCGTGGAAGTTGAAGGAACTGGAGTATTGTAACCCTAAGTCCTTAATTATGTGGCACAAGAATTGGTATACCTTTTGTGGAGAGGGAGCCCGGAGTAACATGGCGTTTACATGATATTAGAGAACCCTTATCATAAGCCATTTGGGACACCAGTTATCAAGAGACTCTAGGTCTTCACTGATAAATGTGAGAGTGGAGCTAAATGAAGCAGCCTCAAAAGAGGAGCCTCCTTTAATGTCATCGGCAAACAGGAAAGTTGTACGGTGACAAATGACTTTAAAGATACCATTAATGTATAGCAGTAATAGAAGACCAATGACGCTCTCCTAAATGACTCCGTTGGTAATAAAACAGGGCTGAAAAATACAGCCGTTAATATTGACAACCTGAAAGCGATGGGAAACGCAGGATGATAGCCAAGATTAGAGTGGATTTCTTATTCCACGAGTCCTGATTTCGGCCGGAAGTCGGGAGTGTGAAGCGCGGTCAAACGCTTTTAACATGTCTAAAAAGATTATGAGCATCGACCAGTGGGAACCAGCACTTTGAGTAACCAAGTTTAAGAAGTCAAACTGACAGGTGAGGCAGGATCGGCCCCTGAGGAAGCCGTGTTGGGAGGGGTTGATAAGGTTGTGATCGGTAAGAAAGTTAACCAGTTGTTCTCTAACAATCTTTTCCATAAGCCTGGATAGGGCTGGAGTGTGATTAATGGGGCGAAAGTTTTCAGGTTCATGCAGGGAACCCCTTTTGGTGATGTGGGACAATAACGGATGTTTTCCATTGTGACGGAAAAGTAGAGCCAGACATGGAGAGCGAGAAGAGATTTAAAAGGAGCAGTGAAAGATCTGGACCAGCGGTGCGAAATAGGACTGGTGGGATGCCATCATGGCCAGGCTTGTGGGATGGCCTGGCATATTTCATCACATTGATGATGCCAGCAACGTCGAACGAGATGGAGGATAACCTAACCGAAGTTAACATGGGGTGGATTTCAGAGTATGTCCGATTGTCATTAATGAGAGTAGAAGAGAAATATGTATTGAATGATTCTGCGATGTCTACAGGGGACTCGATGCGTAAACTATTTAATATGATGAAGTTCGGAATAGTTGACGATCTGGGCTGCGAGTGAGCTTTGAAAATGTGGGGAGTCTTCCGAACTGGGTTAGAAGACCCAAGAACTAGCATTTCCTGCATTTTAACCTTAGTTCGGACTCCGTAAGAAATTCTTGTTGCAAGCGGTTGATTTGCATTAAGGGCGAGAAGTCTCCCGTTTTACTTAAGAATTTTTGAGCCTTCAAACGTTTCGTCAGGAGCTGACAAACCCTGTTAGGCTTCTCGGATTTATGTTGAGTGATCGGAGTGGATAAACGATTAATAGTAAAATGAAATTTTGCGTAAAGGTCGTCTGCCGCTCTCTGCGGGTCAGACGATAAAAAGAAGCTGCGCCAATCAAGGGTTTGCAGAGCGTCAGGGATTTCGTTCCAACGAGTCGACATATAGGAAGAGACAGTATGGTGAGCACACATGGGTGAGGAGGATTCGTTACGGAGAGGGAAGCTACACGTGATTATCTTGTGGTCACTCCCAGGGAGGGGTTTAGCAATGGAACCATAACATTAGGAGTGCTATGCGAAAAATCTAGGTCTAAGATGTTATGGAACCTTGTGGGCGTGGTCACATGTTGAGTCCATCCCCCAGCTTGCGTTTCAGAAACAAAGTCGAGTAGGGTAGGTGGAACGGATAAAGAGGACCGACAAGTTTTAGGGGCATTGAAGTCACCTGCAATTATCTTACGGCTATAGGGAGACCAGAAAGATAAAGGAAGGCTTGGGTGAGTCGAGAAATATAATAACTATGTGCACTGGGAGCCTGGGTAGTTGTACCAGAAGCCAAATGGTGTCAGGGATAGAACCAAGCAGTGGGTGATGGAGAACGGAAGCTTTGTGTGGCTATTTCACGTAAGCTAGGCAACCTCCTCTACGAGACTGCAGAGCCATCACTTTCAAGTCTCATGCTAGGTCCCACCTCGAGTACTGCCCGATTATCTTCACGCATATGCCTAAAGTCGATCGAATCGCAATCAAGAATGTGCAGCGGGCGTTCATTAGAAATCTCTCAGATCCTTCATCTAGCCTAAACTACAGAGCCAGATGCGAGCTGCTTGGACTCGAACCATTGTGGCTTCTTCGAGTCAAATTAAACCTTGTATTTCTCTTTACTCTTCGCCGTAATAATCTTCACTCTACCACGACCGTCATGCATGACGCTGGTTGTTCCCCATATGCACTTCGTAGCAGATACTACTCGTTAAGAATACCCCTGACTCGGCTATCGATCAGGGCACAATTCTTCACAGTTGCTTACTCTGAACTGTGTGGAAAACGCCCTAGTTACCTGCGGTCGTGGCCAAATTCAGCCCAGTTCAATGCCCAGTTGGCAATGTTACTGGATGTTCAGTTCTTAATTAACCTGAGACAAGCTACCATCGGACTAGACGATGCTTGCGAACATGGGTAAGAATTCTAGTTCATGACCGAGTCTTTGCTGAGATCATCTGGGATTCGGCTTCATATCTTACTTCCTCACTTTCTCGCACATCCGAGCTAATGCACTTTTTACCTCCCTTATATTGATGTACCCTCTCCACCAGTGGCTTAGGCAACTAACTCTCGAAATTCTCCCAATGTGGGCTGACAAAATGTCAACGTAATTCTCGAGGGATCCACGTTCTCTGTGTGCTCTTTGCTCTTCGTATCATCTTATCCTCCAAACTCGCTTGGCAAGGCTGAATAGGCCGTTCTTGGAAGCCCCAAACCTTCAACTGCCCCCAAACTGCTACCATAGCTCAATTCTAGTTACCAAATTTCGCGGAATAGATGCACTATAATGCAAGTATATTGTCGCGATCCAATAATCACCGTAACTCCAAGGTGGCACACAAGCCAGACTACCTCGCTGTTCTGTGTGTCAGATCTCGCACCTGGAGCAGACGCGCTGCTAACGCTTCCGTCCTCGTAATGGCGATTCCAAATCTACTATCCCATCATTCATGCCAGGAAACTGCTAGCTACAACTGGTTCTAGACTTCTGGCCCGTTCAACCTAAACTACGCCGATTATCGCACTGGATATCTCAACTCGCATCGTTGCGATTGGATAAAACCGCGATTACTACTGCCTCCGGAACGGCTTGCGCACCTCATATTCCCCACCCACACTGCTGACTAAGATCAACGGCTGCGACAACAAAAATGACAGCATAGAGGACATTCTTAGCTAGTGTATTTAAGGAGTTTTCTCACACAATTTCTCTTATCTGGCGCACCTCCCAGTAAAGCTTACCACCATCCGTATGTAAACATATTCACTATACTTGGAGTTTATCATCCGACGCTTCACAAATTTTTTCGAGTTAGTTTGCGACATTCTACCTCCGCCTTCCTCATTTTTTCCATTTACCTCAACGACGTGTCTTTTCCCATTCGGCTGACGTTCCGCCTAGTTTTCACTACTTCCATCCAATTACCGCATTACCATTTCTTGTCATCTCTTCAGCTCAACGGTTCCGCCCATCATGTAAGGCTCCTGACGTTTGGGGACTCTGGCCATATCTCGACATCCGCCGTTGAGCTCTGTCCATGTTTTGCGCCAGTAGTGAGCACATTTAGTGTAGTTAAACATGAATGGACTCATAGTCCGCCGTTTTCATACAGTCTCAGGAAACCCTGTTTTGTCTAGAAAAACTAGTTTTCTACTTCTACTTTCCCCGTTGCTTTGCAGCACATCATTTCACTTTCCCGTGAGCCTCTGAAATAACGCAAGATTGCCACCACCCCATATCCCTTTCAATTCTATTATCTGCATTTCCTGTGCACCATTCTTGTAAAACTTTGGTTTTTGCCTTGTGCATGCCTCTTGCAAATTGAGAAATATATGTTATTATTTTTTATAATGCAGCAAATCTTTTCACATTGTTTTCGCTTCCATTTTGATCCCAGGGACAAATAACGATCTCACGATTTTCATCCGTTTACGTTCTATTCCGTTTTGACTATAGCGTGACAATTCTCAAGTGGTAAGAAAGTTCAAATCCGGCGTGCCCTAGACCAGACTGAATATCCCCCGCAGTGCTGCTGAGTAGTTTCTCCGAATTGCCCACCTCCAAACTGATTGGTTTTACTCTTTCCACTAGATGCATCTCCATGACATATCAGTGAAACTTATTGGTAATCATCGTTCATCGCAAAGGGATCCCAATGAATTTCAAAACAGCATCCGATAATTCACACCCACATTACATCTGGGATTATGAAAATATTTGCAAAACAGCGAATTGCCCGTTGCTTGCAGGGTTCCAAGATTCCTAGGCCAAAACCACACAGTTTACTACCATCTTTCTGACGTTCCATCTATCATTTCGACCTCCTAAACCCGCCTACGCCCGAAACTGACAAAAGAAATATCTTAGTCACACTGATCCCTGCCACTGCAAAAGGCGTTTGATCGTGTTACTTATTCCCATCTCTTGTCCAATGCATTCACCTTCGGCGTTGCCTACCTCTCATCCCAGATGATGCCATCAAACGGCGCAACATGTGAACATGCATCTCAGCCCATACCTGTCACCAGCGAAATCATTCAGGTTAGTTTTTCAGGTCCGCTTACATCTCTTATATATGTAAAGGATATCTTGAGCCTTACTGGTCACAGCACACATTTTCTGTTTGCAAACGACATCACAGTAACCACCTTTAAGCCTAACGCACCACGTTTCACTGCGGAAATTGCCTCCAAGGGTTTAAGTTCTACTGGCAGCGATAGTTCTAAATGGGTCGTGACATTTTCGGCTGTAATATGTAACTTCATTTACCGGCGGATGCATTATCACCCCAGAATCTCCCTCCCTGAAGTTACATCAATTGATATCAAACGTGCGGTGTGCGATCTTGGCCAAACTGCATCGAACAAGCCAAGGTCCAAAAAGAAAAAGCCAAGAAATGCATAAGTGTAATTTTCAGATCCATACGTCTACTGGAAGGTGTTCACAGTATCGCATAGTTGAAAAAAATATTGAATAGTAATCGCTAATTTTCTCAAATATGCTTAACAAAGAAGGAATTTTGATAGAGTGCGTGCAAAGATGCTCACAACGCCACGTCCGTGGCCCTGAATTACGGAGAACGTCCAATGCCCCCAAATCCAAAACCACTGTGGTTTCACCGTTTAAAAATGAAACTAACCGTTCTCTGTTGTCGTCATCGCAACCAGTCATTTTCAGTCGCTCACCATAATTTTCCTCAGCAATAACTATTGTCCCCTTTTTCACTCTAATTTGCCCACTCCTTTTCCAAAACTAAAAAGCCTTACCGTTTTTCCAAACTATGTACTCTAGAGTTCAAAGCAGGCTGTCGTAGGATGTTCGCAAATCAAATTCAAGGGACCAGATCACGTCTGCTTCAGACAACTACTTATCGGTGACCACGGTTTCGAACTTGCGACCACCCATCCATCAAAAGACGACGTTTATAAAAATGGAATCGATTTCTAGAGGAAAATGTTTCCACTTCGTAAAGCGCACTTCTCTCCTTACAGAAACCAAGCCCACGTAATTTCGGGACACTTTAACGCTATAATGATCCACAATTCTTATAACGGCATGGTTTATTTACCCACACACAGGTTGCCAAGACTAATATCAGTGAAGTGATGCAACCCCTGATCAGGTTCCAAGAGGGTTTTAGCCTCCATAAATGCAAAAGGTTGCCCTGTGGGCGTGATCTGCTGAACTCCTAAATTGTCCAGAGACAACAAACCCCCGTGTTTTAGCAGCACGCAAGCACTCGAATAATTTATACCACGAACACTTAATTAATATTGGTGATTTAAATGAATCTGATGTGTGCTTCCATCGACTGGCATGCTCTTCTGGATCAGGATCTAACTGTCGGTCGTTCCTTAAAACGGCGCTCTAACTGGTTTCACTTGAGCATTTGGGGCAAACCACTTGATGAAGAAAAACCCCTTTCCCGTATGCGGTGGATGAAGCATCCATCTACGATCCACATGCCATCCATCGACTCAAAGTTTCGGCAACCCTTGGGCTGAGGGAGAACACGATCATTATATTCAGGTTGATTTACAAGGCTACACTGGCACAAACAGAGGAAAAGGCCAGCTATAAACCAAATACAGTGGTTTTACAGTTATGGGTTACCTCTTAGCTTACATTTCATTACCCTTTCCATCACGCGCCGATCACAACTGGGTGACAGCCAAAGAAATTCTAAGTGATGTAATGTACATTGCCGTGCCTCGGTCACCTTGGGAAATTTAGTGACCAAGCCAAAGCTGTACAGCCATACATTTGACCCTTTAGAAGAAGAAGGTTGCATGGGGCAACTTTCGGTCATCAAAGTCCGCAGGATCATATTGAATGCAATCTGCTTCAGCCCCACATGCATGAGGAAATAAAAGGCTTAATCCAAGATGAACAGATGTCTGCTTTCCTACAGAAAGTGTCTGACCTTAGCCAAAAATGTTTGCTTCCATCCCTTGGGGTGCAGTTTAACACCGTTCGTGCCAGTTGAATTTTGCGTTCACAATTAGCCAAGGAATGGCCCGCACTTTGTCATTTAAATGAATAAATAAACAATGTATATTTCTCGACTTCCAAGAGGCGTGCACAGGGCAAGATGAAATTTTTACAGGGACGGCGCAATGAAAACATGAAACACAAAAATCGGGCATGAAACTGGAATGTGTGTGTGCACCCATGATCAGAACCCGCCATGTTGTAGGCTAGACACGAGTTTTCGGGTTTTAAATCAAAGCTAAATAGTCATTCGCCAGGACTTCCTTGGGCTTATTACTAGCCGTGCTTTACGAGTCATTCCATGGTTAATTGTATCAAGTGTTCCTATCACAAGCGCAAAATGTGGCTGGAAAGCGATGAGGGCCGGGTTCCCCGAGAATTGGGAGGGTTATATGGTGAAGATTAAGGCCAATATAGATGTGATAAGGGGAAAGAAATGAGTCAAAACAAGACGGGACGTCATATGAGATGGATAGTAGAGTGGTAATTAATGACGTTTAAGAGTCATTATAATGCTGAAGATGAAACGGAGAGAAGCAGTGAAGATTGCACCAAACTATTTAAGATACGAAATCATAGAAAGATTATGGATTGGGAGACGAGGGAACACATAGACGCGTTCATTAAATTCATGCAGCTGGGAGCGCACTGGTTTGTGAGGTGTGACGGTAAGCAAACGAGTTCGCGTATGAAGTGCAATCAGTCCTTATATACACTTACCATGAATAACCTGCATGTCGTCATTCTTGATGTCGTAGGTTTGGTGTAATGTAGCAGTGGGGTTCTGGAAGCTGGGGGCTTGCACAACATTCCAGTAGTATTATTAATGGTGTTTTTGGTCAGTCCTAATGGTTTACCGAAAAGGAAGTACGAAGGGTGGACAGTAGCGTGGTATGGCTTTGGGTTAAACTGACGGGTACTGGAGTACCAAATCTGGATAGCATCTTCCCAGCAGGAATAGGTAACCAGCGCATTGGAAGGGGTGAAGGTTTCGACGACAAAGTTTGCATTGCACCTACACTATTTGTTAGCCGGTGCGTTAGTTACTCACAAAGTCAACAGGGTCCAGAAAACTGTCTTGAAACGTGCCTAAGGAGGGAGTGTTTCGATGACGTGACGTATACTTTCTCCCTATAAGGTGCATGGCTCAATCAGCCCTAGGCCTTATTCGTAGCTTGTTTCTCGGTCATATTTTGACATCTTCGCAGGCACAGATTGCAATGGTCTGATGGAGCAGCTGGCATAAGGGTTGGAAAATAAAAGTCACCGTGTCCTGTTTGTGCAACTGGTCTGGCCCACGAGCCCGCTGTACATGCAACGCGGGATCAGTTATAAATGATCACTTGTGAACCACCATCGAATTTTACTACTTCAAATTGCCAGGAAAATGCAAACCTGAAATGAGTAGCGAGCGGCAGCATGTGCCGGATGCTAGGGTATTAGTTTCCTCGGGAATTCATAAAGAGGTGAGAAGGGAGAAGCATGAGAATATTCGGTTCAGTAATTCGTGTTTGAACAGGATGATGGCAACTTGTGTTACATAGTAATTTCAGTGGGTTTGTGAGTAATAAAGAAAGGAGAACGAAGACAGTTTTTCTAGACGTCAGCATGCGTACCAGGTGTGCGGTTGGGGGGACAGGGGCAAATGAAAAACCAAGGGGTGGGCAGGTCAAGATGGGAGTCGTGTGGCGAAACCTTTTCCGCAGGTCGGGTATGGGTTGCTATTGAAGCAGGGGGTAGAGGGATCAGAGTAGTGGGTAAACCGGGAGTGGTCTGCATTAGGAGGTTGGCGGTGTTGCTCCGTGAAGTTGACGTTATTGGGCGGGGCACTGGGTTGTGGGTCTCATCCAATGGTTCGGTATTAGCGGGTTTGCCACGGTCGTTCACGTGACGACGCGGGACGTCGTCGTCCTCGTCATTGTCTATCTTACTTTCAGAGGTGAAGGCAATTTGCGGACATATTAGATGCGGTCGTTTGATGGGTGGATGGGAAGGAGAGAGTGCTGGACGCATCAAAGGCGATTGCAGTTTCAAAAGCTGATGGTGCACCAACCTCTAATGAGGGCAACTTATCCAGGGAACTAAGAAATAAAGGGTTATGCGTGTCCAATGACTTCGTACATGAGGTTGTAGCCAATGAGATTCTCGAATTTCGATTTGCCTCTCCATGAATGGTTGTTCTGTCGGCAAAGATTCTACTGTTCTTGGAAGGCATAACTCGGACAATTAACTGCGATCTACTAATAAACTACTTAGATGTCAGTGCGTCAGGCAGTTGAAAGAGTGAGGGGCAGTCCTGCGGTTGCAATTTTTCCGCATCCTGATGCAAGAACATTGATAGTGGAACATGTTGCATGCATCTAATATGCAAAGTTCAACCGTTTCAAGCGGTAGAAGTTCTGGAACCTTGAACACTACAGAATTTTTATGGACAACAGCACATTTGCGAAGCTCTGCAGCAACGGAATCTAAGGAGTGGCAAGCTGTGTCGTGACTTTGAGGATTGGTTTCATTTCCAGTTTCCAAAATATTGACAAGTAGAGATAATCGTGACATGATAACTTCCATTGACTGAGCCTGATTTTGGAAAGGGAATGATCTTTCTTTTAAGGTCAGTAGCCCTGTTGCTGGCTATGCCGCATACGTCAACGAGAGCCACCGAGCAGGAGGAAACTCGGTGAGGGAACTTACTGCTGGAAGTACCACTTGTCGCAACCAAACATTAGTTTCATTTTCTTTGTGCTGATCTTGGAATGCGTGCTGAAAGTTTGTGCATTTTTGTATGTCGATTTATTTCCATTATGACAGAAATGTGGGCGCTGTGCAACGGGAGGATGTATGCGGAAAAGGCGGGGGAATACTCGGCGGACAATATTTAGTTTACGTTGATATCCGAACTATGGCATTTAGAAGAAGCAAAGTTATTTGCTAAATGCTCCTTAGCAACGCGAAGTTTTTGCTGTGCAGATCTTGCTTATACAAAACGGTCTGGATGACAAGCTAACAGGCCAAGGGTGCCCTATTACAGATGAAAACCGATAAAAAGGCCATCTGCCGTAAAAATTATACAACGTTGATTGGTAAGACAAAATGCCCGAGTTGCAAGATGTGCCAGAGCAGTTGGATGGCTTTGTTACTTCTGGAGACATGCGAATAGAAAAATGAGTAGATAGACCAACGGGCTTGTCTAATCCTGGAAACAAATGAACGGACAGATAATAAAGTAAAAAATCAAGCTTTCCATGATTCTAGAGACAATTGGGTACAGTTGACCGGCCTGTAATTTGTTCGTTCAAGTCTTGTGCCTTTCTTATGTGTGGGAATGACGATAGACGTTTTCCAATGAGAGGAAAATGTACCGCATTCGTCGAAGAGGTTGACTATGTTCGCCAACAGTTTTTAAATATCTCCCCTATCTTGTGTGAAATTAGCTGGAGGTAACGAGTCTGGTTCCGACTGATAGCTGACTTTCTTTTTCCAGGAACTTGGGAATCTTTTTTGGGAAGGAAGAAACTGCTGAGAATGTCTCCGAGGTCGGACACGGTGGATAAGAAGATGGAAGGTGACTGTCATTTGTTGGGAAAGAGGCACAGAATCTGCTAAATGCCTCAGCGATTTCTTGAGGGCGGTCAAGGGAATTGTCATTTTCGGAGAGGTGGTGAATAGGACTAACCGAGAGCCTGGTGTGTTTGGATCTTGATTTAATTTTGGCAGAACTGCTTGGGGGTTGGGCTGGTTTAGAGCACGCAGTCCTTTCTCTTTATTACGGGAATCTATTATCATTTCTAACTGTTTTAACAGGGGTTTGAGTAGCAGAAACAAAGTGAAGTCGCTGTTTCGAAGAAGGTTTTCCTGAATTTTGGCAAATTTGCAGCTTATTCGGTTACGGCTGTTCTATGTGGTGGGCATCGAGTGAGTCTGTGCATGCTTGATAGTGCCAAGTCATTTGTGCAGAGGTGAATACAACTTGGAAGTTGGCATTCGCGCCTCACTTGATAGGAAGAATGAGTCCCAATTACGATTGCGCAGCAAAGTTTGCAGGCACTCCCAGTTTGCCCTAAAGAAGGGTCTAGAGATTGAAGATGGGGTGCTGCTATGGAAAATTAGTATGAATATGCAGCTGACGGGCTACTTGCCTTATCCATTCTCATTGCTGAGTGTTAGCAAAAAAGTGAGCGAGCAGTCCGGAGCAGTAATCGTAGACTAGCATGTGCCTGGAGTACTGAAACCTCCTATTCCGAATTTGAGACCTGGTAATTTGAAAGGGTAGTCAGTTGCTTTACTTAAGAGTAAAAAATAATAGAAATAATGTGGCATATTTCTGGAAAAATCAGAGAAGTATGCTCGGTTGCTTGATTAGGCTTTACAACGGTGCAACAACCAGGTAGAAACAAGGCTCAAAGAAGGAGTCAAAAAGCGGAACAATTAATATTATACATGTTTATCAGTAGGATGACATGAGAATTGCTTTGCACGTTTCTGTGCATTCAGATGAACCATTAGTGTGCATCGCAGGCGCAAAAGTCGGTTGGCGGACAGCGACATATGTCAAGATGTGACCGAAATGTTTAAAATTCAGCAACGTTCATGGAAGTCAAGCCGCGACAAAGTAAGCCAATGAATTATGAGCGACGGATGAACAATTTGTAAACCTGGCTAAAACGCATGGGGAAAGGACAGAGGTGGGCAATGAATGCCTACCATCAAAATGGGTATGGAAGCTAAAGGTCGTGCATTGTACAGTGGTCTCCGTAACCAAGAAATATACAGAATTCGTTTGGAAGTGCGCAGTAGAGCAGAATAATCGTCCCACGAAGGGCCTGGTTGGCGGTACACGCATCCCATCAGGAGTATTTGCCATCAATATCAGCCCCAAGTCATATTGCATCTTGGAAGCAATTTAGCTGATGGCAATGGAACAATGAGGCTGGTATTGAAGTGCGTTCATGAACGAAGCAGCCGCCCCCATGCCGAGGCAGGCGGCGTTTTCTGATTAATTGATATCCTGGGATGGCAACTGCATTGTCCGTTGTGTCACCATGGGGCCAAGTGTCGGCGATTAGCAGGAAATCGTGATTTGAGGAGAGTTCCAACAGACTAAGAGATTGCATTTTACCCATTATAGGACGAAAAATTGGTAGAAATAGCAACAACTGGGGGGAGGCATTTTGACTTCCAGTCAATTCTCCCGATTGGTTTCGCTTCTCAGTTGTGACGTCCCTTATTTGGGAGGGTGTTGCATCGTCGGAGTTCTGGGTGTCGGCCAGCGGCAGAATGATGGTACATTAGTAAACAGTGGACCAGGTGAATATACTTCATCGTCATTACATTCAACCACAGAGATCGAGACCACTAATCGACTCATAGCGATGAAAAAATAATTTGCCCTCTTGTATGCCAAAAGATTACGTTGTCCCCACAACACCAAATTAAAAACCTTGTGTAGATTGAATAAAGCAACTCAAAGGGGAGTACACGTGACTTGGGCATTCATTTCCAAGCTGCGTCCTAATTTTGTTTCTGAGCTGAATTTTTCTGCACTTTTTAAACTCCCACCACTTCCAGTTTATTCCTTCATCCTCACCTGGTGCAACTGTAATTACTATTTCACTGGATCAAGAGCATGAATATTTCGCATGCGTTACCAGTAAAAGTGAAGCGCTGGTATTTGGCATTAAACGTACAACATCTTGCTTCCCGAGCAGCAAGTTAGTTTTCTACGTGAATCATATTAAGCCACTTTTGGAATGTGAATCTTGCTTCTTGTTGCAGTAGGCAACAACGAAGAAGGACGGCCGCGGAGAACATGCAAAAGCATTTTGCAACACAAATAACCTTGCACGGTCCTAGCTGAAACCGGTGTCAAATATCTGGGATAAATTTGTCACTTGTCTACGATTAGTTTCAACCACAGAATCATATCGTTCTTTAGACAAAGCGTGTGAAATTGGCTTGGGTTTCATAAGGCCGCAGTACTGGACACGACTTCCCAACTCTAGGAGAGGGCCGCATTAGCCCGGCGATGGTCCCTATTCCCTTACATATCGGTGACTTTGTATGATCATATCCGGTTGATTTTACTACTGGAGTTTGTATTGGCAACCAAAATGGACGGCTGTGATGGTGGGCAAGTGGATGCAATCCTATGCCTATCTTTACTTTTACATGACTCTATGCCTTCATGAACATTATGCACCCACCACTATTTGAAGTTCTTTCCCTCATGTGATTCAGTAATATCTGTCTATCCATGAATCCTTCCACTGTTTAATGTTCCATTCACCCTCAAATCCCTTCCCACGTCTTTTATCTTTTCTGTCAGTCACTTTTCTCCATTTGGTAATCAGATAACTAGAGCTCCTCACTTAAGCACCAGGTTTCCCCTAATCGGAAAAACAAAAGTGGTGACCTGGCAGTGTAACAGTTTTATAAGTCCATCTCTTCATCTCCTTCCCATCCAAATAGCAAACGGCCACCCCTTATATCTCCTGTAACTGCCCCCGCCTCTGAAATTGCCGAAAACGATGGCAAGAATGATGACACTTTGCGTCAATATGTGAACGAACTTGGTAAAACCACCAACTGCGATACTGGACCAATGAATGAGACTCCCAGCTCAGCGCCCCAAATTATAATGCCCGCATTACTGAGCAGATTAGCCAACCTCTTAGTGCAGACTACTCCGTGTCTACCTAATACTGTGTTCCCCCATCCTGATGCTTTAATAACAACCTCTACCCCATTTACAGAAAAGATCTTCCCACATGGCTTCCATGTTCACGTACCCACAGCTGTAGACTACTTACCTCTTACCCCCAAGAGCGCACCGTCCATCTGGTCTCCAAACTGGAGTCTGCCTAATTCTGCTTTAGTTCCCAAAAATGAAGTTGCAGGCCAATCTTTCAAAGACATTTTGGTGCTAACAGCAACTGTACGAAATTTAAAAACCACCCAATTTTCGTTCATCAGGGCATCTAATGCAACCCAGAGGACCTCTTTAGCTACCATGACTACCGTAACTAGTGACGGCCTTCACACATTTCCCGTCAAGCCGACGCCAGATGAATAACTGAACACTGCCCTAGTCTGTCCAATATCTACCACCACAACCCCGCCTTACATACTACATCTAACTTCTCTCTTCCTGGGCCGCTCACTATCAACTCTGGCAAACAAAATTTGACAACTGCTGCTCTCTTCTCACTGCTCGTATCCTTAACAAATCCACCCAACACAAAAGCGCTTCTCCTTATGTTTCTTCAGTCGTCTCTGTTGACTCGAGTTATCCTGAATCCACCACATCCAAAGTTTCTGCTCCAAGGCCGAAATTTTCACCCATCCACATAACTCCTATTCTGCTCCTGGATGCTCCGTAACCCACGGCTATTTTCCGCCTTTCAGTAGCCCACTAGTTCCGAAGCAATGCTCCCGACCAACCCGGCCCTTTCAAGGGTTGTACTGCCACTCGCCGTTGTGATTGAAACACCTTGGCTCCTATCAACAAAGGACTCTACCTTTTTGAGATCCGTTTTGCTTTGACGGGACTTGGATCCCCCGCCAGTTCTATCCAAAGTGGTCGCAACGGACTGCCTCTACGAGGCTAGCCAGCCATAAAGCGACGTGATACCAAAAACCTGTCGCGCTGCCACACACCAGTCACCAAAGAACACTCATCTCCACCTTAGCCACAACACTCAAAATGTCCTCATCGATAACCCACTGGTCCTTGCTAAGCATAGCCTTCTCTTTCAACTTGCCATTGAATAGCGATCGTCCATTTATGGCTAACAAGTCAATTATGCTTTTCGCTATGAACTCGAAGTTCTCTAGAACCACCGCTTCCGTGGTCATAGCAGACTGTCCCCAGATTGCAACTTTTCAACAGTATTACTGATTCCCCTCACGAAATATGTGCCGTCGAAGCTTAAAATCATTCAAAGATGGCCCCTAGACCCCACGGTGCCCTTACACAAATACCCGACCGCCAAAAACCCAAAATGTTTCTAACTCTGTACGTTCCAAGCCCAGTTTGTCAGCCTTAAATCCACGGCACCATTCTCGGTTTAATTTTGATCATCAGGTTGCATCCTCGACTGTTGGCTTGTATGCTAAACTAATCGGCTTTAATCGCACGTGTAAAGTGTCTGTGATCCTACTTATTGGGCGACCGCACCTAAGTACAACTGGTATCCTAAGGCCTTTTGTACAAATATCACTCCTATGACATGATTCTGACCACTGGAACATGGCTGACGGAATATGTACCCATTAAAGAGTTATTTCTGAATGGTTATAACTTACTTTTAATCTTCAGAACTAATTTACGTGGTGCCAGTTGTCTAGCTCGCTAGACTTCAGTTCTCTGTTTGCTCCCTCCGGCATCCAGTGCTAGACATTTTTCCTGGCAATTGGTGGCACTCTGCCTACATGCATAGCTCTAAAGTGCACTTTGGATGCCCATCTTCATCATAAACCAGTTTTGGGCCCCGTCAACTCAGCAAAATCTTCGTGTACATAGCATCCAATTACGGATCGCAATGCTCTTGTTCTTTAGACTACCAAGAGCAGGCAATTTGCCAAATCGCTGGCGCAAACAGGAATAACGCCCTCATTAGTAAAACATTCCACACAGTAGGCTGTAATCTAATGGCATGAAAATCACATGGTAGACCACAGCTGCATTTAAGACAATTTTCTCAAACATTCTGAGTTAAAGGTATTGAAATGGAAATGTGCAGGGGTTATTCACAAAGAAAATCCTCGGCCCCGCACCAACCCCAGCGACAGGGAATGATGAGAGCTAGCTCACTGAGAACCACTTTGGCCACGTCCTGTCGGGCTGAACCTCACATCTCTTTTCATACTCCTCAACGCACAATTGCGCACGACTAGAGACCCCATAAGCTACATAAACGAGTCTTCTTACCCCCCAGAACACGACCGTTATCTCTTGTAATATCATCATCCAAGGTGTCTTACAGGTCAAAATTCTTCACAATTGTTTACTTTACTCCATGAAATAGGATACTACACCCTGTCCGCTCCTTGCAGAAACTAGCACATTTCTAGAGTGCTCTGTCCAAATTTCCCTAGACATCCTCCTTTATCGGCTTACTTGGGGCCAATGTCCGTCTAGGCCAATCTTTGGTGAGCTTCCCAGAATTTTAGTTTCGTCTGGGATCAAGAAAGCAGAACTATGTCGCGCTATACCGGTTTGCTTCTATTTACCTCCGGCTTTGTAGCCGAACCCATCTAACTCCACCGTCATCCTTTTCGTCCACCCTGAGCCATAGGCCAACGTCATAGCATTTTTATGCCACCTGTCATTTAATTCCAAGGGGTTCAGCCTACAGGCTATGAACCACTAGTCTCTTAAGCTAATTTTTTTCACTTCACTTCAAGAGAATTTGCTATAGCCCTCGGCGAAATCTGATCCAGTTGCTCAGGTGCATTCATGAGGTTTTCTATGTGCTTATCTATGCAGCGTTATATAGTTTATTTGGGATTCCCCATTAACCCGAAGCTTACACCACCGTGGTCTTGGCCATTCACTTTGCCAGGCTTTATCTTCGCCACCGTTTATCTGCGGTCTCCACATTTTCTCGTTGCTAATCATCGCATAAGATTACTTGCCGTTGAAGTAGCGACGAGCAGACGAAATCCCTTCATATTACTGGCATTTACGAAGAACAGCCCCAAGAACTGTGCCGCCTACCGCCTTGATTTTTACGGGAATGCCATATAATGCTCCGGAAGTTTGCTTTGCAGCTGTGAAATGTCACAGAAATAGCGAGTGCTGCTATCGTCTCCAAGTCCATCTGAGCCGTCACATGCAGCCTCGGTCTCGGTACAGTTGTGGTGCCATTTGATGACCCCTGTGGTTAAGAAGCCCAGCGCGGCCTCATGTAAGACCATGGAAGGTAGTGTCCTGGGACGTTCTATCACTTAACAGCAACGATCATTCCCATACCGCAGGAAAAAGAAATCAAAAAACTAAACCCGAATAACAAAACACCTGGCTCAGCTAATATTTAGTGCGAATACCGTCAAGCACAAATAAATCACTTTCGTACTAATTTTTGATTGCCGCCTGCCCTCAAACTTCAATACTGGCTTCAAAAGGAGTGAACGAATCCACACCTGATGAAATCATCGGCTTGCACTGTGTTTACCGTGTTACACAGAACACCAAAAATGACGCATTTTATGGCGCGTAATGTTGTACAAGTGCATCGTCCTGTTTTCATTCAGTTCGATGTTTGTATGCTTGTAGTGGTCTATGTGGTCTACGTGGGACAGTATCCTAAAAGGCAGCTTAGCTGAATCTATCCATATTTATTATAACAATCTGGAGTGTGCAGTTATTAATCTTTGAGCTAGGCATTATTCTGGTCTTACCAATTTTGCGTCTCTCAGATACACGTCCAAGAAAAAACCACACCAACCCTCAAATGTAAGCATAATAGTGATTTATGGGCTTCTGGCAATCGCAAAACTGGCCACTAGAGCTACGGGCTGATTTAGTTTCACCAAGGCATTTGACTCTTGACCCCAAAGGCTACCCAAGAATTTTAACCAGCTCCAACATTGTGACTTACATCGCTACCTGAGCGTTCAATCGAGACAGCACAAGCAACTTCGCGCTCCCCAAACAAGCTTCTTCCTTCAAATCATCCTACACACGTAGTATTCCGTCACCCAATCTGCAAGTTCAAGTAAAAATCCCATCGTGACACCGCCAAATCGCCCACGCTTAAACACAGATTTAACCATTTCTTCCTCCAGTGGTCTGGTAGACCAAATGGCACACATTCCAAATTGTTCATCTCCCTTTTTTTCCCGATTTTGGACCTGTCCTTGGTTCATTGCCTAGAACCTCAATCCTTGCGCACCAGGTGGTTCCAGCATGTGCAATCAGAGCAACGGAACGATACATCCATTACTCTATGATAACGATCCGTTTCTGTTGTGATCATGGCGTTCGATGATCGCCAAGCCACAGGTCGCACACTAGCACAAACATTTCTTACGCTATCAGTCACAAGGCAAAGCAGTCCAGTTGCCGCTCTCGGAACCTGAACATTTACCTAGGCCCCCGTCAGGTAGCTAGTGGCCTCCGAACTACATTACAACTAGCTGTCCTGAATTATAAGACTGGGGAACTACCGGACAACTCCCAAGATCAACGTTGCCACGGCTACCTACGGACCCTCGGATACGGTTCTTAGATGCACAACTAGTGGGCGGAAAACAATATGCGTCGCCAGGCACCGGCGACTCAAGCGAAACGTCTTTACTACTTCGTAACATGTTCAGCTGCCCTTCCTAGAAAAACTCGTTGACACGTTGCAATAGAACATGGTCCTTGATCTTCGGATTTGTGACTAATAAAAACCCTGAACACTCGCATGCATTTCTTAAATATTTGGGGTTAAATACTTCAAATGCTTTTTCCTACCCACATGGTCAGAGTGCACTTTTATTTTCGACTGTTCCGCTGTTCCCTTTACCCTAAACCGTACTTACCGGTTCTTGCCATTTGCTCATCATAATGCGCGTTTGATCAGTAGTGGTCATACCTTTGTCTTATCCGATTGTGGATTCGTTCGTTCACATCAACGTATCGATTCGCGACGTTCTTGACCATTGAATCCAACTCATAAAGCACCCCGCCGATCTTGCATGCCGTTAAATCACCCCCCTCGTTTAGTTCAAGTGTGGAGTTCCCTATGCGAATTCTAGCCAACCCGTTATCAAATCGCTGTTGCCTGTAGGTCCAAATGTGGTTTATTTACCGGCTAGCACCGACCTTTTGCTACGGGCATCGGGTTTCATATCTGCTTGCCACCATTACTCCATGAGGCACAAAACTCTGTGCTCTGGCATCTGCTGATCTGATTTTCCTCGATCTTCCTTGAATAGCACATGGTCCTTGCCCAAACTTACTTGGAGTAGGTTTGTGTATTCACTCCTCACTCACTTGTTACCACGTTTGTATTCCTGCCAAACTTTTTGTGTATGTTTTGTCGTCACTTTTTGACTGTACATCAGCGCATGCTTCTCGTAAACCAAGAAATTAAAGTATTACTTTCGCCACCTGTGGAGCTTCTTGTGACTGCCTACCACCGATTCAGGTTTTTATAGCCCAGAAAAGCAAAACACTGGCGTCACAGGTGGCTAGACCGTCGCTCCCGAATTTCGGGAGAACACAATACTTATGGTTATGTAAACAGCCAGTCAACGAAAAAATGTGGTCAGGCGGCGGAGTTATGGAAAGTTTCCAGGTAAGCTCAAACACTCCTCCGCTTGAAGGTCACCTAATCCGTAAGACTCGCAAAAAATGAAATCCAACTGCAGAGTAAATGTGAAACCCTTATTATTGGGCGTTTTCTGCCAGACCAGACCCCACCATGGGAAAGGAGGAATCATAACGTGCCGGCTGTTTAATTGCCATACTTCTAGTTCTCACGCTGGATACTGAGCGCACTGAAATCTCTGCATGTCTATTGCCCCTTAGCATTCAGGTTTCAGTCCTCCTCCCCTAGCGCACTTGACACGTATGCTGACGGCGCACACAACTGACAGGCAGACAGGATCGAAGCCCTCATAATAGTACACTTCGCAGCTCATCACGAGTACGGAGCTTTTATCACTTACATAAATTCTGATAATCCTAGCTTTCCAGCTCACTTTCCATCTGCCAATAACTTCGCAAGTCTTGAAACCCTGACCATCCTGCGCTATCGCTAGAACCTTTTTCAGGCCGGGCTTCATTCACAACCATGCACAAACTTTTCACATCCCTTGGCACTCTGGAACCTTGTTGTCGCTTAATAATAATGCAATGCAAAATAAGCAAACCCCTTCTCGTCGTGCATTTTTACCCTTTACCTATCTACACTTTGTCGCTGAGCAGAACGGCCCAGCTGGAACCTCTGCCAGAATGCCATTCTGGTAATATTCTAGACCCGCTTAAGCATAGCCTTGACAGACTGTCATGACGTCCATGGGCTCAACAGATACCTCTGATTTTGGACACCCTGTTGCTGACGTCTTGCCCATCGAAACTTCATAAAACCGATGTATTCCCCCTATATTATTCACCTAATTTGCGACTAATCAAATCACAGTGCTCTCCGTCTCGATCATACGATATCCATTTTCATGCACTTTTGTGTTAGCATAAATGTCCCTAATCTTCTCCAAGTAAAACCTTTTTTGTCCACCCTATCTTGTTCATCAATTGCGTCTGCCACTTGGTTATCCTTTCAAGTCTATTGATTCTTCTCCTAAACAATCCCGAAGCATTTTGGCGTTTTCGCGCATGGGTTTTCTGTCGTTTGTCTAGTTCCCCAGAAAATGCACTTCTTATCCGGCTCTATTTGACATCAATCCTTCTCTGGATTTCGCCATGCCATCACCTTTCTGCTGATTTGCCTGTCATTCACTTATTTCGGCTGATTCTAGAACCCTACCGCTGAAGATGAATTGCGTAATTCCTGCATCAGAATATTGTGTGAGGATGCACCCAAGCGGACTGTGCTCGGTTATTTAAGTCAGACGCCGGTACCTCCAAGTTACTCTACAATTACATACATTCTGGTAAAAACAATCAGGCAAATTACACTTTCATTTTCCATATTACATTCACATTTATATACCTGTTCCCTGTGATCCTTCTGGACAATGCTCGCACCAATTTGATCTTGCCCCAAGCAAGCCTTTGGAAGATCAAGAACTATCCTAATCATCATTATTGTAAGTCACCAGCATTGTGTCGCACTGCTCGGTCTTCTTTTCCGCGTCCGCATATCTGACTGTCGTATTTCAAAGTTACTTGGAATTTTCGGTGCAAAAGAGGAAGCATATTGGGTGTCTGCACATCAAGACTATTAGCCCGAGAGTTTAATTGAGATATATGCTTTATTGTGAACAAATTGGCTTGATGAATTTATCTCTGGAAGCAGTAACTTCAACGTAGTTTTCGGGGGTTCCAAGTGAGAGCCACCTCCGGAACAGCTGGTTCCCTTCAGTAAAGACCACCGACATTCAGCGAGCCCAGTAGAGTCAACTGGCAGCCACATGGGTGGAACAGCTTTACACTGAATTACTGCGTTCCATTTAGGAATTCGGGGTGCTCGAGCCACTATTTACGGATGTCATTTGACCCCAAATAAAATACAACCCCTAAACTTGAATGCGATTCCTCAAGAACCATGCTGAATGTCTGCAGATGTTACTTTACCTGGTGTGTGATCATTGGTCTGTTAGCTGTTCATTTAAATTGCCCCTCCCAAATCGGCGGCCCTCAACCAACCTAAGGCCGTATTTCAGACCTGACTGGAATCGTCCACCTATTCTAGTTCGTAAGTTCAACTGGGA